>CM053625.1:194990987-195064375 GCA_028646595.1 Phalanger gymnotis
GGCTGTCCTGGGCTAGAGCCCTGCTTCCCTCTGCCACTTTGTGGGTTCTGCAGCTCTAGAATTGGTTCAGAGCCATTTTTTATAGGTTTTTGGAGGGACTTGGTGGGGAGCTCACGCCAGTCACTGCTTCCCAGACACCATCTTGCCCCTTCATTTTCTAAACCAAGCCAGCCATAGACAAAATGCTAAATTTAGAAAGTTTATCTTTCACAATTAGTCTCAACTAAGTCACCATTAACTTCTAATTTTGTTCCATCACCTTCACAACCCCCGTCCTCTTTCAGTATTCTTCTTAGAACTCAGATACTTCATTTACATGGAGGTATAAGTGAGTGATAACAACTCTAAGTATTATCCCTCTAGAAGACTCTAGAAGAGTTTAAATTCAAACGTGAATCAAAGCCTGAAAAGCAAGAGAGGAATCTCTAAGGCAAAAAGGATAGGGAGTAATTTGGGGACCTCAAGCAATTGCTTACAGTATATAAGCATCCCTACTTATCTTACTAGTCCCCTGTCTAGCTTTGGAGGAACACTAGTATGATGAAAAGAGCATTTGACACAGTAAGAAAATCTGGGTTCACAGCACAATTCTGAGGCTTAGTAGCTATGTAATGCTAGGCAAGTCATTTTATCTTCCAAAGTCTCAATTTCCTCATCAGAAAAAAATGGAACTTAAACTATGTTGAAATATTTATGCTTACATTCAATTTCAGGCTGTATTCCTGACTCCCTGGACTTTCTCTATCATGCCACAGAAACCTTCACTCTGGAAGTCACTACATTCCTCAACTTCTCACACTGGAAGTACCTTCTGTCCCTGCAGCCTCTCCCTCTGGTTGTATGATGCCTCCTACAATATCCATTTTAAGGAAAATTCCCAGGGCAGCCATATTTTCATTCCTTTCTAGGCTGTACTGATTTCCCTTGACATGGCTCTGAGCTATGCACCTTTGTTCCTTCCTCTTCACTTTTTCAACTTCCCTTGATCAACAGATCATTAGAATGGAAGCTCTTTGAGAGCAGGGATGATCTTTCCGCTTTTGTTTGTACTCCCAGCACTTAGCACAGTGCCTGGCACATAGGGAGCATTTAATGCTTGTTGATGATGCTATCTATCTCATAGCATTGCTGTGAATATCAAATAATATATGGAAAGTAATTTGTAAACCTTAAAACCTATATAGATAGAAGACAGCTCCTATTTATAAACAAAAATCAAAGATTTTCCAAGATGGAAGGAATATCACATGCCATTGAGTCCAAACTATGCCTGTACAAGATTCTTCTCTATAATACCTCGAGTGGTCATTGAATCTTTACTTGAAGATCTCTTGAAATTATAAGGTAGACAAGGAAGGGAAGGGAATATACATTTATACAGCATCTATTATACATAGCAACCACTCTCCTAAGCCTCACAACAATCCTGCAAAGCAGGTAGCTTTTATCCTTATTTTATAAATGAGAAAACTGAACCAAACAGAGCTCAAGTGATTTGCCCAGGTCACACAGCTGTTAGAGCTGATTTGAACTCAGGATCTTCCTGACTCCAGCCTTAGTGTTTTATCCACTGTGCCACCAGCTGCCTCTGGTGGGTAAAACCCACCACTACCCAAGACAGGCCATTCCAATTTTTTAAAGATCATTTTCATTTTTAGACAGTTTACTAATATCGAACTGCAATGATGATCTTGGAAAAACATGAATAGACTTGTATTTAATAGCGAAGAGTGAAATGAGCAGAACCAAGAGAATATTGTATATGATAACAGCAATATAGTTTTAAGAATAACTTTGAGTGACTAAGTCATTTTTGATTATTATAAATACTCAAATTAACTACAAAGGACATATGAAGAAAGGTACTATCTGCATGCAGAGAAAGAACTGATAAAGAGAAGTATGTATAGAATGATTTTATGTATTGTAACAATGTGACTTGTCACTACTGTGGCTGTGTAAGACCAACAACACCAGCACACAGAACAGCTGCCAGCACAGGTTCTTTGATCTGCTTTTTTAAGGAAAGCAACCTTAAGGAGTTAACAATTTCACTTTAATTAAGCATACATATATCATTCACTTAGTTCAGGGGGAAAAGCCAGCACCCTGAACTTCAGAGCAAATGCACACAGTTATCAGCAGACAGGCCTCTAGCTGCCTGACCAAAGAATTACATCGTTACCAGAGAGAGAGGCACCAACATCTGGGTGTTCAAAGCCAGGGGGGCCCAGTGTCTACCCAGAGTCTGATCTGGTCAAATCACATGACACTCTTCCAGTGAGTGACAGCCCCAAACAAAACGCTAACCTCTGAGTTTATATACCCTGTGCAGGGTCAAAGGGTGTCACAACCATGAGACTCAAACCTATGTGAACTAGTCTTTTTTTGTTTCATAAGCAGGTCAAAGACTTTAGCTTCAATCAAAGAAATAAAGGCCAGACTTATCAAAGGCACTTGATAACCTCAGTGCTCCAAAAGAGAAAACAGTAAAAAAGTCCCACCTTAATTACCAATATACACATATATACATATATGTATATATATATACGTATATGTATACATTTATGTATATAAGTATGCATATAAACACATATTTGCATCTAATAGTAGCCATCTCTGGGTGAGAGAAGGAAAAAAAGGAAATTTACATGATAACTTTATACTTAAAAGGAATAGCAAGTTGTATATAACAGACTTGTATTTTCATGTACAATCATTTTTAAAATTACATTATGTTATGGAAATGCTTGTTTTATTCCATAAATTAAAAGTAAAATAAAAACCCTGCAATATGCTTCCTTGAAGCTTTGATTCATTGCCCCTAATACTGCTCTCTGAGGCCAAGAAGAACAATTCTAAAGCCTCTTCCACAAAGGGGTGGAATTTCTCAAATACTTCAGAAAGCTTTAATTTCCCCATTAAGTCTCTTCTCAAAGCTAACCACCCTAGTTCCTCGGGTCAATTATAATGTAATATGTTCTTGAGACTCTTGGCAATCCTATTTACCTTTATTTGTGTACTCTCCAATTTAATGATGCCAGTTCAGAATTGAACATAGTTCTCTAGTCCAGGTTAGAACAGATCAAAAGGACAGAGGAAAGGAAGAAGGGAGAAAAAGATGGAAGGAGAAAGAGAACACTATCCTTTTGTAATGATTTAGTTGTGTTCACTTTTTTTCCTAACCTACAGAATTATAATTTGTTTATTGAGCTATGCAGCAACTTATTTTAATTATTCTAAGAAATATTAGTAAGTCCCTAAAGTGTTACCGGAAAGTGTGGGTAAGAAGAGATTGTAAATGAATTCCAAATAAGTGTAAAGTCAGCTTTAAATGAACCGGGATCACTATGGTCTGTGGTCACCTTGATATTTCACCCAATTCCAATGCAACAAAGGCTTTCTGATGCAGTGGAAAGAGAGATGATCAGTAGATTGGGAGCTGTGGGTTCCAATTCTGGCTCTGACACTATGTGATCATGAGCAACACATTTCTTTCTGATCCTCAGTTTCCTGGTCTGTAAAATGCAAAAACCTAGCATACTAGATCACATAAGCATAGACTGCTAAAATCAGAAAGGATCTCAAATGTCATCTGGTCCTAACCACACCTGATAAAAAGCCTCTTAACAGTATCCCTGATAAGAAGTTAACCCATGTAACCTTGAAGAGCTCAAGAAGAGGGAACCCACTATGTCCTCAGGCAGTCTGTGTGACTTTTGGACTGCTCTAGGTCCTAAAATCATAAATCTAGTGATCAAAAGGACTTAAGAGTCCATCTAGTCCAAACCTTTCATTTTACAGATGAAGAAACTGAGGCCCAGAGAGGTTAAGTGACTTCCCCAAGTTCACACAAAGGGTAAGAGTGAGAAAAGAGATTTGAATCCAGATCCTCTGACTCAAAAGGTGATGTTCTTTTTCCCTCTTTATGTCAATCCAAAATTGGCTTTTTTTTTAACCACTTCCTCACATTCCCTGTTCTGTTCTCTGGCTAAGTAGAACAAATCTAAGGTCTCTTCCCCCTAACAGAACTTCAAATATGTGAAGGGAAAGGAAAGGAACAAGCATACATTACACCCCTACTATGTGCTGAGTACTTTACAAATATTATCTTATTTGATCCTGACACTAACTCCATGAGCTAGGTCCTATTATCATCTTCACTTTACATCTTAGAAAACTGAGGCAGACAAAATTTAAGTGATTTACTTATGGTAACATAGCTAGGAAGCCACTAGATTTGAACTCAGGTCTTCTTCACTCTAGGTTTAGTACTCTATCCGTTGAATGCCTTCACTGGCTTCAAGGCAACTATTAAGCTGCTGACCCCACCCTCATCTCTTATTTAAGCTAATCACTCTCATTTTCTTCAATTTATCCTCCTATGGCATAGCTTCTGGAAAGATCTGCTCAATTCAATTCAACAAACACCTTCTTCTGAATCAAACTTCAGCTGCCAACATCCATCCTAAAATGTGATACTGAGGACTCCATAACAGTATGATAGATGTGATACAATGGAGAATAGATACCACAGAAAAGTGTATTAGGGAAGAGGCAGCCAAAAGATCTTCATTTGGAGTCAATAACCCTAGGCTGGAATGCTGGCTTTGAGACCTCCTTATATGATCTGAGGTAAGGCACTTCTCAACTCTGGGAACTTTATTTCCACCAGCGTAAAAGTAGACAGTTGGACTAGATGAATTTAAAGCCCTTTCAGAGCCTCGATGAGCCTAAGATTTTATGGCTATAACCTCCCTCATTCCGGACTTAATTCATTTTGTTAGAAATAATCATCTTACTAAGAATTCCATCCGGCCACTAGTGAATTTAGAAAAAAAAAGATTATTATTTCACGTCATTATCTGGCGGGTGACTTGGCCTTTTTGCCCTTGTGTTGAAGGTTCCCTTCCTAGGTCCAAGCATACCTGAAGGTGGTTACAACAGCCCTTTATAATCCTCCTGATTTGAATTTTCCACTTTGCCTCCCATTGGCTAGGTACTTCAATGTTCACAATGGGAAAAAAAAACCCTAAGCCCATGCCAACATGGGTCTCCACTCCAGAAAGGAATTCCCTTAATTGATTAGAGCCTGAACCAGCATGTTAGCTTCCTTCACCATTAGTATAAGAATGATGAAATTCTTCTCAGGCCTTTGAAGTTTGTGGATTTTATCTAAAATGCAAGGAAGGAATTGTTTGCCTATAGATATGTGAATAAGAAGGCACCCACATCCTTGTGGAGTGAAATGTTAATCAACATTTCCAAGACTTTCTAATTCATTTCCTTTTCCTTCCTTCCCCAACAAATATAAGATTTTCTGGCACATGACATTTTCTATAGATACAAAAGCTTGGTTCATTTCTTACAATTTAATGCAGCTTAAAGTTGCATTAACCTTTGAGGCTTATTAAAATCCTTCAGAAACTATTTCTGACCTATCTTTACAGGCTGATTTCACATTGTTCCTTCTCATGTACTCTATACCCTATAAATTAGTCAACTTGCATCTCCTCAAACATAACATTCAACCTCCTCTTGTCTTGGAATAGATTGCTTCATGCCTGGAAAGCTTTCTATCTTCACCTTCATTTCTTGGAATTCCTCGCAACCTTCATGGTTCAAGCCTTCTCCTTGAGATTACCTCCTATTTACAAAATACATATTTTGTTTCTACATAGGTGTTTGCACATCTCTATTAGAATGTGAGTTCCTTGAGGGTAGAGACTGTCATATTGCATCCCCAGAGCTTACCACAATGCTTACACATAGTAGGCACGTAATAAATGTTTATTGGTTCTGACTGACTCTCATCTTGATTCTGTAGTCTGGGACCAACCAGAATGAGTTTAATCACTTCTCCACATGACAGATCTTCAAAATATCTGAACACTGCTCTCATGCCCTTTTGAGCATTCTCCCCAAGCTAAATATCACTAATTCCTTTAAATGAAAAAGATCTGACTTAACTGAGGCAGGCTATCCTGGCCTAGGCAGCATCATAGCATCAT
This sequence comes from Phalanger gymnotis, assembly GCA_028646595.1. Lineage (NCBI taxonomy): Eukaryota > Metazoa > Chordata > Mammalia > Diprotodontia > Phalangeridae > Phalanger > Phalanger gymnotis. Next base: position 194,996,999 of record CM053625.1, read on the forward strand.
GGGATTTACAGCAGGGGAGAATCTTCAAGATCATATAATCCAATCCCATTTTCCAGGTCCAGATCATGAAAACAATGTATCTAGGATGATACAACTATTAAATGGGAGAACTAATGCCTTCCCTCTGAGATTATGCTCCGTTTACTTAATCCATACATACTTGTTTGTATCTTGTCTCTTGCAGTAAAATATAAGCTCTTTGAGGGCAGAGACTTTTTTTTCCATTTTGAGGGGTTTTGGTATTTGGTGGGGTTTTTTGTATCCTCAGTCCTTACCACACCATAGGGCATATCTGTTCAGTCATTCAGTCTTATCTGATTCCTGGTGACTCTGTATGGGGTTTTCTTGACAAAGATACCAGAGTGGTTTGTCATTTCCTTCTTTAGGGGATTAAAACAAACAGAATTTAAGTGGCTTGCCCAGAGTCACACACCTAGTGAGTGTCTGAGGCCAGATTTAAACTCAGGTTTTCCTGACTCTATCTAGGGCATCAGGGCAGTTTTCCTTGATGATTTCATGAAAGATGTTATCCAGTGCTCTATCCACTAAGCAACCTAGCTACTGCTACTGGGCATATAAGCAGGTACTTAGTTTTTTATTCTCTACCACACAACCCTAAAGCAAAACAAATAATTAAATAGAAAAGATGGCAAAACTATGAAATACACTCTATTGATTTTCCTTTCCCTTCTGCTTTCCCAGCCTTTAGCTAGATGCCCAATGATCTTTCTCCCTTCTGGTTACCTAGGACCTCTTTCTTTGATGCTAGATCCTATATGCCTGACCTTCTCTGGTCTCCTCACCTATGTTGTACATATTCTTTTACAGCACTGATTGGCCACTTATAATAATGTAATTAAGTAAGAGGACGGAAGTTGATACTGAACCAACTTGTTTCTAATGATGAGGAAGCCTGGTAGAGTTAAAGGAGCACCAGGATCAAAAGAATCAGAAGCCTAGGGTAAGGGCAGTTAGGTGGTGCATTGTATAGAACACCAGGCCTGGAGTCAGAAGACTTGAGTTCAAATCTGACCTCAGACACTTACTTCCTAGCTGTGTGAGGCTGAGCAAATCACTTAACCTTGTTTGCCTCAGTTTTCTCACCAGTAAAATGAGCTCAAGACAACTCCAAATGAGGTCATGGAGAGTTGGACATTTCTAAAATGACTCATCAACAAAACCTGAGGCAAATATTTTTTCTTCTCTGGACCTCAGTTTTCCCATGAAAAGGGAGGAGCTGGATCAAATCCAAAGTAATATGAGTAGAGTAAATATGAGTCTATAAAGGCAATGCCAGCGAATCACAGTTGACTGCATTTATAGTCTGGCCTTAAAAGAGATGGGACATATCCTTCAAAAGAGCTGAAGCGTTCTATCATTTTTTCCTAACAAAAGAAGGAAATTTGTCTTTGATCTTTATGTTGTTGATAACTATAGCAAGGACTATCAAATCTCTACATCTAAAAAGACACGTCAAATAATTGGAGGGCGTATGAGTGCATAGCATGCTTCTTCATGAGTTGTAGAGCAGCGGAAACATTTCCATGCTATAAGATTTCCCCTTAAGCTACAAACTGTCCCTGCCAACGAAGGCTGACCAGGAAAAACAACTTACTGTACGCCATCTTAGAGCAGATGGCTATCTGGAGATCTAAACAGAGTCTCATTACTGAGACATAAGCTTTCTAATCCTACATCTCACACTGAGTACTTATGGTTGCAAGTTTTGTTGTTCAATTGTTTCAGTCACGTCTGACTCTTTGTGACCCCATTTGGGGTTTTCTTGACAAAGATACTAAAGAGATTTGCATTTCCTTCTCCAGCTCATTTTATAGATGAGGAAACTGAGGCAAAAAAGCTTAAGCAATTTGCCCAGAGTCATATAGCTAGTAAGTGTCTGAGGCCATGTTCGAAGTCAGGAAGATAAGTCTTCCTGACACCAGGATCAGCACTTGGAGTGGATAGAAATAAGGCAATGTGGAGGCAGGGATTGGTGTGGGAAAATGGTGTTCAAAATAATACTACAGATAATTTCCATGTGGAATCTTCCTTCACTCATCATTCTTCCACTACTATTATTTGTCTGATGAAAGGAAGGATACCTATGATAAGGTCAAAGAATGAGGGCTTATTTAATGCAGAGATGAGTTTTTTGGAGTTTTAATGTTTTAATGGAGTTTTAATGGAGAGAGTTTTTTGGCTCAACCATCACCATGACTGATGTTTCATCTCAGCTAGATCCTTTCAGCGGCTCTTGTTACACAATCTCCAAAAAAGTCATCATTTTGATTTGAAAGATGATCATTTTTATTTGCAGAAAGGTAACATTTGGAGGTTTGCTCAGTTTGGGGTACAGGAGTGTGCTAGATGTCCCAACCTTTTCCCAGGAGGGAGGCCAGATCTGACTGCCAAAAAAAGCTGCCCTGATTTATTAGGAGATTGATAGATTTGAAATATGTCCTCAGAAATGCCTCTAGGTGCCTATGCAAAGTGACCTCCGAGAATTGCATGGTATATATTTCTAACATCAAAAGACTCAATCAGAATTGCTCAACCAGCTTTTCCTGCTAGTCAACCAACTCTGAAGACAGCTATGCTTTAGTGGATAGAGCACTAGATTTATAGTCGTATGGTCTGGATTTGTGTCCAAGCTCTGTTATTTCCTTTGTGACATCGAGCAATTCCCATAACCTCTCAAGACTTCATTTTTCTTACTTGTAAAATGAAGTTCATATACTCTCTCAGGTCTCTTCTAGTTCTCAGTTTTCTGCATAATAGGCCTTGGAAAAACACAAAATACAGAAGTCAGTCAACAAGCATTTTTAAAGCACCTACTATGTAAGCACTGGGGATACAAAGAAAGAAAAATTACATTCTCTGCTCTCATAGAGCTTACAGTCTAATAGGGGAAGCAACATGAAAACTACTACATATAAACATGAAGCATAAAATCTCAACATTTCTAAAAAAATTGATATCTCGCCTATGATGAAATCCTTAACAAGTTGTTGAATCCCTTCTACAATGGGAGTTGAATCCCCAACTAGGGGTCAGACAGCCACTGCTTAAACAGTTCTAGTATTAGAGGACTTCTTATCTCATGTGGGAGTCTGCTGCATTTCAGAGAGCTCTTACACTGCAATGGTTTCGTGATCTCATCATTATTGGGGACACTTCCTTTGCTAGGGCAGAATGCAAGCCATCTACTTTCCCTCAACCTGTGTGTTATTTGACCATGTTCTTCTGTGGAGAATCTACTTGTCAACTGGGTGAAGTCCAATCCTCACAATGCAGAGGAATCCAAGCTGAGTTGAAAGCAGAAACATTTTATTAGGAGGAAAATCAGACACTAGTGCTGAGACACCCCAGTCCAAAGTACAAGGGAGCCCACAGTGCAGGAGAGGCAGAAATTTATGCTTGGAAACCACAAAAGGGAGGTTCAGGGAGGGGTTGGGGAAAAGAATGGACAATCTTTCCCAGGAACAGGTAAGAAACAAAAAGAGGATGGTCTACAGGAAGAGTTGACTGAAAGGCTGGTTTGGGCCAGTTGCAGGGGAGGTACATAGCTCAGCAAGGTCATCCAGAGAACATTAGCAAAGGTATCTGGGAGTGAGTGAGACTTTGGTTCACTGCAGGCTCCTGATTGGCTCCTTTCAGCAAATGGGATTATTCTGTGTCCAGCGTACCTGCCTGGTAAGATAACTCAGAAAAGAAACATAGTAATCTTAGGAGTACTTCCACACACTTGACATACTAGGAGTCATCTTCTAGGTCTTTTACATTGCATGGGTACCAGGGTAGGACTGAGATTCTTTACAGATCATGCATTTCCTAAATGGTATCCCTTTAGACATCTGTGCTTGGGGAGGCAGTATTACATGGTTGAGCCAACCTCAGAATCAGAAAGACCTCTGATATACATATTGGCTGTACGACCTTGAGCAAATCACATGACTATACCTTGTAGAACAAGGACTGATCTGAATTGGGAGGGGAAGCCATTTTATTAGAGTTCCCAATACCAATTAAATCTATTTTTAAAACAAAAAAATAGAAAAGTCTAATTCTTAGATGGTTCTTTCTTACAGCAAATCAAGCACCTGGCCTCCCATCGTTTCTACCCATTGCTCTTGCTTCTTCTTTCTTGAATAACAGAATGTCTAATCCTCTTTCAAGGCTGTTAGGTGATGCAGTAGATGGAGCACCAAGCCTGGAATCAGGAATATCTGAGTTCAATTTTGGCCTAAGACACTTACTAGCTGTGTGACCCTGGGCAAATCACTTAACCCAGTTTGCTCAGCTTTCTCATTTGTAAAATGAGTTGGAGAAGGAAACAGCAAACCACTAAACTATTTTTGCCAAGAAAATCCCAAATGGGGTCACAAAGAGTTGGACATGACTAAACCAATTGAACCACAAAATCATCTTCCATGTTATACTGTCAAATATTTGAAGGTAATTTTTGGGTCTACTCCTAGGCCAAACAAGTCTTCTCTGCCTCAGGCTGGACATCCCCAGTTCTTTTCCCGCATGATTCGATTTCAAGACTGCTCAGGATCCTGCTCAAGTATCTGTATCACTCTCCTTTAAAAATGCTTCTATTTTTCAATTTTCATTCAAAAATGTGGGGCTAAGAAATTTACAATAATAACCCAGCTATGGTTAGATGAAGACAAAGAGCAGAAGAAACATCTTCATTCTAGGTGTCACCCCTGCCACACCCACCTTTTTAATATTATTTTATTTTCCCCCGCTACATATTAAAAAAACTTCAACTTTTTTTAAAGTTTTGAATTCCAAATTCTGTTCCCCCTTCCGCTCTCTCCTCCCTGAGATGATAAGCAATCTGATACTGGTTATACACCTGCAATTATATAAAACATTTCTATATTAGTCATTTTGCATGGGAAGATTCAAAATGTTACTCCTTTTAATAAAGCCTATGATAAGGTTAGACTTTTTTGCTGCTTCATAATATTCTTGAATCACATTGATGTGATCATCACATAATCAACTAAAATTCTGAGTTCATTTTCATATGTTACATCTAAGAAATATCTTCCCTTTCCTCTATTTGTTGAATTGACTTTTTTAAACCAAAGTGAAAGATTTTACATTTATCCCTATTTCATTCTTTTAAAAGTTGGGCCATCAATCCATTCTATACAATAACAAAGTAACAAGTATTGATTAAGCTTACAACGTGCTAGACATTATACCAAGCCTTGGGGAAACAAATAAGACCAAAAAGAAAAAACAGTTCCTGTCTCCAAGGATGTTATATTTTAATGATGAGAGATAACACACAAACAGGAGCTGGATAGATGGGGAGGATGAGGGGAAAGGTGGAGGAGGGTACACTTGGAGACATGGTATTAAAATCTAGAAACTCAGAAGCAGAGCCAAGAAGGGAATAAAGACTGAACCAGTCTAGGCTCCTTTCCAGAAAAGAAGTCCTGAGAGTCACTCACCAATGAGAGAATGGAGCCAATATGGCAAAAGAACATTCCAGAGTGAGAAAGCTGCAGGGACATATGGTGAGGAGGCCAAAGGGGCAGCTGGATATTGAAGGCTGGGGAGGCCCCAGGCACTGAGGGAATTTCCAGTGTGAAACTGAAACTGAGACATAGTGACAAAATCCAAAAGTCAAAAGCAAAGAGAGGACAAGAATCCCATTGGCATCGCATTTATGTCATCCAACATATATTTTCTTCAAAGTCTTTTCTCACTTCACCTGATCTGCCTAAGAGGACAAAAGAATTACAACATCGACCATGTCACAAAACTTCTAAAGTAATGTTTGATCTTCAGATACTTTTCCTGCCTAGGGAAATGGACTCTTCCTTGCCACAGGGATAGCCTGTCACAGCCGACATGTGATCAACAGGAAGGGCTTCTGCCCAAAATGCTCTCTGTCCCAGAGTAATATAGTTCTTTCCGGGTTAATATATTATTTGAGAAATAACTTGAGATATAGTTGTTACTGGGTCCAAAATGTCTATGGTGGCTTTTTTTTTTTTACCCTATTCCACAATTGCTTGACCATTAATGTGTGGATTGGTTTCGGTTCAATTCAATTTAGTAAATATTTGCTAAGTAATTTTTGAACGCCCCAAGGACAAAAGAACAAGAAAAAAAGATTTTTATCCTCCATTCCAAAGGAGTTTACAATCCATGGGGTAGGAATAATGAAGCATTTACCGAAATCTCTAGGATGCAAAGTAGAATGTGGAACAAAGAGATCCAATCAAAGTGGTCTAGGGAAAATCAACAACCAGTTTCTTACAAGATGACCAGGGAATCCCCATACTATAGTTCATCAAACTTTTGCTAACCACCTACTAGGTGCAGACCACTATGTAGATAAGATAGAGTGCCTGATAGCCCCTTCCCCAAACCCCACCCCACTCCCCAGCAACACACACACACACACACACACACACACACACACACACACATTTACAATGAAGTAGGGGAATAAGATCAAAGTACAGATAATTTAATGTACAATATTAAATAAGTGAGTAACAAGTTGCTTTAAAAAAAAAAAGACCATGTGAGGTGCAAAGGCAAAAGTCTTTTCTAAGCAATGAGAAAAGAGAAAACTTCCTAAAGGAGGAATATTTAAAATGGGCTTTAAGAAGGAGTTAGGAATTCAACTAGAGAAAAGGTAAGGTAGGCAGCAATGACATTTTACCTCTTGATACTGCAGCCTAAGTGAGACCTTATTTTGATGAATTAGAGGAGGAGAAAGGAAAAAGAATGATGAATTCAGCATCTTGTAGCATTTCTACATTTCCTGTCACTGAATGGTCAGGCTGTCAACCAATATTAAATTATAACAGTTTAAACTGATGGATGGATCAGTCAGCCCATGCTATAGACATGACCCATAACCAGTCCTGAGGGTCCTAATGGTAGAAAATTTCCTGTATACCATCCTAGACAAGGTTGTCTGGTCTTATCATGGATAGTGTTGGTGCAATTTCACCCCTGCCCTACCTGGAGTGTGTTATTATTGTCATCATCATTGGGTGGCGAAGAGCATTGTAACTGTCATCTTTTCCAATGGCAACTTCAACATTCTCTAAATTTGTGATTTCATTAATGTGAGGAATCTTTTTTCAGCAATCCAGATCAAGATCCAACTTCAAACAAGATTCCTTGTCAGTGGCCTACCACAAATCTTTCACAGGGAGTGTGCCCGATATACCAGGAACATTCTTTTATTTCTTCTGACATTACGTGAATGCCAATGGATCATGATGCTCATCGATTATGGGCTCTTGATTGTGACTTCCCTGATTACCTAGCTCTTGCCACATGACATTCTCTTTTTCTGATCATACAACTCTGATATAATATCCTTTACGCCCACTTCTCCAGCATCTTTCTTCATTGCTTCACCCTACTTTCATCCCTCATGCAGGTCTTCATTTCTCAACAGAAGTCAAGACCCAAATGCCTCTGCCAGGGTGAGTAACATCTGGGAAATTGTAGTTTTTTTGTTCATTTTAAGCATCTTATTAAATTATCAGATTTGCTGGTATGTACTAGTGTTTTGTGGCTGGTTAGATATGGAAAGAAAATGTGGAGTATTGGAGGAGAAAGTAGGTCGCAATCATGGGAGAAATCATAAGAAATAATGGGAGGAAAAAAAGGGAAGGTGGGAAGAAAACAAGGGTGTGGGAGAAATCAGAAAAAAAAGGGAATTGGGCCAGATGCATTTGGCAATTTAGTTCCTTTAAAACATTTGCATTTATGCCATTGGGACCAAATGTTTCTTGATTTCTAATGTCTTTAAATTTCTGTGATCTGCTGCCCACCAAAAATATCCTGGATTTCATTTTTAGCAGAACTTGACAAACAGCATAAAGTTACAAATCCTTACAAAAAGGTGGAGATAGGCTTTTGCTACATTTGGAAACATGAGCTTCCTTAAGGGAATGTAATGTTTTTAATCTAATAATTTGTGTATCTGAGTCTGAGGGTGTTTATTTTAGATCTGAATGTGCCAGGGAAAATAAAGCACACAAAATAACTAGTTCCTATTGTGATCATTTTAATATGAGCTAGTGTTGTGTCATGGTACATTGGAAGGCAGGAGGATTAAAATCAAATCTTGACTCTGCCACTCACTTCTTGGATGAATATGGGATCATTTCTTTTCTCTGTACCTCAGTGGCTTTATCTAAAAACTGGAAAGCACCAAACTAAACGACTACAAAGGCCCCTTTCAGCTTTAGTAGTCTGGACATTATCTTAACAGTGATGGGTAGAAAATATTAGTGTTTCTCGGTTCTTACAAAGCTTTGTATAATGGAAAGGGCATTGAACTTGGAGTTTTAATATCTGAGTTCCAAACTCTACCCTTACAACCTATATGATCTTCTATGTGTCTTTTAAACCTTCATCAGCCTCAATTTCCTCATTTATAAAATGAGGGGGTTGGACTAGATGATAGCTAAGGTCCTTTGGAACTCTAAATCTGTGTTTCTGTTATCCCAAGAAGAGGTTAATTATATTCCGTGGCATTCTGATCAACTAATATCATTAATAAACATCTATTGAAGGCCTATTATGTCACATGGTACTGTAATAAATTCTGTGGGAGATACAGAGGTGTGGGTCAATAGGAAGAAGTGACCTCTAAATTACTATGACTTAAATGCTTTAAATGTTCCATAGCTTGATCTGTGTAAGAATTTCTTCCACCCATGCAGATCTTGGAATCTTCATTCCTTAGTAAATAATCACTTCACATTCCTAATAGGAAAAAAATCCCATTACCAGGAAGCCAGCCCTCTGAAAATTAGTCTCCTCAATCTCAGCTGGACTGGTCCGAAGACAACAGTCATATAGTCAGACTAGGTGCCTGTCCTTGAAGACTCTATGTTAGTAGGACCTGCCAGAGCTTGTGGCCCACTATAAATAAGTATACAGATATATAGGTGTGTGTGTATGTGGGTAGGTGTGTGTGTGCATGCTCGTGCATGTGTGTGTGTGTGTGTGTGTGTGTGTGTGTGTAAGAGAGAGAGAGACAGAGACAGACGTAGGGACAGACAGAGAGACAGACACAGACAGACACAGACAGACAGAAAGACAGAGAGAGAGAGGGGTTGAGGGGGAGTGAATAGATGGGAGATAATCTCAGAGGAGAAGGCACTAGAAGTTGGGGACACTTGCACAAGTCTTCTACAGAAGGTGGGATTTGAGCCTGAGTCTTGAAGAAAGCCAGAAAAGGCATGAGGGACAGACAATACAGAAGGATAGAAGAAGAGTAAGTCACTGTAATTGGTTTGTAGAGAGTGTGGGGAGGAATGGTAAAGTGGACACTGGGAATGTAGAAGGAACCAGGTTATGAAAAGCTTTAAATTTCCGATAGAAGTCTTTATTTTTAATCCTAGAAAAAATGGGAAGCCATTGAAGCCCATTAAGTCGGGATGTGATATGGTCAGATCTACACTTTAGGACAGATTGAAGAGGGGAGAGACTTAAGTCAGGGAGACCTTTTAGACAGTAACTGAAAATAGTCCGTGTGAAAGACAATGGGGCTGCCTGAGTCACTGTTGCTCCATGAAAAGGCACCAAAGGATCATTTTAATGAAGGCTGAGTTGCTATTACAATATTGTAATCTACTGAACAAAATATTGTAGGACACCATTTAGAAGACCGATCCCTTATAATTTACTTTGAGATGGAAAAAATTATTCATCTGTTCATCATTTAACAGCATTAAATTATATTTTATTTCACTGTGACTTTTTGTTAGGGGAAATTGAGTTAAATTCTATGGAAATTTAATAAAAACTATGATGTGAGTCATTGTGGACTTTAAAAAAATCTCTTTTGAATATAGACAGAGTATTTAGACAGCAAAAATCATTTGGTCACATTTAGACATAGCAAGCTATGCTTCTCCTTTTCAATGGGATAAAGAACCTGTAGAAATTGTCTCTTGCTCTATAATTAGCCAAATTTAAAATAAATCATTTGGTCTGTCATGGGAACTGCTATTATCACTAATAAAAAGGATGTATGGGAGATAGTTGTCATCTTTGTAACCATGCGTGTGAGTGTGTGTTTTTAGGAAAGCAACAGATGTCGACTACCCTTAGCCTGAAAACATTCAAATAGTTGTGGTGCCAGATGAAGAATGTTAATTGGTATTCTGTTATCTAAGGTTTCCATTGATTTCTGGAATAGTTCATTGCAATTCTGCTGGTGGCTGTTGTAGAGGCTAGTCACTGCTTGGCCTAATCCTAGCAAACTTTGCTCTGACCCAATACTCCTTTGCTCTTACACAAAGCCAGAATTTGGATATTTGGTTCCCTGGGACAAATACCTCAAACTATGCCTCAGGTAAGTGGCACAAAGTGCTTTCACAGTTCAGGGAGAGAGGGTCATGGACTAGGAGATGCAAGAAGACATCCCAGTCTGTCTTCTGGTACCACCCTATCTTAATTATTTTCAATAGCACTATTTGTAACTTGTATTTTTATATCCCTGAGATTTCCCAGTAGATCTCTCCCCCTCACAAGTTCCAGAGAATAATCCCTTTCTAACAAAGAATAAAAAAGAGGGGGAAAACAGTTCATCACAGTTAAATAACAGCAAAAAAAAATTCTAACAATATATACAGTATTCTGCTCCCATAGTTGTCTGGATCTACAAAGAAGTAGGGAAAGAGTTTCTCAAATCTTTTCTTGGAGGTAAGTTTGGTCATAATAATTTCACAACATTTACTTTTGATTGTTTTGTTGTTTTTTCTATTTACATTATTGTAGTCCTAATGTATACTGCTTCTGCTTGCTTCGTTTTGTATCAATTTTCATGTCTTCCCATTTAATTAACTATTTTCACTAACTATCCCTATTCCAAGGTTGCTAAAGGCCTGACAGTGCTATCATTACCCTTTAAATCTGACCCCCTGGGACAAAGTCTTGATCAACCTTTCCTTTTACCTTAAACTTTTTCATTTCTCACTCTGTCTTACACTTATTGAGTCCTAGCTCCCTACTGATGACAGCTTCCCTGACCACCCTTTTCTACACTAGTTACACTTTCACTCATAACCCAACTCAATGGTCATGGTGGGAGAGGTGAGATATTCTTTTGCTCAATCTTCCTCCAGGTCACACCTGTTAACTGTGGATGTTCCTGAAAGCTCTGTCTTGGGCTCAATTCTCCTCTCCCGCTATACTATTTAATTTGGTGATCTCATCAGCTCCTGTGGATTCGGCTATCATCTTGATGTGTATGACTCAGATTTATTTCTTACCCTAACTTCTTACCTGACCTTCAGTCTCAAATCTCTAATTGCCTATTAGATATTTCAAACTAAATGTCTTGTAAACATTTTAAACTCAACATGTGCAAAACTCAACTTTTTACTTTTCCCCCCAAATCCACGTGTCTTCCTAACTTCTCTTCTACTAATGGTACCATCATCTTCCCATTCACCCATACTTTCAACCTAGGTGTCATTCTTCTGTCATCCCCCTTATCCAATCTGTTGCCAAGTCCTGTCTATTCTACCTTTGTAACATGTGGAGTATATACCTCCTTCTCTCCTAGGGCACTACCACCAACCTGCTACAGGACCTTACCACCTCACAGACATTAGCCTGCTGGTTCATCTGCCTGCCACAAGTCTCTTCACACTGAAGACCATCCTCCACTGAGATGTCAAAGTGATCTTCCTAAAGTACAAGTCTGACCATGTTATCTCTCTAGTCACTAAACTCAAGAGTATCTCTGTCATTTCCAGGATCAAATATAAAATTCTGTTTTGCAGTCAAAATTCTCATAAGCTGGTCCCTACCTTTCCAGTCTTCTTACATTTTAACCAATACCCTCTCCCCCTTACTTGGTGATCCAGTGACAAGGGGCTTTCTTATTGGTCTTGGCACAATATCATTCATCTCTTAGTTCTGTGCATTTTTATTTACTCTTCCCATACTTGGAATAGTCTCCCTTTTCATCTCTGCCTCCTGGCTACTTTGGGTTCCTTCAAACCCCAACTAAAATCTCACCTTCTACAGAAAACCTTTCCTGATACGCCTTAATTCTAATGCTTTCCCTGTTAATTACTTCCTATTTATCATGTACAGCTTGGTTGTAAATAGTTGTTTACATGCTGTCTCTCCCATTAAACTATGAGTTCCTTGAGAGTAGGGATTATCTTTTACCTTTCCTTATCTTTTACCTTTTCCCTAATGCTTAGCCCAATGCCTGGCACATCGTAGTCATTTAATAAATATTTATTGATTTATTGACTTACCCATTATTTCCTCAAATAGAACATAAGTACTTTGAGGGTTGTTGGGTTTTGTCTTTGAATCTCCTATCTATGTGCTTTGTACCTAGTAGGGACCTAATAAATGTTTTTTGAATAGAATGAAATAAGCATATGTTGTTGTTGTATGACTAGTCACATATCTAGTAATCATATGCTTTAGTTCTTAGATGTGATTACCTAATGCAAGGATTTTTAATTTTTTTTGCATGTCATGGACCTCTTTAGCTTTCTGGTAAAGCTCACAGACCCTCTCAAAACAATGTTTTACTGCCTACATATATAATTGAAGGAAGTGACCAATTTCATTAAGAGGTTAGTGAAAATAAAGACATTTTCCCATTCAAATTTATAGAGCCCTATGAAATCTGTCTATGGACCTAAGTACAGAAATTCTACACTAATGATAGTAGCTCCTATTCCTATAGAGTTTTTAATTATATTAAAGGCTTTTCTTCCCTTTTGTCATGAGGAACCCTAAAGCAAAGCATACAATGCTTGTTTTCCAATGGCTAAAATGGATACACATTTTCCTACTGTTTTGATTGATTTTTGGCTTTAGATTTCCTCAGTCTTTTGAAAACACTAATAACTAAAGAGAAAAGAACAGGTGGCACTTAACCATCAGAAATGCAGGAAGGGCTGGAAGGGTGTTTAGTAATTGCTAATTGCTACGTGTGCTGACTTGGAACCAGGTGCCAGGAAACAGGAACATTTGAATTTATGAAAATATGTTCAGTCATGATGTGGTTTTCAACATTACAACAATTTTTGCACTAGAAGACACATCTTGCAACAGATCTGAACTCGTAGATTTGTTTTCTTGCTTTTATATTTATATGTATTAGCTGAATACAAATGAGTACCTTGTCAACATTTCATTCATTGAAGAAAGACCAAGAGTACCAGGACAATTCTGCTTTTACATTATGTTAAGACCTGTGTCCTGATAAAATTTTAGTCTCTCCACATAGGATCATAAGATTGAGAATTGAAAGGGACTTTAGAGGTCCCTTTATCTGCCTTCCCCCTGCCTTGTTTGACAGAAGAGGAAACCAAAGCTCGGGGGCATGAAGTGACTTGTGGGTAATAAGGAATAGAGTTTGGGCTCCAGCCCAAGGCTTTCAACTCTAAAACCAATGCTCTTCAGGATGTCATCTATTCCCAAGACCTTTCTTCTCATTCATTTATTACAGATGAGAAAATTGAGTCATTAAGAGGTTAAATATCTCGTCCAAAAGATCATACAGCCATGTAATATCCAAGTTGAAACAGTGATTCGGCATGCTGAATTTTAATTATTTGTACCATCAAATCCTGATTGATTTCAAATCACTACTCCTCATGTTTTCCAGACAAATAAATCTTGTTCTCTGAACTCAGCATTCATCCTTACTTTTCTGCCTTTGCAAAGATTGGCCCCCATGTCCAGAATTCACTTCCTCCTCACCTCCACCTCTTAGAAACCCTAGCTTCCTTCCAGGTGTCATTTCCTAAGGGAAGTTTTCTCTGATTCGTCATAAAACTATTTGTATTCACTTATCTCTTTACATGTTATATCCACAAGCTTGTTCCTTGAAGGCAAGACTATTGTATTTTTCTTGCGTTTATATTCATATCTCTTTCTCTTATCATGTTTGCTTGCTCATTTCTACCCTAACCCCAACCCCAATCAGTATAGGGAACTCCCGGCATGGGAACTTCCTCCACTGATAGCAGCTCAGCCACTCCTCTATAAGAGGTAAAGCTCCTCCCTCTGTCTCATTTCCTGTATGGCCTTGGGCAAATCACTTAACCTCCCTCAGTTTCCATATTTGTAAAATGAGATAATTGGACTAAATCATCTCTAATGTCCATTCAAGCTATAGTCTATCAACATATAACAGCATTAGTCAGTTACCTTCAGGAATTGAGAAATTAAGTGAATTGCTAATATTTGCATAGCCACTATGTATCAAAGGCAGGACTTGAACTCAGGTCCTCTGGATTCCAAGGCCAGACAGCTACAAATCCATTACACTTTTCTGTCTCTTATTTTGCTCATAGTAGGTGCTTAATAAATGTTTGTTGAACAGAACTGAACTGCTGAATTAAAACATATCTTTGATATTCTGTAAACTAGATGAGGACAGGGGTCATATCTTAATCTTTAATCCTTCCCTGCCACCCAAGCATTTAGCACAGGGTACTGCCTAAAGTAGTCACTTAATAAACATTTACTCAATTTGATTAATTGAATTGAAGCAAATTGCAGATTAGGTAAAGTTTTCAAACTAACCATTCCATTATCTTGTCTTTATGTTTAGTTGCCTGTAAGGTATTTTGAGAAGAGAAACATTTATTAGTGAGCGATCTGTGACAGAAAGAGATTAATTACTCACAATAATACACAATAGAGTTACTCATCATTCTGATGCTGAAGTTTGTGCTGGTTTTTTCAAAGACAGGGGTTTTTATTTGTTTTGTTTTTAGTTGCTACAAATCTTAAGACATATGGCAAAGAGAGGTTCAAGTAAGATATCTGACTGGTTCCTTTAAAAATCCTTAGAACAAAAGTTGTTGTAACTGCAAAATACTTGAGGAGAGAGAGAGAAGGCATTGCTGCTTCAGTGTTGACAGGTGCTTTTAAAGAAAACAAAAACAAAACACATCAACTGAAAAATTTGGGAGGGAAATGTCACCTTCAAGTACCTGATAGGCATCTTCACTAGCTTGATGTTGGAAGCTATCTCTAGACATCAGAAACCTTCTTTTTTAAGCAGAAAACACTTTGTTCCCTGGTTATTGTATTAGGAGCCTAAAATCAGAAAAGTAATTTTAGACCAGGAAGCCCATCTTCCTGCCTGGGGATAAAGGAATCCCCTTGGACAATAGTTTGAACATTTGATCTTCCCTCCAAAGGTCAAGAACTATCACGAAAATCTTAGTGATGTAAGCTGTCTCCTTTAGGTGAGTAAAGGGGAAGGGAGGAAGGAGCAGATTCATATCCCCCAACATCAATCACCCTACCAGACTTCAGCACCTAAAGAATTCTTTCCTGTTTTCACTGGCTGCTCAATTTCACTTCCCACATCATGCTTGAGCACAGAATGTCTGAATTATGAAGTTGAATGAGGGGAAAAATAAATAAATGTCATGCTTGCATAAACAAAGATAAGATTCTGAATTATAGATATTTGGGAGGAAGAGGGAGAGAGGGAGGGAGGGAAAGGGAGAGAGGGAGGGAGGGAAAGAGAGCGAGGGAGAGAGAGAGAGAGAGAGAGAGAGAGAGAGAGAGAGAGAGAGAGAGAGAGAGAGAGAGAAAGGGAGATCCTGGGGGGAGGGTGGCAACCATAGCCCTGTCAACGTCTCTTTATTTTATTACTCGATAACATGACACTTAGTCTAACAATGAACAGGTGGTGGCATGGCTGTACGCATGCACCTTGAGTACTAAAATATATCACGTTGTCAAATAGCTTCACAGGGAGAATGAAGGGGAGGGACAAAATGATCTTTAAGATCTGTTCCTGTTCTATGAAAACTATAAAGGAATCCCACCTGCCAGTACACAACATGAGCTGTAGTCAATTTTGTACCATCTGCAGGGAAATATGTGTCTTTCAAGAAGCAACAACTCTTGTCTCTTTCAGCAGAGCTCAATTATGACCTTGGGAATGAAGGTTTTTTTCTGGTCCATACTAACTGGTTTCTAGCTTCAAAAGAGCAAGTGGCATGATGTAGTCCAGGGGTGGCCCTCTAGGTCCTCAGTCAAAGGGACAGACTTGAGGACCTAGAGGGCCACATGTGGCCTTGAGGGTGCAGGTCCCCCATCCCTGATGTAGTCAACAGAGTGGAGAGGCCTAGGTTTAAATCTCACCACTCTGTGTGAGCACAGGCAAGTCACTTAACTGGCTCTGATCCTCAGTTTCCTCATTTGTAAAATGTGATGTTATGGTTCCTCTGAAAATCAGATGGAATGATATACTTCAAATTCTTTAAAATTTTGAAGTGCTAGTTAAACGGCAATTATTTTAAAGTCATCCTAGAGGTTAAAAGCAAGGGACTTTTTAGTGCAAATTAGGCACAATGAGAGGCCTCAGTTTTTGCATTTAATAGTGATTTAAGACATGGGCCAAAGTAGCTACATGGGTTGTTATCTTAAGAGTATGAATGAAGGAATACAATGTGGACTGCAGAGTTGGTCATTTAAAATAAAATAACCAGTTTCCTTGTGGTTGATTGACTAGAGGAGATTTGTATAATTTATTTTGTTCATCACTAGTTCCTGTTGAGGCAGTGTGGCATAGGTAGCCTCTGAATCAGGAAAGCCTGGCTTTAAGTCTTTCCTTTGACACATACTAGCTGTGTAACCTTGGACAAGTCATTTCTCTTTTCTGCTCTGGTAGCGGCAGAGTTCTTAACACTAACTAAATTGCAGAGAAAGTATGCAGATGTATTATGAAGGCAGAATTTATGATTTCAAAGAGAATCATATGCATGCCTGAATGGTTCAGAACTGCAGGATATAAGGAATTCTCTAAGTAGAAGGCAGAATAATTAAAGTATTTATTCAGGCTCCAAAGTAACAGAGCCACTAACCAGCCTCCTCATTTTGATATTTTGATCAAAAGCTTCCAGGCCCAATAAGTCCGCCTCTCAAGAGTAACCAGGAGGCCACAGAAAAACATGATGGTATTAAACCAAATCATATTCATGCTTCCCCTCTGCAGTAAGAAGATTACCAACTGGCCTCAAGTCATTGCTTGGCTCTCCTCGGTCCACACATGCGGTCGGCTCTGCTTCCACAGCTCCTGCTTCGGCTTCGGCCTTATCTTCAACCTCGGCCGCAGCTGTCTCTGGCTCCAACAGAAAATCAATCTTCATGCTGTCTTCTCTCCACCCATAGAGCCTTTGACATCATTAAGCGGTGTCTGAATGACCAGAGCTTATTGGTTCTTGAGTTGGCCCCTCACCTTAGGACCCTGGGAGGCTCACATCCACATAGATTAGGTCAACACACTTAAGAGGCCGTGGCTCTGGAGTTAACACCTCCCCTCAGCCAGCCCCACCTTGGGCCCCACCTCAGTTATCAATCCACACTCACATTGGCTCCACACCCAACAGGGCTCTGGGCCTGGGGCTTAGCACCCAGCAAGGCTTAATGAAACACACTGAGCCACTCAAAGAAAACAAAGGCCATTTTGCTTACCAACATAGCATTGGAAGAGAAAGTTTCCTCAAAAATACAGGCCCAGACCCTGTCTTCTTATTTCCATCACAGCACTGTGAAAAAAGCTATAACTATTGTACAAGACAGGGATGTCCCTTTGGGTTGTCTTTTCCCACTAGACTGCAAGCTCTTTGAAGGCAGGGACTGTCTTTCCTTTTCTTATTTGTATTCCCAGAGCTTACCACAATGCCTGGCACATAGAAGGTGCCTATTCACACATTCAATAAACACTACATTAATTTTCCTAAATCTCAGGTCTGATCATGCCACCCCCCCCCCCTTTTCAATAAAATCCAAATAAAACTTCTGGAATTTAAAGCTCTTCACAACCTTCCCCCTACTTAGCCTCCCAATTATCTTCTACCTATTACTCCCTTGCTCACACTGTACAATCCACACTGGCCTTCTTGACCTTTCCTTACAGGTAAAATCTATTCCCCATCTCTGCACATTTGCACTAGCATTCTTCTCCCTTTGAACACAAGCTCCCTGAGGGGAGTCACTCCTTTACTTTTGTCTTTGAATCCTTAGCATTTAGCACTTTGCCTGGTACTAGTAAGTGATTAATAAATGCTTATGGATTGATTAATTGAAAGTAGCATATTTTGCATAAAGATTAGCTGGAGAAACAATGACTGTTTAACCAGTACAACAAAAGACCAGACAACAAAAGATGATCATGGCTGAATTTGGAGTTTTATCTTACAGAAGAGACTTGCTCGTCTTGGTCCTCAAGGGCAGAACAGGGAATACTGAGTGGAGGAACAATGAGGATGCTTCAATGAGTCAAATTTTGATTGAATGAGGAAGAACCTTCCTTACAATTATAACACAATTACAACTACAGCAAAATGGGCTCCAACCCACTAAACATCTTCAAACAGAAACGAAATTACCACATTACAGAGGTTGTGGAAGGTATCCCAATTTACAGGCTGGACTCAATCTATTAAAGAGAGTTGGACTTAGAGTCTGGGGACCTAATTTGAATCCTAGCTGTGTGTGTATGGGGAGAAAGGCAAGTTGTGGGCAGGGGGGGAGGGGTGTTGGGCAAGTTGATTCACATTTCTGTGCCTCATTTTCCTCATCTATAAAGTGAGGAGTTTGAACCCTATAACCTTTTGTGCCCATCAAAAACCTCGTGCTTTATGAGTCAACAATAGAAATATAAGTTATTATTTTTTCTCTTTCTTTGATGGACTAGATTGGGACCATGAAACATAAACCTGGACTTTGGAAATACTGGAGCCACAGACCAAACAGGGAAAGTCCTGTGACGGAGTTGGTATTGAGAAAGAGATAATATGATTACTTCACATTTTTTTTCCCTTCATGGAACAAGAGGAGAAGTTACTGATAAAGTAGAACGGCAATCTGATTCAGAATGAGTCATTTGTAGGCAGTAATGCAGAAATGAGGTCTGGAAAATTCTCTTTCACAAAAAAAAAGAGTCCAATGTTTTGAAATAAAGATTTTGCTGGCATGTGGTATTGGGTTGAACCAGTCTCCTATTGAAAGTCATGGCCTCAATAAAATACACTAATTTTCCCTTTAAAATGTTTACTTTTTCACAGTATGAATGTGAAGAAAATGAATATACTCTTACAGAAAAGGATTATGAGAAAATTGCAATATACTTAAAGCCCTTATCTCTACAATTAACTTTTTTGCAGCTGCTTTAAAAATAGAAATAGGATTATTAAGAATAATAACATTAGTTCATACTTTCACCATGCATTATGTTTACAAAGTACTTTATATACACGACTTCATTGGGATTACACAAGAAGTCTGGGCAGTAGGTAGGAAAGGTATTATTTGTTTGTTTGTTTGTTTGTTTGTTTTGGAGAGGTAAGGCAGGGCAATTGGAGTTGAGTGACTTGCCCAAGGTCACACAGCTAGTGTGTGAAGTGTCTGAGGCCAGATTTGAATTCAGGTCCTCCTGACTCCAGGGCTGGTGTTCTACTCACTGTGCCACCTAGCTGCCCCTGGAAAGGTATTATTAACCCCAACTTCTAGAAAAATAAACTGAGGCTGAAAGAGGGGAAGTGACTTGATCAAGATCATGACACTAGTAAAGAGTCAAGCCAGACCTTGAACCTTGGATTTCTGATGCCCAGCTGAAGGCTCTTTCCATTATACTATGCTGCCTCTGTAATAATATGTATAAAGTATCCCAAAATATTAAGGCTTTCTAATCTCATTTCTATGGGTTCTTCTTCCACCAATTGATGCAGATCTCTATTTTGTTAGATATCTTCAAAAATGGATATGGCTAGGGAAGAGAAAAATATGTATCTCCTAAAGGCCTACCCTTTGGTGATGAGCCTCTCCAAACAGCCAGGCAGGCTTTTAGACAACAAACCCACACAGTGGATTTTTTGTTGTTCAGTCAAAGCCGACTCTTTGTGACCCTATTTTTTGGGTTTTCTTCACAAATATACTGGAGTGGTTTCCCATTTCCTTCTCCAGATCATATTACAGAGGAGGAAACTGAGGGAAACAGGGTTGAGTGACTTTCCCAGGATCACACAGCTAATAAGTGTCTGAGGCCAGATTTGAACTCAGAAAGATGAATCTTCCTGATTCACACAGTGCGAGCATGTCAATACCCTCAGAATCTTTGCCTTCCACCTTGGTAGGTACCTCAAGAGCTTCTACTCCATTGACACCCCTTCCAAGAATCTTCACACCAAAGGATGGCATCAGGAGAGAATATTAATGGAGAAAAATTCGTTAGCAAAATCATCTCTCCAACATCTAAAATTCTTTTAATCCCCGATAGAATCTGAGATAAGATCCTTCTTCTTGCTCTTTAGGAAACTGACAAAGTAGAATAAAGTTGAGCTCAACTCCAAGCCAATGTAGATAGATTATGGTCAGTAAATCAACGATCATTTATTAATCACCTGCTATGTGTCAGGCAGGTCAGCCAGGTGGCATGGTGGATAGAGTGCTGGACCTGGAGTCAGGAAGACTCATCTTCATGAGTTCAAATCTGGCTTCAGACACTTACAAGCTGTGTGTCCCTGGGCAAATCACTTACCCCATTTGCATCAGTTTCTTTTCTGCAAAATTGGCTAGAGAAGGAAATGGCAAATCACTCCATCGTCTTTGCCAAGAAAACATCAAATGGGGTCATGAAGAGTCAGACGTGATTGAAACAACTGAACAACAAAATGTGCCAGGCACCAAGCTAAGCAGTGGGGATACAAATAAAGGCAAAAGATAGTCCCTGCTCTCAAGTAGCTCATGGTTCAGTGGGGGAGATAACATAAAATTATGCACAAACAAGATATATACATATAATATAAATGCATGCATCTATATATCATATATTTATGGCCTCATTATGAGAATATTTTTTCATGGAGCTTTGCAGGTGTTTCAATGACAGAACAACAGTACAAACCAGATGATTTGAACATCGACAAAACAGAACCCCAGAACATTGATGAAACAAGACTCTGTGTGTGTGTGCGTGCGTGCGTGCGTGCTTGTGTGTGTGTGTATGATAAATTCAAGATAACAGAGGAAAAGTACTAGCATGAAAGGAAATCAGAAAAGCTTCTTGGAGAAGGTGTGATTTTAGCTGGGACTCATAAGCCAGGAAAGCCAGAAGATAGAGATGAAGAGCGAGAGAATTCTAAGCACAGGGACAGCCAATGAAAATGGATGGGGGGCAGAAAATGAAGTATCTTGTTCAAGGAACAGCAAGAAATCTAGTGTTACTGGGTCACAGTGAATATAGTGAAAATCATAGAAGTCAATGCTCAAAAAAGAAAAGCTCATCAACAGAGTATTTTTATCCTCTCTGTTTCCTACCTGCCTTGAATCCTTCTGCCATTTTTTCCTTGGAAAAGGAAATAGAGGAAAAAGAGGAAAGATTATCACAAGGAGACAAACTGTACTGAGTGGCTTCATGTTTAGCTTGTCATTTAAGATCCGTACAACACTTTAGACTTCCTGGGCCTTCATTTCTCCATCTGTTCTGTAACAGTAATACCCATTACTCTCATTTGGCATTTTAATTAGAAAGACTTTCATGCAATTATAATTTTCTTCTACTCAAATTTGAACTCAAATTCTGATATCCAATATTACCATGCACATTCCATCCATGATTTTTCTGGGTATCTATTTTGGTCTATCTAGTATATCAGTAAAAAACGAATATTGAATTATTTTACAAAAGCTATGGATGACTCATAATATCAACCAATAGGTCAGGAGATATTAACATAATAGTTCCTTCAGAATAGATTGCATTTTTCAAATAGCATTACCATGCAATGACCCTCTTGCTAGGATATTGTCCATCATCTTCTGTGGAATGACAGAATAATGCCTCCCATTGTGAACTTTTCAATGTATAGGAGCTAAATCAAAAGGACATTTTCTTCTTTCTAATTCACTCTAGTGTTTATCTTTTTGCACAATATGACTTCTATTCTGAAATCTATCAGTTACACTTACGGCCTCATTATGAGAATATTTTTGCATGGATCTGTGCAGGTGTCTCAATGATTGAGCAACATTAAGAGCCAGATAAGTTCAACATTGATGAAACAAGACCTCAGACAAAGAGCCCTATTATGTGTTCACTTGGTCATACCTGGACTTCTGTTCTAAGTGACTAGTTCATTAAAACCCAAGGTCACCAGTGTATATGCTGAAGTGGTAACTGATGATGAAAGTTGTAAAGAATGTCCAAGGGATAGAAAGCTGCATTCTGCACATGTCTGCCTTTGTCTTCCTCCATGAATAGCAACATGGCTTTCACAGTAGGATTTCTGGTATTTTATTGTTCATGTGTTTCTATGTTTTGGATAGAATCATTTGTTATGGATAGAAGATGACAGGAACACAACACCTATGTGTTAAGCTACATGTACAGAGGACATAGACGGTTAGGAAAGTTAACACAGAAAGTTTACATTTTCATTGTTTTTACTTTGAAGATTAGATTCAATTCATTCACATTACACAAGCATATGTTAAGCACCAACTGAATTCCAGGAACTATGCTAGTTGCTTTGGATATGAAGACAAAAAATGAAACAGTTCCTTATGTCCTTAGATGTGAAATGACATTGTTATAATCTGTGCACATCCTACTGGACACCATTCAATCTTAGAAAGCAATGTATTTTTCTCTTAGTATAGTCAGGGATGCTAATAACAACCTCCTAAATAGCAAATCCATAAAGTACATATGTCATAAGGAGTAGGCAAGTGAAACCAAAAGCCAAAAGGATAATGTGATGCAAGGAGTCAAAGAAATAAAGATAAAAAGATACAAATAAAAAATCAACATCATTCAAAAAGTGTAATTACAGAAGTATTAAAGGAGAGAAAGAACTGCCAAAGAAAGAAGATATAGAAATTTTCTGATTGTGTACATGGTCAAATGAAGGCCAACACAACAAAAGCACAAGTTGGATTAAATATGAAAGTGAAAGATAATATACCACTAATATAATGACTGGGAAGAAATGGTTACATCAAGAGATATCACTTAAACTCTACCTTCTTTGCAAAATTGGAAGATGTTTCAGACGAGTTCCATAATTATTGACTTAAATATTCCATGGTTGTGTATGAATTATTAGCAAATCATTTTGTCAGTCTCCTATGAAATCTGATTTCACTATTTTTAACAAGGAACATCATATATTTATTACCAAAATATGAGAGTAAAAGTGATATCAAAAAAGGCCAATTGTATTTTAAATATATTCAATATACCTTATTCAAAGTTTTCATTGTATCACAAAAAAAAATCTGTAAAGATTTAGAAG
Source organism: Phalanger gymnotis (assembly GCA_028646595.1). Classification (NCBI taxonomy): domain Eukaryota; kingdom Metazoa; phylum Chordata; class Mammalia; order Diprotodontia; family Phalangeridae; genus Phalanger; species Phalanger gymnotis. Next base: position 195,020,311 of record CM053625.1, read on the forward strand.
AAAAAACTATATTGGCTGAGAAGTAATAGTACTGTTCCAAAAAATACTAGTGTTATAAAGAGTAAGTCATTATTAATCGGGTGATTATTGAACAAGACAGCTAAAAGTTGCATAACCTTTACAGAGCTTTTATTGCTGATTAAAAGACCTCTGTCTGAGTTCCATACTCTTAGCTTAGACATTTACTGCAAATATATAATTGATCCCCAAAATGAAAGTGCTAGGATATTTTGTGCATGCATAGAAAACTGTTTCAACAATTTTCAACATAATAATGTCAAAAAAGAATTACATAACATGTGGCATCTTTAAAGTAGACAATTTTAAGCCCACTACGGTTGTATCAAGCCTTAAAATCTATTACCATCACTTTTAAATTCAGGATGGCTTTCAAGTCAAAGAAAGAGCTATACCGAAACATAATATGAAGCACTTGATGGACATAAAAGTTCTCTAGTTCTACCAAAAAGGACGTCAAACACCTGCTTCTTATGGAAACTTTCTCTAATGATATTAAAATGTAATTTTGACTCAATAAAGGTAAAATTCTTAAAGTGCCCCAGGGAAGAATAAGCACTGAAGGCTTTGAGCTCCAATCCAGAGTCCAAAATGAGCCACTGGGTGAAAGTGATATTGCCATTAAAGATCTGCAGAATGATATGTATTGGAATATTACATTAATATTTAGTTGCCACATATAGCTTTAAAAAATGAAAAAAAAATATGAAATGGAATCTGAAAACAAAAATATAACAGAAATTCTTCACCCCACCTTAATCAATGAATCAAAATGAAAATACTAGTATTATCCAGATATAACATATCAGATATAAGACTGCCAAGGAGAAAGCTGAGAATGTGTGTTAAGAGACAGCCTGGCATCCTAAAATCAACACTTCACAGAATGAATACATTTTGAACAATCAATACTTATGCCTTGCCATTTTAACATATACTTTTGTAATGACAAAATGGACTACAGATCACAAAGGTTGGCACATAAAAACCCATACAAAGATAATGAGAAAATTAGGATTGGCAAAAGGCCATAGGTGTTTGGAAACTAACTTAGAGATCATTGATAACTCCAGAGAGAACAGTTTTCACGGAGTAAGGTCAGTCAGAAATCAGGGTTAAGAAGAGAGGGAGAGTAGAGAAAGTTGAAGAAACATTGTTGACAGTCTTTTCAAGGACTTCAGTTACAAAAGGCAGAAGACATATAGGATGATAGTTAGCATGGATAAAATATGAAGGGTTTTTTTTTCAGGGTGAGAGAGACAGGGGTATGTTTGTAGGAAGCAGGGAATGAACTAGTAGACAGAGATTGAAAAAAAATGCTAGAATCAGGATGATGAAGGCAATCTGTTGGAGGAGAGAGGATGGAATGGGAGCATTTGTGCAGGTAGAGAGGTTAGCCTTGGTGAGGAGTAAAGTCATCTCCTTGTGTGGTACAGGAATTAAAGAATAGATGGTGGTAAAAAGCATATGAATGATATGAGATAAGGAAGAGGGGAGAAGAGAGAGATCACGGCAAATGGCCTCAGTTTTTATATAGCAGCATAGTGCCTTGTCCTTAGACCACTTCTTATCCTAACTCCATGGGAAAAAAATAAAAAGATGAAGAATAGTATCAAGAACATATGGAGAGGGATTAATTTAAACAAGAAGAAAAGCCACCTCTTCTCATGAGTCCTTTGGAGTTGTCTTTGAACCTTGTATTGCTGAGAAGAGCCAAGTCTATCAAAGTTAGTCATCACAGAATCAATATCTCTGTGGTTGTGTACAATGTTTTCCTGGTTCTGCTCCACTCACTTAGCATCACATAACATAGGTCTTTCCAGGTTATTGTGACGTCTATATCTTCCCATTTCTTGTAGCACGATAATATTCCATTACATTCACATACCACAATTTGTTTAGTCATTCCCTAATTGATGAGCATCCCCTTGATTTCCAATTCTTTGCTACCATAAAAAGAGCTGTCATAAATATTTTTGTACATACTGGTCCCTTTCCCACTTGTGCGATCTCTTTGGGATACAGCCCTAGAAGTGGTATTGCTAGGTCAAAGGGTATGCTCATTTTTATAGCCTTTTGGGCATAGTTCAAAATTGCTCTCCAGAATGGCTGGATCAATTCACAACTCCACCAACAATGTAACAGTGTTCCAATTTTCCTACATCCTCTCCAGCATTTATCATTTTCCTGTTTTGTCACGTTAGCCAATCTGAAAGGAGAGATACCTAAAGGGGGGTACCTAAGAATTGTTTTGATTTGTATTTCTCTAATCAATAGTGATTTAGAGCATTTTTTCTTATGCCTATAGCTATCTTTAATTTCTTCCTCTGAAAACTGCCCGTTCATATCCTTTGACCATTTCTCAATTGAGGAGTGGCTTTAAGGACTCATGATGGAAAGAGCTATCTACATTCAGAGAAAAAACTATGGAGTCTGAATGCAGATTGAGGCAAACTATTTGCTCTCTCTCTTTTATTCTTTTTTTTTCTCTCTTTTTTTTGGTTTTGTCTCTTACTTTTCACGATTCTTTTCATTAGCGATAATTCTTCTTTACAATTAGACTATTGTGTAAATAAGTTTAATGTGAAGGTATATATAGAAGATATATTAGATTCCATGCTATCTTGGTGTATTGGTAAGCAAAATGGCTCTTAGCACTCAGTTCAATCAAGTGCCCTTGAAGAGTTTGGCTTTTGTTTCCTTTGAGTAATTCAGTGTATTTCATTGAATCTTACTAGGAGCTAAGCCCCAGGCCCAAACCCCTATTAGGTGCTAAGCCTATGTGGGTGTGAAGCTCCCAGGGTACTAAGAGGAGCTGCTAACTCAAGAGCCAATCATAGGAGCCTAAGTTCTGGTCATTCAGATGAAACGCTCTAAGAAGAGAAGACAGAGCCATCTGTGCAGGGCTCTCACTCTTGGTGGTGTGCGCTGATGCAGAGACTCTGGGCAGCTGTAGCTAAGAGCCCTCCAGCTTGTAAACCTGGATGCTGGGACTTTGTTAAACTCTGGTAACTATGTATTGGGATTTGAATCAGACAAGGTCTGTCTGTTGATGTTTGTAATTTGTTTGTATTTGTTCTGAAGTTCAGGGTGCTGGCTTTTTCCCCTGAAGTAAGTGAGTGATATTTGTATGCTGAATTAAAGTAAGCTTGTCAACCCCTTAACGTTGCTTTCCTTAGTAAAGCAGATTAAAAGAATCTGGGCTTTTGCAGTGTCCTGGCAGCATTCTTATTGTTGGGCTTGTGTTGGTGTTTCACCCCCACAACAGCTGCTAGCCAGATTGTTGAAACACTTGGGAGAGAGGGGGGAGGAGGGGGAGGGGAAGAAAATCTGAAACTCAAAAACATGCATGAGTGTTATAAACTAAAAAATAACAAAATCTAAATTTAAAAAAAAAAAAAGGAAAGCCACCTCTTTAGTAGAAAGCAAGTACCACTATATCCAATTTGCGGATAAGGAAAGAGGGTTAGAGAATTGCCCAAGGTCACAGAGCAACTGACCTAGTAGTGGTGAAACTAGGTTTTGAAACTCTATTACTTGATTCCTTGTCCAGGATGCTTTACGTTACAAGCCAAGCTATATACCTTAAGATAATTCTGTTGCAAATCAAAGCACCTCAATGTAGTACTTACAGTAAGCACCTTTTTTCTATTATATTGGGGGGCAGGGGCTGAGAAATACTATAGACAGGTAAATGGTTAATGGGCCCACCTCTGCTCTAGTTACTGTTGGCCAAAATATGAAAAAGTAATCCTTGAGGTATCAAGAGAAGCCTTCACATCCTAATGTTAAGACATTGTCTAAATACAGCTATAATTAAAAAACATTTGTCACTTCTTGGAATCTCCCCTAGCTATTCATCTGAATATGTTTATTGTTTTCAGGCCAAGTTTTCAAAAGATTCTTTTCTCCCCCCCTTACTCCCCACTCCATCTCCCATTTGGTCAAAAATCATTCTTGCTTAGGAGAAAGAGTACCTAAAAACCAAGCCAGAATTCTTATTATGTATGAATTGCTTTTGCTAAACAACAAAAAATGGTATTCTAGATACTTTAGAAATTAAAAACTGAATTTTGTTTAATTCCGGCTACTCAAAGACTTAACAAAGAACAGAATCAATTTATTTATGAATTACAGTAGAAATGTAAAGTGCAGTATGCCTTAGTTCTTTTACATGTGACTGATGAACCTAAAAGGCTGCCTTATGAAGGAAAGGGGAAAGCAGAAGAGGACTCCAGTGCTTTGCACATAGATTTTGGATGAAACAAACCACCATTAGAGTTATGCTCCTAAAGTATAGCTTCTATCAAGTCATTTTCTTATTCAAAAAGCTCACAATGATTCCTTATAGTCTCTAAGATATAATGTAAAATCCTTAGTTGAGCTCTCAGCAATCCAACTGATGTGAACCCAACTTTCAACAATGAAATTCAACCAAAGTTTATTGAATATATAGAAGGTAATGTTCTAGACTCTGGAGTTATCAACATAAATTTGCTGCCTTCAAGGAATTTACAATCTACTGGGCAGAGGGTTAAGGGAGAGATAATCGAGAAGTCAGGCAAAGAGCTCTTGGAATATCTGAGAATGATGAGACCATTACTAGTTGGGATGGGGTGGGAGAGGAAAGGAGGTTCTGTGATAGCTTCATAGAGGAGATGCAACCTCAGATAAATCTTAAAGGAGAATACAAATCTGAAAAGCAGAGACCACTCCCCTTTACATCCTTGAAAATGCTACAGAACTGAATTATTTGCCAATGCTAGGATATGCCTTCAGGATCCACCTTTGCATACTATTCCTTAATCAGAAATACCTTCCATCACATTTCTGCTTGTCCAGAAGACTACCTTCCATCTACTCTGAATTTATCTTTTATGTAGTAATTTATGTACATATATGTATGTATCTTCCTAAAGTACAGCTTGTATCAAATCATTCTCCTACTCAAAAAACCTACGATGGCTCCCTATTGCCTCTAAGATATGATGAAGAATTCTTAGTTGGCAACAACCTGACATACATACACACATGCATTCATACACACATGCATGTACATGTATACACATATGTATTCTGACATGTGTATATACATATATGTATATGTACTAAATATTCATATATATACATATGTTATATCTCCCATTAGAATATAATTCTGACCTTAAGGTCAGGAATTAATTTTTATTTCTTTTTTTTTTGTATACCCAGTGCTTAGTACAGTCCCTGGCACCATAAGGAATTATTAAATATTTATTGATCGATCTGCCAGCTGCTTCAAGAACCTTTCATTCTCTGAAGCCCCATCTACCCCAGCCAGAAGAAATGTCTTCCTTTTCCAAACTCTCAATATTTCAGAAGGAGCCTCAGTCATGCTTCACTTTACTCACACCTTTACTCTTTGAAATTCTCTCCTTTACCAGCCATCATTCAAATCTGGAGAAGACTCCACCGAAGGTTGGGTTCTCCTGATTGGTGACTACCTTATACGAACAAGTATTTGATTAGGGGGACCAGCCATGCTATACTCTACCAACTGTGACATATAAAAAAAAGTTCAAGAAACATAATTTTGGGGTAAGTCATCCTTTTATTAATTACATCTAGTGAATAATTAATAAAAGGATTAGTTATTTGGCTTTGAACCAAAGATGGATCCTGGTGGCCTATTGACACTTACACGCTCTTGAAAGAGTGAGTTTTCCCAACAGATGGCAATCAACTCTGGTTAACAATTAATGAGAAGAATGAATATTATAATGAAGGTTGGCCTACTCTAATGAAGGGCTGGCTGGGGAATGTGACTTAGATTATGTCATTTTTTACTCTTAGACTAGCCTCAAGCTTTTCAACATAGACAAAGTATCTACATCCCACCCAAGTTTGAGTAGAACATAATTGGCTTGCCTATTTGGGTGGGGTCTGAGCAAGATTGAGGAGAGAGTTAATCTATTTTTATCAGCAATGTCTGGCTAAAATAACCTACAAGGACTGAATGAGGAAATAGGAGGGGAAAAATCCTGGATATCCCCAATAGTAAATGGTTATTAGTATAAGAAATAAATAATCATTTCTCTCACACCACCATCCATACACACACTTTCTAGTTCTCCTTTACATGTTGTCTTTCCCCCGTTATAATGTAAGCAACTTGAGAGCAGGAACTATGTTAGTTATATGAATTCATATCCCTTGCACATAGCTTAGTACATGGTACATAATAAGTCTCATTAGAATATAGGTTCATTGAGAGATTGTTCTGTTCTTTGTACTTGTATACCTAGCACCTGACACATAGTAGGTGCTCAATAAATATTTCCTGATTGATTTATTAATATATGTTTTATCTATTTCATAGCACTTCATTTGTACCTCTCTTCTGCAATAGACATATTCTAGTTTCTTGCACAACTGAATTCCTGTCATATTTACTTTGAATATTCCTGATGTACCTAGTATAATTGTTTGGACATGAATGAGAGTTAGTAAATAATTATTGGGTATTGTAATGCATTTCAGAAAGGCTCTCCATGACAGGCATCAACCAAAAGGTAGACAGTTTACTGTAAGTGAACTCTTTTTTTCCCTGCATCCCCTCTCAATACATGTACTACTTGGACAGCAGCCCTCCCCATGCTCTACTCAAATGGTGTCATATTCAAACAGAAACAGAGGCCACTAATCCATACACAAAGATCCATATGGGCCACACATGACAGTTTTAAAATGTAATGTTATCTGTGTTTTATTGATTTTAGTTATTTATTTGTAATTTATGCATTTATTTAATATTTCTCAATTATATTTTATTCTGGGCCATATGGTTTACACCTCTGGTCTACCCTATAACTTTGGTTAGAGCAAAACAGCTTCATTTTGGAATTTCTTTTAAGGAATCTATTTTTAGGATGTTAATATTTATAAATCATGGAATTTTAGAGATGGAAAGTACCTTAGGAATTTATTTGGTCCAAATCCCTCATTTTACTGCTAAGAAAACTGAACAGCAGAGAGCTAGAGTGACTTATCCAAGACAACAAAGCTGGAGAGTACCAGAGCTAGCATTGAAGCTGAGGTGACTGAATTTTCAATCCAGTCTTCACTCTCATTAGAAAAGTGGGAAAGAAATCCATCACATGAAAGACTTGGGGGAAAACTGGGAGTAGACATGAAAAGACTGCAGTGTGATAGGAGGAAGACCAGATCAGGAGAAAGAACACTTTCACTGGAATCTCTGCTCAGCTATTCATTACCAATATGACTTTGGACAAATCACTTTGCTGCCTGCGGCTTCAGTTTCCTTATTTGATCCTATAATCTTATGTTTTAAATGGTAGTTTGTAACTAGGCCTCAAGGCTTGATTCAAACTCTAATTATTTAGGAAAGCTCACTGTATATGTCTCTCTCCCACACACCCCCATCACACTTCTTAGAAAATGAGCTCCTTAAAGGAAGGATCTGCTTTCATTTTTTTACTATCTCCCTTGCTTAGCACAGCGACTCCCAATATGAACCTAATAAATGTTATTGAACTGAATTGAATTGAAACTGTGGGGGCAGTTAGGTGGCTCAGTGATTAGAGCACCTGCCCTGGAGTCAGGAGGACCTGAGTTCAAATCTGGCCTCAGATACTTGACACACTAGCTGTGTGACCTTGGGCAAGTAACTTAACCCTAATTGCCTTGCCTTCCCCCCTCCAACAAAAAAAAAAGAAAAGAAAAGAAAAAAAGAAAACATGGGCTCAAGTTTCTGGCCTGCCAGTTACTACCTTTGTAACCTTGGGAAAGTAAGTTAACTTTTCTGGACCCTTATTTCCTCCTCTATAGAATGAGGGGCTTGAACTTCCATCACTAACATTCTATGACTGAATGATTCCCAGATCTTACTCCTGGTGTGAGCAGTTGTAGCACGGCAGAGAACTGAGACAAGTTTGGGGCTTGGGGCATCCTTCTGACATGACTCTTGACGAAAAGTATTCTAAGTTATATTTCCTCACCTGCTGTGCAATCTACAGCAGGAGCAGCTGGTTGTACATGTGCATCCGCCTGAATTTATCTCATAGCACAACTAAATATAGAGGTAAAAGAAAGCCCCAATGGCAGGCACAGACAAAAGGGGAGGATAGGGGAGGGCAAAGGTAGAATGTTGACTGTTGGAAAGAGAATTGCCTGTCACAAAAAGAGAGATGGTGTCAGCAGCTTAGAAGCAAAATCAAGGTGTGAGGCAACAAGGAAAACTTGTGGCCATCTAGTCCACAAATGTAGCATCAATCACAAAAGCACTCCACAGCTGATATCCCAGGGGTCCATAAAGAATGCAGAGTTCTTGTGTTGCTAGGTGACTTGCTTCTTAAATTATATACAACTTTATCATGGTGTTATTAATATAGGGAGAGGCTCAAAATCAGGTACAACTTAGCCCTATATAGGATCATTTTTTTTTTCAGGTTGGAAAGGACATTAGAAGCTGGGTGGTGCAATGGATGGAGCACTGAGCCTGGAGTCAGAAGACTCCTCTTCCAGAGTTCAAATCTGACCTCAGACACTTACTAGCTGTGTGACCCCACACAAGTCGCTTAGCCTTGTTTGCCTCAGTTTACTCATCTATAAAATGAGCTGGAGAAGGAAATGGCAAACTGCTCCAGTATCTTTGCCAAGAAAACCCCAAATGGGGCCACAAACAGTCAAATATGTTAACTGAAAAATGACTTGACAAGAACCCAAAAAATCCAAGCCTCTCATTTTACACACGAAAAAAACAGAGGTACAAGGAAGTGAGTAGACTTTCCCTAGTGGACTTTCCCTTACAAGTAGCAAGGGGCAGAGTTAGAATAAACCATGTCTTCTGACTCCAGACCAGCATTCATTTTCTGAATACCAGAGGAAGTTGGAATTAATAGTTGAGGCGATTAAGGTAGAAGGTGAAGCCTTGAAGGGGCTCTGCTTTGAAATTTTTGTTCCTAGTCCTTTCTTCCTCCCATTCTTTGATGGAAGACCAAAAAGTAGTTTGTGTTGGAGAAAACTAAAAGACCTAGACCCAGGAAGCCATTGACAACATGTTGAAAGGGAAAAGTCCTAAGATGTTTTTTAATGGATGAAGATTGGTAATCTAATAAATGTCTAAAGATGAATTTGAACTCAATGATTCACTTCTGTTAGGATTAGCTCTGACATGATGCTATAGCATTGATTATCCCCAGAATGTGCTGGCACAGTGGATAGAGTGCTGGGCCTGGCATGAAGAAGACCTGAGTTCAAATTTGTCCTTAGATATTTACTAGCTATGTAAGGTTGGGTATATCATTTTACTGCTGGCAAACTGTTTAACCACTGCTGCAGTTTCCTCTACTGTAATATGGAGATAATAATGGTACCTACTTCACATGATTGTTGTGAGGCTCAAATCCAATATTTGTAAACTACTTAGTATAGTGCTTGGTCCCTGTTACTGGTATTTAGTCATGACCCCATTTCTTGGCAAAGATACTGGAGTGGTTTTGCCATTTCCTTTTCCAGCTCATTTTATAGATGAGAAACTGAGGCAATCAGGCTTAAGTGATTTGCCCCAGGGTAACACAACTAGCAAGTGTCTAAAGTTAGATTTGAACTCAGGTCTTCCTGATTCCAGGTCTGGTTCTTTATCCGCTGCACTGCCTACCTCCTACCTGGCATACAGTCGTCACTTAATAAATGCATGTTTCCTTCCCAGCACCACATTCAAAGCTTTTCCAACTTGGTAAGACCTTCTAGAGCTCACACTCTGCTATCAAGAACCCAAGGTCACCTCATACTGTAATAAGATACCAGAAGAGGATGGTAGGAAGAATAGTGTCATAAAGGTGACAAAGTTGGATTTGTTTGTGAGGAAACCAAGCTTTCTGGTTGGAATTACAATGATTTTGCTTTGCTTCCTGAGGTTAAAAAAAAAAAAGATTCTCAAGATCCATGAATTGTAGAACAGAAGTTTCCTGAGGGAAAAGATTGCTTTTGTTTTTGTTTTTGTATCATCATTGCTTTGTACATGCTAGGTATTCAAGACATGTCTTTTGAATGGAACTGAAATGAATTGACTAGAACAAGGGGTCCTCCTCCTTGGAAATTTGACAGGTGTAGTTTAAGAACAAATAAGAACTAAATTAATAAATAGGTAACATATAGAATTCACTGCTTCTAAAAGTTATACAGGTTAAAATGTGAAAGAATGTCATTAAAGCAATAGAATTTATGGAAGACAATGTAGTTGATGGAAATATCACTAGAATTGGCATAAAAAGATAGGTACAAATACCACCTCAAAATATTAACTATGTGAGCATAGGAATGTCTCTCTTCAATTGTTTTTATCTGTAAAATAGGGACATGGTATACTTGTACAACCAAGTTTTTGTCACAGAAATAGTAGATACGGTTTCATTTCCATGAATTCAGGCATACTTCAGGTCAGAAACTTTCCCCCATATAAAATCACATAAAATAAAAGCTTTATATGGCATGCTTAATATAGAGAGTGGATATAAGTTTTGTCCTCTAATAGCAATGGTTAAAAAAACTAACCATATAGGTTTTCATAGAAGGGTAATAATAATTGTCTTCAAGTATTGGAAGAGCTGACAAAAGAGCAGTTACAGGCTTCCTACCCCCACCCCACCCCTTTTTGACTACAGTAAACAGAATTAGGAGCAATGGGCAAAAGTCACAGAGAAGCAACTTTAGGCTTAATGTCAGGACAACTTATCAAGAAGTACAGCTATCTCAGCATGTACTAGAATTCCCCAGAAGGGAACAGATTCCTCCTTAAGGGAGTTTTTCAAGCAAAAGCTTTATGACTTCTTATCAGGGATGCCACAAAAGGATTCCTGTTTTGCTCTGGACCGATAAAATCCCAAAATCATAGTTTAAGAGCTAGAGGGGCTTTTAGGGGCTATCTAATCCAAGCTCTTCATTTTACATGTGAAAAGATTCAACCTAGAGGTTAAGGGTTGGTCTAGAATAGATAATGTTTAAATTCCCTTCCAACTCTAAGATTCTGTGCCTCTGAAACCGCAATTCTCTGCAAGCATATTTATAAGGGTTAGGCTACCCCACTATGCATCAGGCTTTAAAGTCACAAGGGGTACACAAGATAGTACCTACCTCTATGGAGCATCCAACTCCAGTAGGAATGTTTATACTTTCCAATCATTGACTAATGATGATTTGGGGTTATAATGTGACTGAGGGCCCACAGTGCGTCTATCTTTGTGGCTATTTTTTTTTGTAAGACCAACCCAATTTTTTGCGATCTTTAAAAACAAATTATTCTTATAATCAATATAATTTCTCTCCTAGGCCACTGAATAAATTATTGATCATATTAATTAACTATGAAATGCTACTATAACATAGCTCATATATTATTTAACATACTGTTTAATTAATAACAAGTTCTAAGTCTGGTTTTTGGAGGCCTCATAGCCCCTTAGAGTCAGTAAACTGAGAAAAGGGCAGATAAAAATGGAGTGGAGTGATTCTATAGTGGGGGAAGGAGAAGCGGGTGGTGATGGAGGGGCCTTGAATTCACAATAGATTGCAGCGGTTTGCTTGTCAATGGATACCTTGTGTGAAGCCTAAGCCACTGGCTTTTCTCCTAATTGTCTTGTTGGTACTGCATGGAACAAAATAATTACTGTTCATTCTGTCTTTTTAGATTCAGGGAGACCCATATGCTCCTATTTCTACCTCGGAAGAGGTAAAGGCAGTATGTGAAGTGCCAAATGAATATTTAGAGCATATTTATTGAAGATTAGAATCTGTGTAATAACTTTAAAAAGCTTTTTAAGAGTAAATTACAAACATGTGAATATCAATTCAACACTAATATTTTCTTTCACCTAGTTTTAATGTCACCATTTCAAGTTTTGGATTCCAGATGAAACACACTGCAGCTTTTTTAAGAAAGAGTAAGTGTGTCAGCTTATCATTTTGTCTGGTTCCCATAATATTTGTAAGGAACCTTTGTCTGAGAACTAAGAATGTCATCTGCGCCAGCACCCATTTGGTAGCTGGTGAGATCGAGTTTTGCCTGCTTGGGATCCAGAGAACATTTGTCAAAGAAATCTAGAGCTACATTGCTTTAAAAAATGTGTCCAACATCTTTTGTAAAATGGTAATACCTCATATCTGTTGACAACTTAATAAATTAATTTATACTATTTAAATTCCATCTAAATATTCCCTTTGATTCTTCACCCTCACCCTTGTGCATTGATGAGCTCTTTGAATCGAGAAATAATGTGGGAGCATGAGTCAGTATTGTCAGTAATGAATCAGCAAGACTTTTTTTTCTTATTTACAAACTCCAATTTCTACAGAGATTATTTCTTTGAGAAGGATTCCTATTATTCCTATCATCTTTTGCTTAATAAGAGAATAAGAGAAGAGAGAACAAAAAATATCATGAGAAAGGCCAAGAGAGGAGGGGAAGGAGGCAGAGAAGAGAGGTCGTTGAAGGTTTAGAAGTAGAAATTTAAATATTAAAATACCCACTACTTTTCGAGATCCTTGATCTTACAATTTGCTTGGTCCTTGGCTTTCTCCATCCCAGTTGCCAGATATTATTAAATTTGATTTGACTTTAGCCATTGGGTGTCATTGATAGCCACTCATATTTTTCTTTCTTACAAAGAAAATCTGGGTCCTGGGGAGTTCCACACTCACCTTGCTAATTTGCGTATGCTCCACCAGGGAAGAAGGGCTCATTAAATGTTGTGCTATCCATGGTTTACAGAGAGTCAGCAAACATCTGTCACTTAGTACCCCTATGGGGCTCTGCTCACTTGTCAGGGTGTGTGTAGATTTGCGTATTTAATCAGAAATTATCTCCAAACCTCTACCCATTGACATGGCTCGATTTCTTCTTCGTACTTGATTTGCACAAATGTCCTTAATATGATAAAGTTGGTTCTCCATAAAAGTAGACACATATACGTGGATACTGTATCAAGTATTCATTTATAATAAAAGTGATATTTATCATAGCAGAACATGATAACAAGAAAACAATGCACAATATAAAATATCTACCAAGTCACTTACTAGCCTTTTGCACTTCTCAATCTCAGAAGCTTCCCAGATATGACAGGAGCTCCTTCAACTCAAGACTTCTTGGAAATACACAGTTTGCATTTGTATATTTCCCAAATATCATTACTCATTTAGCAGGAAAAAAGAATGTTCAACTCACTTGAAAAAGAGGCAGATACTTTGGAGGAAACTCATCACACAGGAAATGGATACAAGATCTTTGTGGACTCAGTACACTGAAGGCAAGTAATTTTCTCAGTTTTGGATGAACATGAAGTCACATAGTAGACCTTTGAACAGAGTGAATAAATCGCACAACTAATCCCGGAAAGAAGATTTTTTTTTTTGCCCAAACCATAGCAAGTCCCAGCATCCCTTTCTTTGACCTTGGCCTTGAGCTTGGCACCGTTCTGTTGCAACTTCATCAAATCATTTTCTGCACCCCTCCTCCTTTCTCTGTGCCCAGCCCAAAGACCACGCTGTTGTGCAATTGAGAGAGGGGTAGCTGTAGAGTAGGTCATTATACAAGAAACAGTTATTATGCCCCTACTTTTTGTAAGATGAGTAAATATGAGTAATATACCCTCTTTATTCTTATTGATCTCTTTAATTTAATAGATTAGATATTACAACTACTTCCCTACTTTGATAGATTCATGATTTCATTGATATGATTATGCTCTTTCAAGGAAGCCATCCAAACTTTCTCATCCTGCATGATTCTCACTTTTTTTTTAAACAGATGAGTGATTTCATTGAAGTAGGGAACTCCCAGTGTGGAAATTCCTTTCATTGAGACAAATTAGCAACTCATTTGTATATTAGAGAGTTGTGGTGGGCACTGAGAGGTTAATTGACTTTTCCATGGTCATATACCTAGTATATATTACAGGCAGGACTTGAAGAAAGTTCTCTTTGACCCTAGACCAGAGCTCTATTCATAACATGCTGTCTTTTATTCTTACCTTTGTCTTCCTACAAATCTTTCAGAAACCCCTAAATGTGCATGTTATTTTTTTAAAAGAATATAATGAATGTATAGTAAAGGTATGAACAAAATTCTTTGAAATTTCTGAAGAGAATGATCAATTCAGCTAAGCCATTAAGGGAAGAACTTCAGGGGAAAAGTGACTCCAGAGCTGGTCCTAAAAAGACGAGTAACAATTCAGGAGGTAGAGAAAAGAGAGAGAGAGCCTTCAGGAGCACTATGGTGAGAACAGACACACTGAATAGGGGAAGAGTGAGAGACACTCAGAGCATAGTCTGGCAGGATTATAATATGAAGTCTCTGAAATGGAGCAGTATGTCTTAGAGACCCTGAGTTCCTTAAAGTTCAGTTCAGATGCTGAGCTTTACATGAGGCATTTGCTTATAACCCTGCTCCTCCTTCTTCTCCCAAACCTCCAGCTGTTTATGTCTCAGAGTCAAAATTGTCTTCTATTTATTCAGTATAGACATGTATGTGTGCATGTTCTTCCCAGACACAATGTCAGTTCTCTAAAAGCAAAGACTGTGTCATTTTTATTTTTGTGTATCCAGCAACTAGAACAGTGCTCGGCATATAGTAGACTCTTGACAATGTGTGAAATAATTCTGAAAACAGTAAGTTCAGCCAAATGATGGAAGTCCTTAAATGATAGGCTAAGGGATCCACAGATTCCTGGGGATCATGAGATATGAAGATGAGATGATGGGCAAACAAGTATGACTAAAATTTTGCCCTAATGGATGCTTTTCAACATAATAGATATGACCACCAAAACTTACATAGTTCCAAGGTGAAACCTTTAAGATTTTTTGAGTGGGGAAGTGATATCATCAGAGCTATGCACCAACCAGAGGCATTATAAATACAAACATTCATGCTCCCAATTGTTGTGATACCCACAGCGAACAAATGTCTGATGAATTTAATTCACATTTATGATTTCCCAGGGATGCTGGAAAATTCTTCCCTGGGCCTTCCAAGTCAGTTTCACAACAACTATGCACACATTTTAGCAGGTCTCTATCATCAGATTTTACTTTCTTTGCTATTGCTCACCTTCTTTCCTTCCTACTTTTCCACAGTCATCCATTCATGACCTTTCTGTAACACATACATACATAGGAGGAGTAAAGTTTATTTAAGTCAAAGATCTGTTTATAGCAATCTGATTGTCAGAGGTACTTAGGCATTCAACAAGCCTTTACAAGTGGGGAATGACTCACATATGGCTTTGCAAATGTCAACTATCTCTAAAGTCTGATCAGAGAGGAGCATCTGATCACTTTTTTTAAACAACAAACAGTTTGAAAGGAAAACTTTTTATGTTTTTCTTTGACAATAAGATTGTTTTCCTGAGAATTACAGATGTACAAGTAACCCTAGACTAACTACCTGATACTTCCTTCATGAGTCATAATATCTCAGGGCTAGAAGAGAGTTTAAAAATTTAGTGATACCTAACAATTCTCACATTTTTCTGATGAAGAAACTGGGGTCTAGGGAGGAGAAAAGGCATGTTTGTGAAGCACTTAACCTCTGCCTGCCTTAGTTTCCTCATTTGCAAAATAGAGATAACAATGGCTCCTACCTCCCAGTGTTGTTGTGAGGATAAAATAAGATAATATGTCTAAAGCACTTTGCAAACCTTAAAGTACTATATAAATTCTGGTTATTATTATTAATAACAATAGCAATAATAATATGAATCACACAGCCAGGTTTATAACTTTGGAGATTTTGCAATTTGGTGGATCTGTTATTCTATCAGTATACTTGCTGCTCCTCCAATGTGCATCATAACCCATCTATAAATCATTTCATGAGATTCCTGATCATGATTCCCCATAAATCTTCCATAAAGAGTTTACCCAGTGTATGGGAGGTTGTTTAATATTTCAGGGGTGTCAGGCTTTGCAACTGACCTACCTCTTTTTCTGGTCACTATTGTCCTCAAAACAGTATTTTATGCCACTGCCGATACACAGTTATTGGTGGTAATACAACAGCTTAACATATAGCATTCCATAAACTCTTGGGTTATCTTTAACTTCCATCCTTTCAAGACTGCAGTAATCTATTATGGTTGGCTTCAGGGTTGGGGAACCTGTGGCCTCGAGGCCACATATAGCCCTCTAGGTCCTCAAGTATGGCCCTTTGACTGAATCCAAACTTCACAGAACAAATCTCCTTAATAAAAGGATCATCTGATGATCTCCAAGGTCCCATATAGCAGTAAGTCCTATGATCGTATGATTATAGCTGTGCAGTATATATCTATATAAAATAATCTTGATGTTAAGGAAAACTTTGGTTCATTGAAATCTCTGTGAAATTTCCCAAATGAGATGCATCTAAAAGATGAGGATATTACTTAATCGGATCTAACAACAATTTATTAAGTATCTACTATGTACAAAGCACATAACTAGGAGTTGAAGACAAAATAAAAAAAAAGTCCCTGACCTCAAGGAGCTAATACTCTACTGGAAAGATACTATTTACAGTACCTACCTTTCAGTATTATTTTCAATTAGTACTGCTATTCATTTAGTATTCAAATATATTCAATTACTATTATTACTGATTATTATCAAATGAGATTTTGTGCATATATGCATTAAATATATATATATATATAGTATTCTTTTAACCATAAAGTAATATACAAATATATGGTTATTATTACAGCAAGCACAATTAATTTTAATTATTATGTGATATCATAGCTATGCATTGTTATAACTGGAAAAGAAAGGAAACAAAATTTGAAATATTGCCATTTTTTTCTATTTCCAAGTCAGTTTCACAACAACAATGCACATATTTTAGCAGGTCTCTATCATCAGATTTTACTTTCTTTGCTATTGCTCACCTTCTTTCCTTCCTACTTTTCCACAGTCATCCATTCATGACCTTTCTGTAACACATACTTGCATTGTCTAGCATTAAAGAAGGCATAGATTCCATTTACCAAAGACTCAAACTGAATAAGTTTGCAAGTTAAAAATGTTTAATTTGCTTTTTGTATTCAATTTAGGGATTTCACATTATCTTCATGAGGCAACAGATGTCAAGTTTATAAACAAAAATATGGATACTGTAATTAAACATCTGTTTATGGAGAGAAGCTAAAAAAACAAAGCTTACTCTAAAACAACATGTTGTTATCATTACAATGTGGTCGATACTTTTTAACCTTATTGATTCAAAGTAACAACTACTAAAGATTGATGCTAATAGTCAAATAAAACTAAAGAGAATGTTAACCAATTAACAAAATTCCTTGTGCTCCTACTATTACTGGGCCCTGTCCACATACAAAGCAGGACTCTGCTTTAAGGAGTTTAAAATTTAGCCGCAGACTTTATTGTACTGGATTTTGAGTGAGGAAGGCCTGGGTTCAAACTGAATACCACACAATTACCAGCTGTATGACTCCAAGTAACCTCTCTGGGCCTCAAGTTTCTCATCTGGATGATGAGGTTTAACTAGATGTCCTCTGAGGTTCCTTCCAGCTCCAAATCTATGATTCTGTGATTATTTCTTTGACAGATATTTGACAGAGACAGATTCTCTGGCCAACCTCTTATATAAGGCAGTTACAGGAAGAACCCAGAGTAAACAACTCCTTCCAACTCATGCCATGAAATTAGAATCACAGAAAGTCAGAGAGAACTAATGGGAGTTAGGGATTGGAAGTTAGTGGCTCCCAGGGACCACTGTAGTACATGAATCTATGTCTCCAGGAGTGTATAGGGTGTTCAGGGATGACTAGCACTTCTGTCATGAGGGCTTGCTGAGCCCTTTTCAGGGCTGCTCATGAACCTGTGGTGTCCACTTTCACCTAACTCTCACCTGTGGCTCCAAGAAGTTGTAACATGCACAGCAGCCATACTCTGGTAAAACCATCTCAGCAAATGTGCAAAACCAGGTTGAGGGTAACTGAGGGGCCTAAAACTTGTCAGTGAATCCCGGAGATGTCTACTCCAAGCATGTGAAGACTTCCCCCAGTGGAATGGGTAAATGAGAACGATTTGTTCTAATGGCCACAGAGGTGACTCAAACAGACACTGTGGAGCACTTTGAGCTTGGCTGATCGTCAAAGAGGCCAAGATCATTCACTGCATCCTGAGTCATTGCTAGTTGTCTTGACTTTTGTCTTGCCACTGAACTCTGATGACTCTGGAAAAGAAAGTGAGGCTGACAACTTTGTGCAACTCTGCCTCACTCAAATCCAATTTATGTGTGAGTCAAAAGACATCACCCATACAATTTTACCATTTTTACATATCTCAGAGTCATATGGTGATAGGCAGGTAATGAAGCAGCATATGCAGATACACTGGGAGCTGTAGTCATAATCCTGCACACGGGTGGCCCAGGCCATAAAGTTGTCTTCTCACTGGACTGAAGCAGCAGTAGGATTTGGCAGCCCTTTGGGTATCTAAGCAGCCTTTTTTTAAGGACCTCACTGCTCACCTTCTGGCATGAGGAAGGGACTAGAAAAAGTACCCTAAAAATTGTCTACTTCACCTAACCTAACCCTGGCCTGCTTACTGCAACAAGTGGGGACTCTACCCGTGGTCAAAACACATACACACACACACGCATGCATGCACACACACTCACGCAGTACAAAAACTTTCACAGGGATGATTCCACTGACTATTCATACATGGAATGTGCGCATGCTTATGAACAACACAAAATTCAGTAGAACTGAAAGATGAACAACTCTTCTTGCAAGAGAACCCAGCAGGCATTGTAACCAAATAGCAAGCCTGAGTGAAACAAGGTTGGCAAATGAAGACCAGCTTACCCAAATCAGAGCTAGATGCATGTTTCTCTGGAGTAGCCATGGTAATAGGGAGTACCGTGAGGGTGGTGTAAGTTTCACAATCATCATGGTATATATCTCCCAAAAGGAGTGAAGGACAGGCTCATGACAATGTGATTGCCACTTGTAGGAAATTGCCATGTCACTATTATCAGTGCATATGCTCCCACTATGATGAGCCCTGGTGAGGTCAAAGAAAAATTTTATGAAGACCTGGAGACTCTCACCATCAATGTGATGAAAGAGTACAAGCTTATAATTCTGGGTGACTTTAATGCCAGAGTAGGCACAGACCATCAGACATGGCAGGGAGTCCTTGGGAGGAATGGAGTCAGAAACAGCAATAGCAATGGTCACAACTGAAGATTCATGCATCTCATGCTCCCATCACCAACACTTTCTTCCATTTGTTTAAATGCAATAAAACTTTGTGGATACACCCTCATAGCAAACATTGGCTTTTAATAGATTATGTCACTGTAAGGAAAAGAGACAGACAGGATATGAGAATGACATGGGTGATGTATGGCACAGAGTACTGGGCCAGTCGTAGACTTATCCTCTCCAAGCTAAACATTCTCATTGACCAAAAGTGGCAGCTCCAATGCAAGACTACCAGAAGACTTAATGTCAACAGATTAGAGTGCTTTTCCATACATGAACAGTTTGTTGCTAATTTGGAGGGAAAGCTAAACCAATACATCGTTGGCAACAGAGGAGCAGAGAAGGAGTGGGAACCTTTCAAACATTTGGTGTATAGCACCACATTTACTGCTCTGGGTCAGAACACTCACAAACATCAAGATTGGTTTGCTGAAAATGATGGGAAAATTCGGAAGACGCTAAATGATAAACGAGAATTGCACTTCCATTTAAATTGTCTCAGGAAGATTCTGAAGATCACCTGACAAAACAAGGTACTGGACACTGAGGTCCTCTCTTGAGGGGAATTGCCAAGCGTTTGAACTCTGCTGCAAGATAGTGAAACAAGACTGGCATGATGTGTTTCTAAGAAGGCAGAATTTAACTCCACCAAAACTAAAGTGCAAGTGAATCTTAGAGAAATGCAAGATTCTTGACTCAGTAAGAAGACATGTGAAATTCAGTTATAAGCTGACAGTAATAATCCAGAGTGCTTTTATGATGCCCTCAAGGCTATTTATGGACAAAAGACCTATGGGACATCTCAACTACTCAGTGCTGATGTCACCACACTGATTGGTGATAAGGACATGATCCTGGAAAGACAGACTGAATATTTCCATGCATTCTCAATAGACCATCATCAACCAATGCTGACTCCTTTGACTATATACCTCAGGTTGAAGTCAATCCCTCTGTAGCCAAATTTCCAACTGAAGAAGAGGTTTCGAATTCTATTAAGCTCCTCTTGTGTGGCAAAATGCTGGTGCTGATTCTATTCTACCTGAGATTTATGAAGCAAGGGGTCCACTGCAAGGGGTCCATACAAAAGCTCACTGAAATCTTTCAGGTTATATGGCAAGAAGAGGCTATCCCCAGGATTCAAAGATGCCTCCATTGTCCCTCTCTATAAAGGAAAAGGGAATAGGTCACCCTGTGACAATACTGGGTACTGGGGGGGGGGGTTCTTTCTCTTAATTATTGCCAGCAAGATTCTTTCCAGAGTTCTCTTTAATAAATTGATCCTTCCCCTGGAAGATGGTCATCTAACCTGAGAGCCAGTGTGGCTTCAGAAAGAACCAAAGAATGGCTGGTATGATATTACTGACAACTCCAGAAAAAATGCCAGGAGCAGAACAGAGGTCTATATACAATGTCTGTGGATCTGACCAAAGCCTTTGATACATTACTTGAAAGGGCTTTTGAAAGATTATGGCAAAATCTGGTTGGCCAAAGAAGTTCATTAGTATTCTACACCAGTTCCACAATGGCATGCATAAATGGGTTCTGGATAATGGACAATGCTCTTGCAGTTTTCCACTCTCCAATGTATGCTTGCCCCCATGATTTTTAACATGATGTTTACATTGATATTGTCAGATGTTTTTAATGAGGACAAAAATGGCATCAAGGTCAGCTACCTCATTGAGAATAAATTATTTAACTTGAAAAGGCTAAAAGCCATGACTAAAGTAGAAAGAAAGTTGATACATGACTTTTTGTTCACAGATAATTGCACACTCAATGCAGCCTCTGAGACTGATATGCAACAGAGTACGGATCAGTTCTCTATCTCTTGTGCTAATTTTGGCCTGCTAATTAACAACAAATAAAGAGAAGTTCTCCACCAGAAGCACTACACCATCTGTACATGAAACCATTGGTTACAGCAAATGCAGAAATTTTGAATGCTGTAGACAAGCTTACTTACCTTGGCAGTATGCTTTCTAGGGATGTACACATAGATAATGAGGTTGACACAACTTTTCCAGAGTTAGCTCAGTGTTTGGGAGACTTTGAAGGAAAGTGTGGGACAGAAGAGCTATTAGACTACTTACCAAACTGAAGTTCTACAGAGCCGTTGTGCTGACCTCGTTGTTATATGTTTATGAAATCTGGGCAGTATATCACCACCGTACCAGGAAACCAAATCACTTCCATTTGAACTGTCTCAGGAAGATTCTGAGGATCACCTGACAAGATAAGGTGCTGGACGCTGAGGTCCTCTTTTGAGGGAGATTGCCATGCATTCAAACTCTACTGCAGAGAGTGCAACTTTTATGGGCTGGACACATGGTTCAAATGTCAAACATACATTTGCCTAAAAGACTATTTTACAGAAAACTCACACAAGGCAAGAAGTGCTATAAGGACACTCCAAAGGTCTCTCTGAAGAACTCTGGAGTTGATTGTGTGACGTGGGAGACGCTAGCACAGGACTGCCCAGCATTGTATACCCACATCAAAGAAGGTGCTGTGCTCTATAAGCAAAGCAGAATTGTTATAGCTCAAAAGAAAAGTGAGATGCACAAATTTAGAGACATCTCCATTCCAAATCTTCATATAGACTTTTGTGCCTGATCTGTGGTGGAGCCTGCTGAGCTCCTAATGGTCTGATCAGCCACAGTCAGACACACTGTATCTTGACTCTAACATAGTGATATCATTTTGCTTCTCTTCAAGAATGACAAACGACAACCACTTCCCTGCATGCATTCTACAACCTAAACCATATTAGCCAACTTGCTGCTCTGTACAGAGGATGCTCCATCCTCAATATTTCTATCTTTTTACCGGCTGTACTCCATGGTTAGCATACACAGCCATTTCTCCCCCATCTCTTGAATTCCCTTTTTCCTTCAAAGTTCCCTAAACTATCTGGTTTTCATTTTGTGTTGTAATCTGTATATATTCCTATATATGTGCATGCTGTCTCTATTATCTTATTACTGCTTATCTGTGTATTGTCTCCTCAACTAGAACGCAATCTCCTTTAGAGAAGGGACTGTTCTCTCAATCCTTTGTATCTGCGACGACTAGCAGGATGTCTGGAACAAAATAAGCATTTAATAAATGATGACTGATTGATAGATCTCTTTACTACCTGCTTCACAAGATTAATGTGAACAAAGTACTTTATAAATCATTATAGGAAAAGTTCTAATACTCATTATTAAACATTAAGGTCACATTATCATTGTTACTATCACATGTACCTATCCTACATACAGCAGAGAACTGGGTATACCTTAGCAACATACCTGTTCAAAGAATACTTTCTTCCTGTCCTTATGAATGAGAATAAGGATACTTAACATCTGTTTAGATCTTTGTAGTTTATAAATCATTATCATAGCTACCATCTCATTTTAAACCGAGGTATAGGAACAGGTAAAGCCCTATAAGTGCTTTACAAATATTTCATTTGATCCTCACAACAACCCAGCAAGGTAGGTACTATCAATGTCCTTGCTTTATAGTGGATGATACCAAGGGAAACATTAAATGAGTTGACCAGGGCCATACAGCTACTAAGTATCTAAGGCTGGATTTGAACGCAGGTCATTGTGATTCCAGGTCCAAACTTCTATTCACTGAGCCACCTAGCAGCCAAAGGGAAGAAGGACATGAATTTCCCAAACCCAGACAACAGGGCCCTCAGTTCTTCCTGGAGAAGAGTTGTCTGCCCTGGAAGATATTACATTGGGGATGCTTCATGGATGATCCATAGTTCAAGGTCAGCTCCATCTTCTCTCCAGTCTTGATGCTGAATTGCACTAGCTACAGTAGGACCAAGAAGATGAAGAGTCCCCAACTGACAGTGATCTCATTAATGAACCTTTACTGACCTAGGACAAACAGAATCACTTTCTCACTCAGGTATAGTGAGAATATTTAGGTACTAGAAAAATAAACTCTCTTCTTGGGGCAGTCAATACACTGAGTCAGTGCAATCTTAAATTTTCCTACTGATAGAAGGCAAACTTCTTCAAAGCAGGGACTGTTTTATTTTTGTCTATCCTTAGCACTTAGTACAGTGCCTAGCATGAAGTCACACTTCATAAATGTTTGTTTGATTTCCATTGTAGAAAGTGCAATTAAATTTTTCGTTGTTTTGTTTTGTTTTGTTTGTTGTTCATCCTTCATTTTCAAAGAGGACCAATGACATCAAAGGTGATGCCTTGACTTGAGAGAATTGGATTTAAGTGACGTGAAGTTGCACAAAGTAATCATGCAATTAAATAGGCCAAGTCCAGCAGTGGGGAAGCTGTATCAAAAGCTCATTGTATAATCCTACCTTTGTTTCTTTATTTCCAACTATCATTGCATTCCAAAAAGTCAAAATTAGCATGGGGTAAAAGAGGCCTTTGCTTCAGGTCCCCCATATTGGTGTAGGGGCTCCTTTCTATTACAACTTTATGGCACTTTGCCTCATAATCCATTCACATATGCCACCTTGAGGGTCTTATTGCCAGAGTACCCCTTTACTGCAACCTACCTATATCTCCAACCTCTCTGGGATAAAGGGCCAAATTACCCCCTTTCATTAACTGCTTTGTGTCCCAAGTGTAAAAGCTACAGCTCCAACTTCCAAAAAGAAATGAGCAGTACTTCCTATACTGGGAGGTATTTCCTTTCTTCGTTTATGAGCAATCTCATCATCATTGTTACATTCCAGCTCATTTCTTTAGGAGCTTTGATGGCTCTTGTCTCCACAGATAGCAGCTTTAGCTGAAAAAAAGAAACAAAACCTGAGTGACTCCGTGGCCACACCAAGGAAACACACACACACACACACACACACACACACACACACACACACACACACATGCTTGCACACACACAAAACCTCTTAGATAAGAATACCTCCCAGAAATGTGATAGCTGGGTTTCACCTGCAATGGAATTCCCTGGCATCCCCTCCCAGCCAGAACGGGGCTCTGGGATGATAAGATCTGACAGCCTCTGTGTAACTTTGCACCATGTGGTTGTTACAACATAAAACCAATGAAGCTGAAATAGTTTAACTTCAACTTATTTGATTTCAGTGGCTTTTGAATGGCTGTAATTCCTGCATGGAAAAGACCCTTGGTCACTAAAATGTTATTTAGTCTTAATGTAGTTAATTGGAATGGAATTCTATTGTTACTTGAAAGATTAAATATCTCCCTGATATCTGATCAGGCCCTTCTGAGAACAAGCCACAAATAGAGTAGCCTCTTCTTATCTTATTCTTTGCTTTCCTTTGTAGTTCTTTAGAGGCTGTTGCCAAACCTTTTCCACTTCTAGGGAGATGAAAGGTATTGTGGAACTCATTCGTTCTTTTTTTCAGAAAACTATGGCAGTAGTGGTTGTTTCTCAAATGTTCTGAATAGCCAGTCATATTTTCCTTATGCCAGACAGTCCCATTAATCTTTGCTTAAGAGGTTACGTAACGAATTTTTTTTTCTTCAATAAAGCAGTGTGTTATTAAGGAAAAGAACAGGGCGTCTTGAGTTAGTAGAACCTGGGTTCATATCCTGGCTCTTTCACAAACCATATGTAATACTTCCTTTCTCTGGGACCCCATTTTCTCATGTGTGAGATGATTAGGGTTGTACCAAATTCAAATCCTGCCTCTCTACCTTGTTCCCTATGTGATCCTGGGCAAGTCACAGCTTCTCTGGAGTTCACTTTCCTCATCAAATGATGACATTGGACTATATGGACTCTAAAGTCCCTTTAAATAATAAATTTATAATCCTATAATATCTGAGAATCTTTTTCAGCTTTATGATCTATGATAATTAGAGATTCTAGAGACAGACAGATAGATGGATGGATAGAATAGATAGATACAAAAGACAGAGCATTTATTAAGTACTTACCACATGTCAGACCCTATTCTGAGTACTGGGCAAACAAAATCAAGCAAGATATTCCCGGCTCTCAAGAAAATTGCATTTTAATGGTGGCAAGACAACACGCAAAAGTGTGCTGAAAAGGCGGGGAGAAGGATGTAGAATTGAAGTAAGTGGGTGGAGGACAGATTCCCAGAATGATGAGGCAAGATGTTCACTTATGAGAGTCAGAAGTGGAGTCCAAATTTCCAGTTTGGGGAGGGGGAATGATAGTATATCATATGTATTACATATTCATATATTTATATAATGTACATGCTTCTTGTCTAAGGTCTCTTTCATTTTTAAAATTCTGTGAATCTATGAATTACATAGACTAAGATTCTAGTACCATAAAATGAATTTAAAATGGGGCTATTGATTTTTAATTATTTAGACACTAAATATTTTTTTTCTTCAAGCCAATGTGTGAACAGAGAAAGTAACAGAGAATGATGAATTATTCCCATCTATTTTACAAACCAGTTCATGAACACAGGGTTGACTATTTTGTCTGTTTAATCAGCTTCTAAGTCACTGAAAATAATGCACTTGTGGAGAAAAGTACCATATATATACTGCATTCTGTGTGTGTGTGTGTGTGTGTGTGTGTGTGTGAGGGGGGAGAATCTATGAGCTGGGGATACAAAATGAAATAGTTCCTATATTTAAGGAATTTACATTCTTCACTCATTTATTGATTTTGCACTTATCCATAAATCTTTAAAAGGTGACTGGTAGAAGCTGGGTGTAGTTGATATTTAGAAATGTACCACCTGTGAATCAGAAGGTTCAGTGCCTTCTTCTCCCATCATTTCAAAAAAAGTTAACTCTCAGTTGTCTATCTATGGATAATCCACTTTGTGTACTTTTAGGAAAAATATTGAAGTCTACACTGGCTTCTCCATGCTACCATGTCAACTATTCTTATTTAAACTCTCCAATAATCAAAGAAATCCAAACTTAAATGACTCTAACATATCACTCCCAACAAACTGACCAAGACAGTTAACAATAATACAGTACAATAAATTTCTCATTTCTTAAATATTTAGGGGACTGAGCCAAGTTTATTAAAATGAGTCATTCTCCAAATGAGAAATGGTCAAAAGATATGAATAGTCAGCCTTCAAAAGAAGAAATCAAAGCTATCAGTAGTCATATTAAAACACTCTGAATCATTAATAATTGGAGAAATGCAAATTAAAACAACTCTGAGATACTCATATTGGATAAAATGACAGAGAAGGAAAATGACAAATGCTGGAAGAGATGTGGAAAAATAGGTACACTGATGCACCATTGGTGTAGTTGTAAAATGGCCCAACCATTCTGGGAAATAATTTTAAATTTTGTCCAATAGGCTATAAGACTGTGCATGCCCTTTGACCCAGAAATACCACTACTAGGTCTGTATCCCAAAGTGATCAAATGAAAAGGACCCATATCTACAAAAATATTTAATTCTTTTTATTGTGGCAAAAGAATTGGAGATTGAGGGGATGCCCATCAATTGGGGAATGGCTGAACAAGTTATAACATATGATTATGATGAAATACTATTGTGGTGTAAGAAATGAAGGGTATGGTTTCAGAAAAACTTGGGAAGATTTATATGAACTGATGCAAAATGAATTAAGCAGAACCAGAAGAACAATGCATACAGTAACGGCAATATTGTAATGATAATCAACTGTGAAAGACTTAGAAACTCTGATCAATGTAATCCATTACAATTTCAAAAGACTCATATGAAAAATGTGATCCACTTCAAGATGGAGAATAGACTCTAAGTACAGATTGATACATTTTTTTCTCTTATTTTTCTTGCCCTGTCTCCCCCTTTCTCCACCCCCACAATAAGGCTAATGTAGAAATATGTTTGACTGACTTCATATGTATAATGAGTATCATATTTCTTGCCTTCTGAATGGCTGGTGAGGGGTTGAGGGATGGAGAGAATTTGTAACTGAAAATAAATGTAAAGAAGGAAAAAAACAACAATACAGTTCAAAACTGATGGAAAGTCAGAAAAGAGGCAAGTTATTATTACATTTCTGGTGGAACTAGAAATTGATGTAATTTTTTGGGGAAAGATTATGACATTATACAAAAGTTACAAAACTACCTTCCTGCCCAGTGGCCATACTACTAAGAGTGTATACTCAGGATGTTATTGATTGGAGTTGGGGGGGAAGGGTCTATATGAAAGAAAATATTCATGGCAGATTTTTCTGAAATAATATAAAACTAGAACCAGGGAATTAAGTTAAAATTTTAGTGTATGAATACAATGGAATATTTGGAATATTCTTGTACCGCAAGAAATGACAAATAGGAAAAATGTAAAGAAATGTGGGATGATTTATTTTTAGTAATGTAGCATGAAGAAAGCAAAATCAGACCAAAAAGTCCATATTAATTATTTAAAAATAAAACCCCACTTATAACTCCACAAACTACATGAAAAAACTCACTGAAGAAAAAGAGTTTGGAAAAGGACACTTGCTAACATGAGAGTTTTATCATTCTACTAAATTTATCACACATACTTAAATAGTTTGGAATTTGAGGTTTTCTATGGGATCTCACGTTTCCTTTTTATTTCAATGTTTGTTTTTGTCAATAGTTACTAAGCTTAGAATTAAAATAGCTGTTTTCAGGGAATGAAGATTCATTTCAGTAGTTTAAGAAAAAATGCAATTAGTAATACAAAACTGTTGCTACTGCAACAACAACAAAATCATATTCTGTCCTTTGTTATTAGGAAATACGATTTCATCAGTATGGATAGTCCCTACACTCATGTCAATCACAATCTGTCCATGTTGTTTCGCCTTGTGTAATTGTTGTTTTACAGGAATATGGGGGTAGAGTTGTTGTTGTAAGCTGATAAGGAAGGCTAGTCACTCCCTTCTTCTCCCATCTTTGTGTAGACAGAATCACTTTTTCTCAGTCACTCCAATGACTCCTCCTCTCTGACGCCACTTTCTCTCTAGTCACTCCCTCAGCTCTATGCCTCTTAGGGAATGGTTTTCCTTTCTGAGTAAACTGGGACAGAGAGGGGAAAGAAATAATGGAAAAAGAAAATGATTTTAATGCTACCTCTCATACAAGCCACAGTCTTCCTCCCAACCCAACTAAATAGCCAGATTGACATTTTCTTTTTCCTCTCTTCTCCAGGAAAGTTATGAAAAGAAAAAGAAATAATAATTCTCATTTGTTCAGATTGAGTCCCAAGAGAGGAAAACAGTCCTGATTAATATATTTAGCAGTTATGAAATTTCTATTTCTCTTGTGTTTCTCCCTTTTATCTATTACATTTGAATAATGAAACATGTTGATCAGCAATGGAATAGTTAACTGCATTAATCTTAGAAGAAAACAGCTTTAAAACAAAAAAAACTAATGCTTAAGAAAGTGAATATTCTGGGAACTGACACATCCCTTCTTCTAGGAAGCAGAGGTAGGAGGCAGATGGGGAAGAGATCTGCATGATCACATGCCTTGAACTCAGAAATTCCATCAGTTTCAGTAAAGCTAGGTTTGGCTCCATTCCTTTGGTACGTAGAGGCCTCCACTCTTCTTTTTCTCCATTCTGCTGGTAGTAAGTTCAACTTTCACAAGGTCTTGCTGCCTCCCCTGCTTCGCTCATGCTCCACTCTTGGTTCCCAGAATTATAATATATCACAGTCTATTTATACTCACCATGCAAGTACCCATTGCATTTTTAGTAAGATTAAGTAATGTTCTTAATAACAAAGTCAAATATAATTTTGATGGGCTAATTGTCCCCTTTAAGAAGCTGAAGGAATTTCATTGGGAAGCCTTTTTTTTTTAAAAAAAAGTCTCCTAATTATGAAAGGATTAATCTTTCAATTTAAGAGGGTGACAGACTTGCTTGAAGAAGAAGAAGTTGCATAGCCATGGAGCTCCATCAATCCAAAGTCCAAAATAATGCAAGAAGAAATAATGGGGTGTCATTTTTTCTACTGTGCTTGTGAAAAATGTCAGAGACAATATAGAGTTCTCTAGAGATTATAGATTTCTACAGATTATGGAGAAAAACTCCCAGCCCAAAATGTGTTTTCTAATAACAATAAGTTGATTATAAGAATGATAATTTTCTATGTCGAGATTATCTGAAATTATTTTATCAGGATTTTTGCTCACAGCTTCTCTGCACTCCTTCAAATCTTTTATTGATGATATGGGTATTTGTAGTGGAAAACACGGGGTTTTTTAAAAAATAATTTAAGGCGGCAAACTACTAATAATCTTAAGCTCTATGTGACCACTTACCCTCTCCTAAAATAGCCACTTAAAGGTGTACTACATGGTTTGTATTTCTTGTGAAACAGTTTAATGAAAATAGATTTAATCTTTCCTTTTTTATTGATATATTTCATTTTTACATTATCTTCATTTCCCATTTATCTGTCCTTCATCCCTTCCAGAAAGCCACCCCTTAAAATGAAAAAAGAAAGGGAAAATCCATTCAACAAAATTAACCAACTCATCAACTAAATCTCTCTTAATGTTCAGAGTTCCATACCCATAGTCCTTCACCTCTGCAAAGAAGGGAGGGAGGTATATCAGCATATTTTTTTTTCGGAAAGACAAGAATGTTCATTATAATTTCACAACATTTAGTTTTGATTTTCATTGTTATTTTGCTTTCCATTGACATGGTTTTAGTCATTGTGAATATTGTTTTCCTGGTTTTGCTTACTTTATCGGTTCCTATAGGTCTTCCTTTCCATGTTTCCCTGTATTTTTCATGTTCATAATTTCTCAGAGTATAGTAACATTCACATACATTCATGTACCTAACAATTTGTTTAACATTTCCTAATCAAGAGATCTACTTTTCAGTTTCCATTTCTTTGCTATACAAACTACTCCTGTTGCTGTTCTTCATAATAGAAGAGGACCAAAATGATATCACAATGTTGAGGTCAATGTACAGTGTGTCTAACTAAGTATGGCTGATCAAATCAATATGAGCCTGGAAGGTCTATCACAGTTCAGGCACGAATGGTCCATATGAATATTTGGGAAAGAGATGTCTCTAAATTTGTGCATCTCATATTTCTTTTGAGCTACTACAATTAAATTTTTTTTTCTGGATATGGGACCTTTCTATCACTGATTTTCTTGGTACTATGTGCCTAGCAGTGGAAACTCTGGGACAAAGACTACAGGGAATTTGTCTACTGTATTCTTATTCATAAACTTAGAATCTATAGTGATTCAGAAGCAATGGTTCATAAAGGATGCCTTGTAGATGAATGCATGTTTGAGCATAATTCATGTTCTACTGAATATCCTAGCAACCATGGTGATAAAGGCTGGATACTACTAAAGATGGCTCCAGTTGTCTTGCAAGTTGCCTCCATGGAGTTTTTATTTTCCTAACCTGATTCCAGAATAAATTAACTCCTACTATATTTAGAAAATAAAAGTGTGATGATTAAACTTAAAATATACTGCTATTCATTCCTCATTTTATAGGAGCTCAAATTCTATTGGGAAATGTAACATGTTAGCTAATTGTAACAACAATGCTGCTTGCTGCTACTATGGCTGTGCAAGACCAATAATACCAGCACATAGAAGGGCTGCTAGTACGGGTTCTTTTATCCGCTTTTCTAAGGAAAGCAACTTTAAGGGATGAACAATCTCACTTTAATTAAACATACGTATATCATTCACTTAGTTCAGGGGAAAAAGTCAGCAACCTGAACTTCAGAGCAAATACAAACAGAAATTACAGACAGAAAATATAAACAGATCAACAAACAGGCCTTTGTCTGATCATAGCAATACATGCATAGTTACCAGAGAGAAAAGCACACCATCTGGGTTTTCAAAGCCGGTCCAGAGGTGGCGGGGGGGGGGGGGGGGGGGGGGGCCTCCAATGGTTACCCAAGTCCCGTCTGGCCAAATCACCAACACTCTTCCAATTGGTGTGCCCCCAAAGGTGAAACACTAACTTCTGAGTATATATATATAGACTTCTTCAGGGTCAAAGGGCATCACAACCATGTGTCTCAAACCCATGTGAACTAGGCCTTCCCTTGACCTAAGCAGGTCATCGAAGGCTTCCAATTCAAAGATTCCTTAATGCTGAGAAGCACTCTAAAACAAAGATAACAAAAAGTCCACTTCGCTTGTCATTACATTTGAAAGGCTAGACTCATCAAAGGCACTTGATGGCCTTAGCATTCCAAAAAAGAACAGCAAAAAAATTCCCACCCTAATTACCATAACATTAACATAAGGCAATGTGAAGAGAAAGATAGTACTAATAATTGAGGTGATCAAGGCATAACATCTGAGCTCATCCTTGAAGGAAGAAAATAATTCTAAGAGGCAGACAAAAAAGGGAGTGCATTCCAGGTTTAGTGGATGGCCAGTGTCAGGGAATATAGTACTAATGCTATGATGCTATTACTTCATTGATTGATACTATTAGGAATATGCAGAGAGTAAAGAGCAGGGAGATCAAGATGGAGAAGAATGCTGAGGTCATGTCATGTGAGGATCAGTTAAAGAACTAGGGATGTTTATTCTATAGAAGACTTAGAGGTGGACATAATAGTTAAGTACTTGAAGGGCTCTCTCCTGAATTAAATTGGTCTATTTAGTCCCACCAAGTGGAACCAGGAATGATGGAGGTGAGAAGATCTGGCAAAAGGATAAAATTAGGCTTGGACTCTTGGGAGACCATCCTAGCAATTAGAATTAGGTGAAAGTAGAACATCTAAAAAGTGAAAGAGACAAAGATCAGAAGGATAAAGTAAGTGAGCAAAAGTTAGAAGAGAGGATAAGCATGAAGAGGATTAAGAAGGATGATAGCATATGTATGAGATTATTCTCGATTATAATTAGCTGAGTGATGAGAGATGAAAGAGCAAAGTGTGAAGCATACCATGTGCATGATTCCCCCTTAGTGGGAAGAAACAAAATGGTAGAGAAGAGATATTGAACAGCTTGGTGACCACAAGGTGGTAATGTTGACCCAGGAGAGCTTGGGTATTATCTGAAGTGAAACCAAAAGTTAAGGAAGTGGAGAATAGGAAAGATAGAGGGCAAAGAAGAATAAGGGTAGTTGAAGGGAGTGTGAAACTATCTGTACTAAATTTTCCCTTTATTGCCTTTACAATCAGGAGAATATACACTTATTAAGATGGACTACTTTTTTTTTTCCTTTGCATTTCCATTCCTTAGCACAGTGCCTATTATATAGTGGGCACTTTATCAAACTTTGTTGAATTGAATAAAATCCAATCTGTATTTTATATTTATCTTTATAAACATCCAAAAGCACTGGGTTGCTTTTAATGTAATTTACTGAACTTTATACAGTTCTATGAAGGGTTTTTATGTGTTGTTTTCTATGTTTTTACTGTTAGAAGATTACATTCATCGCTATATGTTTAAAATGTTTGAAGCAAAAGGAAACATTTCTCTTTAAGGAAAATTTATGTATCATTTTGTTTTATTTCAAAACATTTACTGTTTATAAAAATTTTATCTAATCCATTGTAAGAGAAATAGAAAAGAGGATTGGAGATGATGGAATTAGCTTATAAAAAGATTCACTGAGGCAAATGTAGATGTTTTATATTTTGTGCATTAACAAAATACTTTTACTTTCTGTATTTTTTACATGTACTTTTATAATTTCTGTACTTTAATGAAGTACCAAAAAAGTTTTATATTTTTAACCAAGTGAAGGTATATGACATTTATCTATAAAAATGATAAAAAATATAGCATTATGTCCTATGCCTTGTATTTAATACCTTACATATTATATGATGCTTTTAACTTTGAAAGTACTTTCACATTTATTATTTCATTTTGTCCTCACAAAATTCCAGCAAAGAACTCAGAGGCAGGTGTTTTTGTTCTCACTTGATAAATGAGACCTGAAAAAGTCTGATATCTGCCTAAAGTCACCCAATCAATGGCAGACAGAAATAGAATCTTCCTCATCTGCTCTTTCCACTAGAACACATATGTTTTAAATACAATAAATCTATCTATCTATCTGTTTGCCTATTATCTATCTAATCTATTGTAACCGTGTCCCAAAACTCATTGATATAGGACTCTCTCCTTACTGGTGGAGATGAATGTCCTGCCCTACTTGAGAAGCAAAGTTGAGCTGACAGAAGCAAGAAACTTCTAGCCTTCTTGAGTCTTCTTTGGGACTCTTTAAGTGCCAAGTCACTTTTGAGCACTTCTGCCTTCCAGCTTCAAGATGGAAGATTAAAGAGGCCAACCCCACTTTAGGTGGTT
Source organism: Phalanger gymnotis (assembly GCA_028646595.1). NCBI lineage: Eukaryota > Metazoa > Chordata > Mammalia > Diprotodontia > Phalangeridae > Phalanger > Phalanger gymnotis. The sequence goes on from CM053625.1 coordinate 195,053,828, forward strand.
GATGGAAAAGACTCTGGGAAGATATGAGAGTAGCTGGCAGTCTCCATCATGTTCCTGGCTTCTTACTGTACTACAGACTTTGAAGAGTTTCCCCTTGAGTAAGATCTAGAACTAACTCTCTCTCTCCCTCTCTCTCTCTCCCTGTCTGAATTATCTTACTCCCAATGGGAAAGATCCCTCCCTACATATTCTCTACTATGTATCTTCTACATATGCTTTCTCTGATTTCTGTTTTGTTATAATTTGGATAAATTCGTTTTTGCTATTTGCTATGCGTGTTGATGTGGAGCTGGTATTAGGTAGGAAAGCGTTCAATTCTTAGATTTAGAGCTTGTGGGTCCCTTTACCTTTAATAATAGTGACACAGTGATAAGAAGTTAGATTGAATCCAATCACGTCCTCAGGGATAGGGAACTTGCAGCATCAAGGCCACACATGGTCCTTAGGTATGGCCTTTTGACTGAGTCCGAGTTTTACAGAACAAATCCTTTTATTAATGAATTTATTCTGTGAAGTTTGGATTCAGTCAAAATTTAATATGGTTTATATTGTGAGGTTTGGATCTAAATTTTAAGTAGAAAAATACTTTATCCCTTTAAAAAAAAGAAATAGATTGTACAACTTCTTCATTCCTCCTATACAAGTGATGAAGTATAAACACCTCTTTATGTTTCCTTTAAAACCTATATCCTTTTAGTCTATAGATACATTTAGAGACCAGGTATCAAAGGCACCTCATTTTTTCTGTTATCTGCTCCCTTATATCCTGAAGAACACTCAAATAGAAATAAAAAAATAAATTGGGGGAAATACGGCAAATATGTATTCAAGAACTAGAGGGCCACATGTGACCTTGAGGTTGCAGGTTCCTTAACACCGCTAAACTAATGATATTAAAGAGAGCAGATAGGTATAATTGTAGCCTACTACCTCCTAAGCCTGAGAAGAGCAAAGTAGTCTCTGGTCTCCACACCTGGCAAGAATGAAAGTCTACTGGAGAGTGGTAGGGGAAGAAGAGGCTAGAAATGTCTATTTTACCTTGATATATGAGCCACACAGGAACACCTCCATGCTACAGGTTAAGACAGCCCTCACTACACATGAGCCTCATACACATGGGCTTTCATTATGTGTAAGGCCTAATCTCTCTTTATCTTCTATTTACAAACATACAAGCATACACATATATAATTAGGGTAATGTACACATACAATTCACATACATATATATGTGAATAGGTATAGTTATACACATATACATACATGCATGCATGTATATATACATAAGTAGTATGGACAAAGTTGATCAGTGGACCCCCAATCCACTGAGTTCTCTCCAAACCACTTGATGAAATTTCAGGATGTAAGGCGGCAGATAACAGAGAAAATGAGGTGCCTTTGATACCTGGTATCTAAAAGTATCTATACATTAAAAGTATGTAGGTTTTAAAGGAAGTGTAAAGAGGTGTTTATACTTCATCCCTCATACAGGAGGAATGAAGCAGTTGTACAATCTATTTCTTTTTTTTAAAGAGAAAAAGTATTTTTTTACTTAAAATTTAGATCCAAACCTCACAATATTTACCATATTAAATTCAGGATGAAGTATAGACATAGAGGATGACATAATAATAAATTTCTCTAAAATGTACAGAGGAGATACACATTTGGTTATTAAATAAATAGAAGTAATTATAGGTAGATGTACTAGTTTTTTTTTAAAAAAATGAAAAACCTCTATACAGAAAAATGAAATAGAAATAAAAATGAATTGGGGGAAATATATGGCAAATATACAGGTAAAAGTAGAATACCTCAGAATTTTTTTTAAAAAAAATAAGTTTTATTTATCCTTTTTGTTTTTACATAAGTCACTTCTGGATATTCTTCTCCTCTGCTTACTTCAATCTGAGAATTAAGCCTTCTTCTTGAAACAAACATAGGAAGTTAAGAAACATAGGACAACATAGTTACAGTGTCTGGCAATGTCTACAAACCTCTAAATCCATGGTCAGCTCCCTCCGATGTTTCATAATCTTTTCTGAGGCCAAGATTTGTTTGAACAACTACTTAGATTTCAGCTGTCTTTTAGTGTTCTATTTACATTGCTGGGTTCAGTCTGTTCTCTTGTATTATTCTTGTGATCAATCTGTACGTCTCTTGGTACTTTTCCTTTGCAGGTGTTCATACAGATCTTTCTATGATTCTTTGAATATGTTTGTCATTTCTTATTGCACAGTAACATTCCATCAATTTAATAAACCAGTTTGTTCGGCCAGTCACCAACTGATGGGTACCAACTTTGTTTCTAGTTCTTTGCTATCTCTAAAAGTGCTGTTATTAATAGTTTTTGCATCTATTAAACCCTTTCTTCTGTCTTTGACCTCCACTGGTATATGTTCAGCAGAAAGATTGGTGGGGAGGGCCCAGGGTCCAGACACTGCTGCTCATGCTCTCCCTGCTGGGGCAAGGCTGGAGTCTTGACCAGCTAGACCTTGTGCCCCAGACAGAGGAGGGTCCCTCTGGAGTCACTGACTCTGTACCAGCTGCAGCTTCAGCTCCAGACCCACTCTGGGCTCAGCTCCCTCCATGGGGGAGAGGGAGTCATCATCAAGGCGGACCTGGGAGGGGCTGCAGAGGCCATCGGGTGTCCCTTCTCATCATACAGAGGAAGCAGCTGAGACCCAGAGAGGGTATTGGCTGAATTGGGGTCACACAGTATCAGGGCCAGGGTCAACCTCAGTCTATTTCTAATGGAATTATAGGGTAGCTAGCCACTGTATAGCCAAAGAATCAGTCAAACCCTTGGTATCCTTTAAAGACACTTTCTAAGGAGTCAGTGAAGAGTATCATCTCTGGTAGTGCAGAAGAAAGCTAGATGTGGAAGAAGAATCCATATCTTGAAAGAGACTCATTCTTTGCCTTTTCCCTTGTGTGACTTTAAGTGTGTATGGGAAGTGGGTGCGTCATGGGGGAGAGGACTTGTGTGTGTCTGTGACAGAGAGAGACAGACAGACAGACAGAGACAGACAGAGACAGAGACAGAGACAGAGAGGGAGCTCTCTACCGCACTTTACAGGCCCATCTACAAAAAAAAATCAATTATAATGACTCCAGAGGAGGTAATGGGGGTCATGTCTCAGGGGTCCAAGTAGTCTCCATTTATCCTAAAGATTTATTTATCCTCTCTACAACTCAGAGAATGTTTAATAGGAGAAGGTTGTGATATAAGATCCTGGCCTATGTTAAAACTGATTATCTGAAACAAAAATGAAACTAAATTGAAGACAAAGTTACCAAGCCTTCTGTGATTTAATTTGCAAAGCTAGCATTTGCATATCATATAAGGTTATTTGACTCCTCAGAGGTCAGAGACAGAAATGATTTACAGAGTTCCTTTTTATAACAAAAAATACAGAATTATTTTAAAAATAATTCAGTTGGATAAGGCAAGTCACCTGACTAATTAGACATTCTTAATTCTACTCCAGAAGTCTTTGCTTTGTTTCTATTATATTTTGAAATCAGAAATAATACTTTAAGGGGCCTACAGATCAAGTGACATGATTTCTCAGCTTCTAGAAAGGAGAACTTGCTTCAGAGGGTCCAGGAGAAAAAGGTAACTGGGACTAGGAAAGATGAACTTGTGGTTGGTGGTTAATAATTCGACCTTCATCCTCCTGTCAGAAGGAGAAACTTGACTTTAGGAGATTAGATTACTTAATTTACACCTACTGGAAAGAGGAACTTAACCTTTGTTCAATGCCCCTTTCTGCTAGAAAGGGGAACCATGCCTTTTAAAAAACCTTATAATTTTATGATTATTTTATTCTTCTAAATTATCTATTAGTAGATGATAAAGTTTTATCCATCTATCTATTCACGAAATTCTTAGGTAACCTAGACTTAAGAGATTGTCTATATTAATCTGACTTAGCTGTTAGGGCTAACTTTTCCTAAAGAAAGGAGTTTAATCCTATGATCAAACTAAAAATAAATCAAAGTAATCAATATTAATTGATTTCTTTTTCACCTAGCAAATCTTAAGGTTTCTCAGGGCAAAGGATCTCATTTATGATTAATAGACTGCCATTGGGAAGGTAGGACTTATCATGCTCAACCATGTTGTCAAATTTTCACAATGCCCAGAAAATATAACCTTAATAACTTGGTCATCATTTGAATCTTAGATTCCAATCACTGGGCAGAATTACCTCTCCCTGATGCTCCCTTTGCTTCTGACCCTGCCTTGTTCATCTTAGACCCTGCCTTCCTGTTCTCCCTTGAAACATGACTTACTCTGCCTTAAGATTTAGAGCAGGGGAGAGCCAAAATGGTGGATAAGAGGCAGCAAACCAGCTGAACTCTCCCAATATTCCCTTTCAACCAACTTTAAAATCATGCCTAACTTCAAATTTTGAAGTGGCAGAGCCAGCAAAATGTCAGTGAGATATGTTTTTCTGGTCTGAGTCGACTTGGGAGGTTGGCAAAAAGGTTTGTGACACCACGGTGGGGCCTGGCCCTGAGCATACACTGTGTTAGCACCAGTAAAAGTACTTGGAGGTTGCTGTTGTAGTAGAAGCAGCAGCAGCTTCAGGAGCTTTTAGCCCAGAGATGGTGAGGTCAGTACAAGGTTACAGGAGACCCTTTGCTTACACTGGATGTAGCTGATGCTAATTGGCAGCCCTGTTGCCCATACACAGGTCTGAGTTGCAGTACCAGGGCAGAGATGTGTGTTTGTGGTAGATCACAAGGGAGAAGTTCCAAGGCAGAGCGGAGCACAAATGCTAGCTGCTGCAAGAGAACTTAGTCACAATTTCAGGGCCAAGAGGAGTGCTAGCACTTGTGTCCACAGGGGAACTGGGGTACTTTCTGGGTAAAGACCAGAACATAAACCAGAAGAGCAGTGACCACACCACTCCTCAGAGCACACCAGTTTGAAAGCATCAGAAACATGGAGACTCCCTGAACTAGTATATTGGCAATCAAAATGGGTTTGAGTGACATGTTTGTGCCATCAGAGGCTTTTAGACCACGAGGGTTTAAGTCGCATTTTTGTGACTATTTTAGGTCACATGGGTGACTCGCATGTGTGACTCACCTTTGACCCTGAACAAGATATATAAAACCAGGGGTTGGCTTTCTTTTTCCAGAGCTCTGAGCTGCAGCAGTAGTGAAACGTGACTGAGCCAGCAGTTGTCAGGCTTCCCAGCTAAACTCAGATGTTGGTAACTATCACTTGTATTTGGTCTGTTTGCAATTTGATTGTATTTGCTCTGAAGTTCAGGGTGCTGGCTTTTTCCTCTAAGTGAATGATATTTGTATGCTGGATTAAAGTAATATTGTTAACCCCTTAATGTTGCTTTCCTTAGTAAAGCAGACCAAAAGGACGTGGGCTTTTGTAGCGTTCTGTGTGCTAGTTGTTGTTGGTTTTACACCCCAAAGCAGCTGCTATCTGAATTGTTGAAACAACTAGCTCTGAAAACAGCAGTGAGAAAAATATTGAAGCTTAGGACAACCCCAGGTGAGCAAAACCCAACTTTGACTTAAAGTATAAATCAAGAAATAAGCTGGAAAAAAATAAGCAAACAACAATAACAAAAAGAACTATAAAAAGCTGCGACTTTGGCAGAGAAGAGACCAAGACATAAACTCAAAAAAAAGACAATAATGTGAAAATAGCTACAAGGAAAGCCTCAAAGAAAAAATGCTAATGGGACATAAGCCAAACAAGAATTCCTAGAAGACTCAATGAAAGTGATAAGAGGAGAAGAGGAAAAAATGAGAAAAGAAATGAGAATGATGTAAGAAAATTATGAAAAAAAATTAACAGCTTGGTAAAAGAAGCACAAAAATTCACTGGAAAAAAAAGAACTCCTTTAAAAGCAGAATGAACCAAATGAAAAAGAAGGTACAAAATATCAATAAAAAAACAATTCCTTAAAAATCAGAATTGGGTAACTGGACACTAACGACTTCATGAGATATTGAGGAATTATAAAAGTCAAAAAAAATGAAAAAGATAGAAGTATATGTGAAATATTTCATCAGAAAAACAACTGACCTAGAAAATAGATGGAGGAAAGATAATTTAAGAATTATTGGACTACCTGAAAGCCATGATCAAAAAAAGAGTGTAGACATCATATTTAAGAAATTATAAAGAAAATTCCCTCAATATCTTAGATCTTGAAGGTAAAATAGAAATGAAAACAACATACCAATCACCTCCTGAATGGCTTTAAAAAAGAAAAATTTCCAAGAATATTATAGCCAAATTCCAGAGCTCCCACATCAAGGAGAAAATGTTGCAAGCAGCCAGAAAGAAACAGTTCAAATATCAAGGAGTCACAATCAGAATCACATAACATTTAGCAGTTTTCATGTCACAGGAGCAAAGGATTTGGACTATGGTATTCTGGAAGGCAAAGGAGCTAGGATTACAAACATGAATAACCTATCCAGCAAAACTGACTGTAATCCTTCATGGGGGAAATAGATATTTAATTAAATATGGAACTTTAAAACATTCTGGATGAAAAGACCAGAGCTGAATAGAAAATCTGACATTCAAACACAAGACTCAAGAGAAGCATTAAAAAGGTAAACGTGAAGGAGAATTAAAGAGGCTCAATAAAATTGAACTGTTTACATTTTTACATTGGAAGATGATATATGTAATTCCTAAAAACTTCATAATTATTAGGAAAGTTAAAAAGAGTCTACAGAGACAAGGAGCATGGGTGTGAGTCAATTATATTGGGATGATCTAAAAAAATAAAGGGATGAGAAAGAGGTATGCACTAGAAGAAAGGTGGAGAAGAAAGAATGGGAGAAGTTGTCTCATATAAAAGAGATGCACAAGGAAGAGCTTTTAGAGTGGAGGAGGAAATGAAGAGATGGGCAATGTTTGAACCTCACTCTCATTGGAATTGGTTCAAAGAGGGAAGAAAAAAGTCTGTGTGTGTGTGTGTGTGTGTGTGTGTGTGTGTGTATGTATGTACTCACAGTGGAATAAAGAAATCAAATCTATCTTACCCAATAGGGAAATAAGAAGGGAAGGGGATAAGAGAAAGAGATGGGGGATGATGAAAAGAAAGGCAGATTAAGGGAAGCAGTCATCAGAAAAAGAAACAGACTTTTGAGGAGGGTCAGAATAAAAAGACAGAGAGAGAGGGTAAACAGAAGAAAATAAGATGGAAGTAAAAACACTGTTGGTAATCATAACTGAAAGGGATGATGGAAAATAGGTACTCTGATGAACTGCTGGTGGAATTGTGAAATGGTCCATTCTGGAGAAAAAATTTGTTCTCCATTCTGGAAAACAATGTTGAACCATGCTCAAAGGACTATAAAAGCTGTGTATACCCTTTGATCCAGCAATACAAATACTAGGTCTGTATCGTAAACAGATCAAAGAAAAAATGAAAGGACCTACATGTACAAAAATATTTGTAGCAACTCTTTTTGTGGTGGCAAAGAATTTGAAATTGAGGACATGTCCATCAATTTGGGAATGGCTGAACAAGTTGTGGCACATGATTATGATGGAATATTATATAAGAGGACTTATGGAATCCTACATAAGAAATGATGAGAGGGATGGTTTCAGAAAAACATGCAAAAATCTATATGAACTGATACAAAGTGAAATGAGCAGACCTAGGAAACATTGGACACAATTGTAACACTTTACTTTTGATGGAGTTAAATAAACACTGCCTTCCTAGAGACAAACTAACTATCCTTCTGGTAAATCCTGTGGAGTCCTTGTTTTTCATTTAATGAAAGACTTGATTGATCAATACAATGGTCAATTCAAAAGGACTCATGATGTAAAATACTATCTACCTCCAGAGAGAGAATTGATGAACTCTGAGAGCAAATTCAAATAGAGTTTTCTCTTTTTCTTAATTTTTCTGGCTTTTTTTGTGATATGACTAACATGGAAATATGTTTTACATGATTTCACATGTATAATTGACATCATATTGCTTGCCTTCTCAGTGGATGAAGTAGGAGAGGGAAAAAATTTGAACTCAACATTTTTTAAAAGAACGTTAAAAATAAATCATAAGTATTTTTTATAAAAATAAAATGGAATAGTAAAAAAAAATAGAGCAGCTTGGCTCATGCCCTTGAGAGCTCACATTGCCTAGGACTTCTTCAGGAATCTCAGAGTAGGGGGAGAATTCAGAAGTAACAGGTTTAGTAGCACGAGAGTTGGAAGGGATCTTATAAAGCATCCAATCTAATACTCTCTTTTGTTTATCAGATGAGGAAACTGAAACTCAGAGAGATTAGATGACAGAGGTAGGATTCAAATTCAAATGCCCTGACTCCAAATCTGCCACTCTCTCCCCTCCAAATGGAATATGTTAGGTATGCCTGTTATCTATTCCAAATGAATAGGAATGTGTGTGCATATATTGCCAGAAATTGATGTGGAGGTCTTGCTCCAAACAAATAAGGTAAAAGAGTCCAGGGTCCCAGCAGGTACAATCCAGTTGGAAGGGGATAAAGTCCCAGAGCTTAGCACAAGATCTGACACATAATAAGCACTTAATGTTTGTTGACTGGGGAATCCTCTCTATGTCATCTACAAGTGGTCATAATAGCTAACAATAGATATGTATAGAGAGCTTACTATGTGCCAGGGATTGTACTAAGTGCTTTACAATGATTACCTTATTTGATCCTCATAGCAATGCTGTGAGATAGGTGCTATCATTGTCTCTATTTTACAGATGAGGAAACTGAAGCAAGCAGAGGTTAAGTAGCTTGCCCAGGGTCACATAGATAGTATCTCAAGCCAAATTTGTACTCAGGTCTTCCTGATTCTGGGCCAAGAAACTTCCACTTGAAAACTAGTAGTGGGCAGGAATCCAGTAACATACAAGGTACTATTTACCACTTTCCCATAGCCTTATAAGTTTTCTCTTTTACATTAGGAAGAAAACATGGCATATAGTGGCAAGAACATTGAACTGGTTTGGAAGTCATGACATTTGTGTTTGAGTATCAGGTGTGCCATTCACTTTCTAACTATAAAAAAAAATCACAACCTCTCAACTATCTCCTTATCTATAAAATGGAGGTAATATCTTGCCGGGCGAACATATCATCTTTTATGTCAATTATTCGTTATGTTATTGTTTGGTGGTATATTTTAAATAACGGACAATTTTCCATGTAGAAGCCAAACTGTTCTTGTTATGTCTGGATCTATATTATATTTGTAGCAAATAAATAAGACAAGAGTTTGAAACTGATTTGAAAGCTTTTGCCAGAGGTCTTCAAAATTAGATTCAGTGGTATGAAAGTTGTAGTCCTGGGGGCGGAAGCAGGGACTTGCGTAGGCTCGCAGCCAGGTCCCTCCAACAACCTATAAAAAATGGCTCTGAACAAATTCTAGAACTGCAAAACCCACAAAATAGCAGAGGGAAGCAGGGATCCAGCCCAGGACAGCCTGGATAGTCATTGGGTGAGGTCTATCGTGCACCAGAGCTGGGGATGGAGGAGAGCAGAGCCCAGCGTGGGCAGCAGCAGGACTAACCAGACCAGGAGCTGGGCAGAACAGGCCCTAGCACCCTGAATCAGTGAGCTGTGGCAGTTACCAGACTTCTCAACTCACAAACACCAAAGACAACAAAGAAGGTTAGTGGGAAAAGCTGTGGAGGACAGAGTGGAGGGAGTTCATGGTTCAGTGGCCACCCCGGAGGCAGCAGGGAAGGTGCAGCTACAGAACTACAGCTGCAGTTGCTTCTGGCCCCAGGCCCACCTGGTGGGAGGAATTAAGTGGCAGATCAGAGCAGGAGTGCACAGCCTGCTTAAGATCCCAGTCAAGTCCTGGCTGGTGGTTCTTGGGGAAGGAGGAGTGCTGGTGTGGCAGAGCTAGCTGTATAGAAATAGCTCTGAAAACAACATCACATCCCCTCAAGCTCAGAACAAAGTACTCTTTACAAGAAGTCATACACCGACAAAAAAACTCAAGGTTCAAGTAAGTTGGCTGGGAACATGGCCAAGCAGTGAAAACACACCCAGATTCAGTGTCAGACTTTGGAATCTTTCTTTGGTGACAAAGAAGACCAAAACATACAGCCTGAAGACCAAAACATACAGCCTGAAGAAGTCAACAAAGTCAAAGAGCATACACCAAAAGCCTCCAAGAAAATCATGAACTGGTGTCAGGCCATGGAAGAGCTCAAAAAGGAGTTGGAAAAGCAAGTTAGAGAAGTAGAGGAAAAATTAGGAAGAGAAATTAGAAGTATGCGAGAAAACCATGAAAAACAAGTCAATGACTTGCTAAAGGAGACCCAAAAAAATACTGAAAAAAATACTGAAGAAAACAACACCTTAAAAAATAGACTAACTCAAATGGCAAAAGAGCTCCAAAAAGCCAATGAGGAGAAGAATGCCTTGAAAGGCAGAATTAGCCAAGTGGAAAAGGAGGTCCAAAAGACCACTGAAGAAAACACTACTTTATAAACTAGATTGGAGCAAGTGGAAGCTAGTGACTTTGTAAGAAATCAAGATATTATCAAACAGA
>CM053625.1:195064875-195095191 GCA_028646595.1 Phalanger gymnotis
ACACTCAATTGGGTATCTTACCCCACAGGAAAGAAGGAGGAAAAAGATAAAAAGGGGGAGACAATAGAAGGGAGGGCAGATAGGGGGAGGAGGTAATCAAAAACAAACACTTTCAAAAAGGGACAAGATCAAGGGAGAAAATTCAATAAAAGGGGATAGGTTAGGAAGGAGTAAAATATAGTTAGTCTTTCGCAACGTGAGTATTGTGGAAGAGTTTTACATAATAATCCACATGTGGCCTATGTTGAATTGTTTGCCTTCTTAGGGAGGGTGGGTGAGGAGGGAAGACCGGAGAGAATCTGGAACCCAAAGTTTTAAAAACAGACATTCAAAAACAAACAAAAAAAAAGGTTTTTGCGCCCAACTATGAAATAAGATACGAAGGCAATGGGGTGTAGAAATTTATCTTGCCCTACAAGAAAAGAAGGGAAAGTCAGATGGGAGGGGAGTGGGTGACAGAAGGGAGGGCTGATTGGAGAACAGGGGAACCAGAATATACGCCATCTTGGAGTGGGCAGGAGGATAGAAATGGGGAGAAAATTCGTAATTCAAATTCTTGTGAAAATCAATGCTGAAAACTAAATATATTAAATAAATTAAATTAAAGAAAAAAAAAGCTGTTGTCCTTTGGGTACCTTTTTCAAAAATCACCAATTTGGTGAGTTGCTCATTATACCATAACTAGGATTTGTTTTGGCATACATTTTTGCTCCTAGGTCACTATGTTATTTTCTTGTGTTTAAATATTTGTGAGTTATACCAATGATTAATGCTTTGTGTAAATAGATAAACACAATTGGATCACATATGGAGAGATTACTGGTGCTCTCACCTTTTGTTAATAAATTTATGATGCCTTTGACTAAGAAAGATTGAGACAGCCTTCCATCATCAGAAGAGAGGAAGCTAGAAAAGCACTTTGCCAGTCACTCACACACACTGTGAAGTATGAGCCAAAAATTATGGGTTTCATACGAACCCACTATTTTCCTTTTTTTCCATAAAACCTAGAGTTTCAGTCATCGCCAATGACATGACAGTTATAGTATTCACTTTTTAATAGTACTTTAACTTTCTGTTTTACATTTGATCCAATTTGTACTTCATGTTAGACTCTTAAAGGAGATCTAACACTAAGGTGTTCTGTCAGAAGCATTGTTTCTTTTGGGGGGCTCAAAGATAACCTAGAAATCTAGAAAACATTTCATTCTATTTCCAGGTGTAGAGAAAGGATCGAAGACTATGCTAAGAAAATCTATCTAGGCCACGTCTAGGTAGAGTGAGGGGAAAATAGGAGTAATTATCATCCCCTGCTTTTAACAATGCTACAGCATTAATGGAACTGCAGGATTATGAATCCTCATCTCGGATATTTTTAGGTCCCCATGCATGTCCAAGGACCTGCTTAGAGATTATCCGCATAGAATACTCCCCTTTCGATGCTATCCCAAAGATCCACTGGAAAAAGGTCACATTTAAAAAAAAATTAGCTAGGATAGTTTTCCACTGTGATTCTGATCAAACAAGAATTTTTGAAATGAACTTTCTTCTGTTTTATGTACAAATATCTGTTGCGTTGTAAGCATGGAAATTAAAAAGAGAAACATGGAATTTTGTATCCCTAGAGTACTGATGCCTAATAATTTGCCTAGAGAATACTAGGAACTCATTCATACTATCACTTTTCTTCTTACTTTTGAGAAGATCTAAAATATTTGCCTTGTTGCTACATGAGCCAAGACAGCTTCACTGAGAGCTTTATAGTTTGCAGATTCATTTTAGGATAAGGTTTGTCTACTGGGCTAAAAATTGCTAATCATTAAGCCAACTGTTCAATCCCTTTTTGGAAGTCCCACACCTATTTGTGGCCTTCCTTCCTTTCTCCCTTCCTTCCTTTCTCCCTTCCTTCCTTCCTTCCTTCCTTCCTTCCTTCCTTCCTTCCTTCCTTCCTTCCTTCCTTCCATTCATTCTTTCTTTCTGTTAGCCTGCTTATCCTAGTGAGATGAGAATTTAGACAAGTTGAATTCCCTATGTGTTGTAGTGATAACTGGAGAAACTTTGAGTGTCTTATTTGCTTCAGGGACCAAGAGGAATTTCTATTGTTTCCTAGGATTGAGCCAAATATACACATCTAAGTCCAGAAGAGGGGGATCTCTTTAATGGAAGAGAGTGAGAGCCCTAGCCTGCCGCTCCCCACCCCAACTCCAATCTTATGCCCAGTGTAGCTCTTGGTACCTGACACAGGACAGAGCAAAGGTGCCCCTTCACAGAAGAGGAAGACACCTTGAGCCAAGCCTGTGTGAGTATTGTTACATAAATGACAAGACAAAGCTGCTCAGTTTCTTACATGAAGGGTCAGGGGCTTGATTCTGTTGATCTCGGGTCTTAAATTCTTATAAGAAGAGGTCTAAACATTCTGGAAACTCTGTAAAGACCAGGTTTTTCTTCTAAGACATAAAGCACAATTTTCCTTTCATTTTGCAAGCCCCAAGACAAATAGTAACCCATGAGAACTTTCTAAAACAACGTCTGTTTCTTAAAGTTGTTTAATCACAACTCTGGAAGTGAGTATAATGTCCACTCACATTAGCTATGAAAGAATGCTAATTTCTGAATTTTTTAGTATGCTATATGAATTTTGTTAAAGGTATTATAGCTGATTTGCTAAGGACAGGAAATGCTTACCTGGTGGAGAGGAGGGAGAGTACTCTCTCTCTCTCTCTCTCTCTCTCTCTCTCTCTCTCTCTCTCTGTCTCTCTGTGTGTGTGTGTGTGTATATGTTCTATCCCCAGCTTATTTGATATAGTCATAGAATCTAGTCATATGTGATGGGTTTTAATGTTTAGACAAGATGCATTTGTACTCTGATCTTTTATGAAATGGGACCACCTTTCTCACTGAGTCCAGAAGGGAACAAATCAGTTGGCTAAACAGACAAATTAGCTTTCACAATCTGGGGCATTAAACATATGTGAGTCCACTCTTTCCATTAAAACTATGGATATTTGTAGAGAGTCCATCCCAGGTTTATTGGGGGAGTGGCATGTTTTGTAATTGCTACACCATTTGAGTAAATGTTTTTGCTAAGAGCTAATCACATCTACAGGATTTGTTGTTAATATGAAGCACTCCAATAGGGGCTTATGAACTATCATATTAGAAGTACAGAAGTTGTCCCTATAAAGTGATAGTTGCTTTTCTGAGCTCCAATCTGAAAGTGTGAATGTAAGTTAGAGGAGAAGCTCAGAGAAAATGTTGCATGAACAAAACTGATGAATGTTAAAAAAAAAGTGAGGAGAGACTAGTGGAAAAGGAACAAATATAAAGAGAGTTTATTACAATTTTGTAAGGAAGTTTAACTTCTGTAAATCAATCACCACGGCAATACCAAAAGAGTTTATAAACTCGTCTTAGCCAGAGAATACTTGATCTCTGTGCCAAGTACAGAGATGTAGCAGCCAAAGACAATCCCAATTTAAAACATAAGCTCATTTGTAAGATCTTATGGAGGAAGATGGTGGAATATTAATATTAGTATTGCCTTTAAAAATATAGACAGGAGCAGCTAGGTGGTGCAGTTAGTAGAGCACTGGCCCTGGAGTCAGGAGGACCTGAGTTCAAATTCGGCCTCAGACACTTGACACACTAGTTGTGTGACCTTGAGCAAGTCACTTAACCCCAATTGCCCTGCCTTCCTCCCTAAAAAAATAGACATTTAATAGTATTGCTTTATAAAACACTGAGAACTTAGAGATAGAGTTGGGACAGGGAAGCAAGTTTAAAGAAAATTCACTTTGTAAGAGACTCATCTAAGCAGTAACACCAAGAACATTTTAGGATGAAACTTAAGGAGAACAACATACAGACAAGAATGGAAAGTATCTATCAAGAAATTATTTTCTCCAATAATTATACACATTTGGAATCCCAAATTACAGTCATAGGTATGATACATGAGGAAGTAGAAATGACACTAAGGAAAACAAAGATGGGAATGGGAAGAACAGGTAAGCTAGATTAACAATACAGAAAGGAGGTACTAGGGGTGACAACATTTGGAGACCAGTGAAGACCTATTCTTATGGTATCATAAAGAGAGGAGACTAACAAAAGCTTAGGAGTGAAATGAATCTTAATGTTACCAAAAAGATGGCCAAGAGAATATTAATAACTACTGATCCACATGCTTACTTCCCCATATGCACAAAAATTTATGAGGATGCTTTGATGAAAGCATGAGGGAATAGTTGAGGTTTTGTAAACAATATTCTATATCAGACTATATCTTTGAAGTCATGCAGTTGACTGAAAGGAATAAAGACTAGAAGATCTCACTGCATTCATAGTTTGTTTACTATATGTTAATTTTATTTGATAGGACAAAATGCTACCTTAAAGGCTCTTCTCCAATGCCTATGTCAGAATCACACAAAATTCACTGACTTTGCTAAATTACCCTGAGATTGTTAATATCGAGAGGCATAAAATAGAGAGGTTAGTGCTTGTTGAAGCAGTTTGTTATCTGTGAGTGCATCTTCAACAGACACTGCAAATGGGCAATAAGCTGTGTGCAAAATTGAACAGAAAGAAAAACCTAAGTTAGATTACCTACAAAAAATTGTGCAGTGCTTTTAATGACCTCAAGCTTCTCTCTGAAACAATTTTCTTTTTAAACAAATGTTATTCTTAGCACAGTGCTTTATGGCTACAAGTCATGGAATCTCACAGCATCTGAAGAACTTAAGTTGAAAGACAGAGCACCCAAAGAACACTGGAGAAGTGCACAGTGTGTGTGAGTAGGTTACAATGTACTATCAACCAAGAGCTGTGCAAGAGAAATAGTGCAAAAAATGACTTTGGAGAAATGCAGGATTAGAATAGAAGTTGGACCGGGCATGTAGCCAGCAAAAAGAGAATACTGATACGCCATATTTGTGTACTCCAGTAGAATCCACCAAGAAAGGCCTATAGAATAAGGCTTATTGGGCAGACTTCTAGGAAAGATTTATGGGAGAAAATGGATAAGAACTTCACAGAGTAAGAAGGCATCGATGACTGGCATTGATAGAAGCAGTATCTGTATCAGTGAGATTACAATGCCATTTCAATATTAAATTATTTTTGTCTTCCTCTTTTCCAACTGATTTTAAAGAATGAAAACAGTTCTAGAATTCTAACAGTTCACTGTACAAAAAGTACTGTTTATCTCTTCCACTTAATGGTCTATCTACAATAAGGATATTAGAAAATGAAATCAATGAGAAATGTAAAATCTGATCTGCAAGTCTTAGCTGGCTCATAAATTCAAGAGAACTTGCTGCTAAAAATCATTCAAAAACACTTTCTAAATATAACATATTCCGTTGACTAAAATATAGTAATTCTATTAAATAGTCAGTTAAAATATTATAAGGTTATTTGAATTTGGTTGAACAAATTTGAGAAACATGCTTTATATATATTATCTGTATACATGTTGTGACTGTAGCAGGGAAGAAGAATGGGCAAACTGGTGAAGCATGTTTCTGTTTACACTTCCCTTCCCAACGATAATTAAGACGAGGGTTTGGTTTTTTTTTCAGTAATTATGGCCATCGGTGATTAAATATAGGCTTACATTTCCTAATGAGTTTAAATTTCACCAACCTTAGGGATGAATATGCTAGGAAAACAGCTTTAGCAAATATTTAATCTCTTATCTAAGTAAGAAATTCAAATTATTAGCTCTGAGAGAGTTAGGTTAAAATCCACCTCTGACACTTTCTAGCTTTGTGATCTCAGACCATTTAATCTCTCTGAGGCCTCAATTTGTTCCTCTGTAAAATAGGTATAATAATACCAGTAGCACCTGTCTCACAGGCTTTGGTTTGGTTTAGTTTGGTTTTTTGAGGCACAAATGTAATAATGTTTTTAAAGTACTGTGCAAACCTTTTAATGCCTGCTGTTATTATCATCATTATTATAAAGATTAATGCAAAATGGACTTGTTTCATTGAAGAAATGGCAGAAAGTGAGGAATGCCTGTGAGGTCCTCATCCTTAACCTCTCTGCAGGCTTTCCACATTGTCAATCACCTCTTCTCTTTTATATTCTCTTTTCTCTAGGTTTTTGGGAAATGACTATTTACTAGTTCTCCTCCTACTTATCGGATTGTTCTTTCATTGTCTCATTGGCTGGATTTTCATCTAAGTAACACCCACAAAAACTAGGTATCCTACAGGGCACTGCCTGGGCCCTCATTTCTTATCTCTCTATACCATTTTCATTTAGTGAACTTAGCTCTCCTGATTTCAATTGTCATCGCTATGTTGATGACTCTCAAATCTATGAAGTCTAATGCCACTTCCATCTCTAATTCTATGATCTTCTGACAGAAGACCTTTAAGGTTACATCTAGATCTCTCTCCTAACCTTCAGACTCATATAATCAAGTACTTATTAGATATCTCAAACTGCATGTCTCATAGACATCTTAAACTTAACAGGTCCAAAATTTAATTGAATACTTTCCCCAGACCCTACCTCCTTCTTAACTTCTGTTTTGTTGTTGAAGGTACAATCATCTTCCCAGTCATCCAGTCATGAAATCTAGGTGCCATCCTCACCTTCTTACTGTCTCTCATCTTCTAAATCCAATCTGCTGCCTGTTAATTTTACCTTCATAATATGTCTTACATTTGCCTCCCTTTCTGCTTTGACACTGGGGGAGGCTGTGTCACTTCATTGTGGGATGGTCTTCCTGTCACAAGTATTTTCCCATTCTAGTGCATCCTCCATTCAGCAATCAAAGTGATCTTCCTAAAGCACAGGTCTGACCATATTACCCATGCTCCTTACTTCATAAACTGCAATAACTCCCTGTCACTTCCAGGATGGAATACAAAACCCTCTAGAGTTCAAACCCCTCCATAACCTTCCCTCTTCCACCTTTCCAGACTTCTTAAACCTTGCACTTCATCCCACCCCCAACATACACTATGATCCAATGACAATAGTCTCCTTACTGTTGCTCAAACATCTCTTAGCTCTGGGCATTTTCATGGGCTGTCCTCCATGCCTGGAATGCTCTCCATTCTCATCTTTACCTCTTGGCTTCCCCACCAGGTTCCTTCAAGCCCAGCTAAAATCTTACTTTCTGTAGGAAGTCTTTCCTGATCTTTTTTGATTCTAGCGCCTTTCCTCTGTTGATTACTTCTAGTGCCAAGCAAAGTCCTTGGCATGTAATAGAAGTTTAATTATTGTTTATTGACTGACTGGTGGCTATTTCCTTCGGCGACCCATTAGTGACTTCTGGTGCCTAATGTCCAATAAAAGTACAAAGAGTTTGATACAAGGCAGTGTGGTACAGTAGGAGAAGCAGAAGATTTGGAATCCCACACTGGAGATTCGAATGCTGACTCTGATGCTTACCATATGAAGGACCTTTGGCAAATTACTTAACTAACTTCATGATCTGTAAAATGAGGAAACTGGACTACATTCTACTCTTGACATTCGCCTTTCTGAGAGAGTATGGTATATTCCATAAGAGTGCTGGATTTGAGACTCAGGAACACCAGGATTTAATTTTGCCTCAGGCCCTTATGAATTGTGTGATCCAGGACAGTTCACTTAATGACTCTGGGCCTCAGTTTCTTCATCTGTAAAAAAGAAGGGGCTGGATTTATGAATTCTAATGGCCCTTCCATTTCTAATTCTATGATCCTCTGAAAGATGATCTTTAAGGTTAGAGATCTAGACCCAGAAGCAATGATACTGCTAAGATACTGATAGATATGGTAGGGTATTTAAGACCTAAGACTGACAGAGAAAGTTATTTCAGATCTAAGACAGACAGGTATGTCCATAGAGGGAAGAACAAAATCCTAGCTTTAGAAGTGGGGTGGCTATTAGCAGTCACCTTGTTGAACTCACTCTTTTTGTAGAAGAGGGGAAAAATAAAAACAAACAAATAAAAAAGTCCAAAAAGGTTAAACGATTTGTCCATGATTACACATTTAGTAAGTGTCAAAAGCAGGACTTCAAACACAGTTCTGCTTTCATTGTGGAATATTGCCTTTCATGCAAAATTCAGGATTTGTGTGCATTTTGTTGTCATAGACAGGGAAAGGGAACTTGTTTTCTGTTCTTGTTGCTGTTCTTGTTGTTTTAAATTAAGAACCATTAGTCCATGAGAGGGAAAAATCAACTAAATAAGGACTAAACAAATAAAAATCACGTAATAACCAGATGTGAAGTAAATTATTGTTCACATACTTACCTATTTTTCTCTCTTTATATTCTCACCCTGCCTTTCACACCCTTCTCATTTTAAAGAGGAACTAATGAGGTTTCTTTCTCAATATAATGTCCTCCTAGTAGGCAGTGGCACTTGTCAACTGCCAAATTCCCTGAAGGCTGGGTCAGAGTAGTTCACAGGCATCCAAAAAAGCACTGGACCTGGGTTGAATTTCAGGTCTGACCCTTTGGAAGATGTCCAAATGGAGGTAGATCTCTCTATGCTTCAGTTTTCTCGTTTGTAAAATGGAGACAGTAATCATAGGGTCATTATAATTAAAGCATTTTGTAAAACTAAAGGCTAAAGGAAGGTGAGCTGTGATTATTATTAGGGGTTCTGTTTGCTGAAAGATCAAGTGTTTGTGCTTAAGCTCCATTTATACTCTGCTCTGACCAGGCCTTCAGAAGCTCTTCCAAGAGGTTAATTAAACATTAAGATAAAATTGCCAATACTTGGGCCACATGGGGGGCGGGGGAGAGGTGTTGCAGAGGTTGTAAAAAGGTTTATTAGCCTAAGATCAAAGGTTGTGGGGCTAGAAAAAACTTAGAGAGAATTTAGTACAACCAATATGGAGTCATATGCAGAAAGGTTTTGTTTGTTTGTTTGTTTTAACCAAAGAGTTATTGTCTATTGAGTAGTAGCTGAACATGTCGCGGTATATGAGTATGATAGAGATGTATTGTGATGAAAGAAATGAGGAAATAGATTATTTTGAAGAGACCTGGAAACACTTAGATGAAGTGATTCAGAAAGAAGGGAGCAGATTCAGAAGAGCAATTTCTATTATAATATTAACATTATGAAAATAAACAATTTGGGGGACTTTTATAAGCTGATAAAGAAAAAAATGAGCAGAACCAGAAGAGTAATATATGAGACTAATGAAAACCCTTAGAGACAGAATTTCTGGGTAATTAATAATCAGTTTATTAATTTAGTTGGCAATCAATAAATCGATGATGAGTGACTGTAACCAAAGACACCAAGGGAGACCATGTAATGCCTTAAATCTCTTTTAAAAGGGAACTCCCCTGACAAGTAAAAATCAACCTTGACTGGTGAACATTTAATAATGAGGTGGGTTAAAAGTCTTCAGCTCTTCCCACTGAGAACCAGCTTGATCGAGAGCCTCAGCAGCCTCAAGGCATCTGGACAAGGTAAGGCCATCTCTGCCTAGACCTCTCTAGCTACTGTTCTCCTTCATGAGGTGGCTCACTCTGAACTCTAAGAGAGGGACCAAGGTCTGGGTGTTCCTCCTCCCAGCAAAGGCTCACCCAGGCTGTATTTTGTTTATAATCTAAAGAGAAATTTGCTATCCCAGTTGGGTTGGGTCCCACCCAAAGCTAATGAGCAGGTGCCTTAAGGACTAGGTACAATCTTATCAGTCAGCCATACCCTTCAGAGGCTGACTGATCATTTCAGGAATTCGGTTTTAACAAAAATAAAAGTGGATCACAAATCTAATAATTGATTATTAAAATAATAGTATATTAATTTTCTCATACATGACAACTGTCAAAACAATCAGCTTTGAAAACTATTTGATCTGCAATCAATACAATGACCATTCATGACTCCAGAGGACTAACGATGAAACAGAGATGATGGATTCAGGGAACAGAATGAGATGATAGATAGATAGATAGATAGATAGATAGATAGATAGATAGATAGATAGATAGATAGACAATAGACAAATGATAGATAATATATTACATTTGTTATATGCTGTATACAATGTTATATGTTACCTACATTATATATTACATACATTTATATACTATATATTCAGAATATATACTACATGTCATATAGCCACTGAAGGAGTTTGTTTTACCTGACTAGGCATATTTGTTATACAAGATTTCTCTCTCTCTCTCTCTCTCTCTCTCTCTCTCTCTCTCTCTCTCTCTTTGATGAGTTGGGACTGGGAGAGGGAGAAAATAGATTTCTATTCATTTAAAAATAGACAGGTGGGGGGGGGAGAAAGATATGAAATGTTGCATAGAATTTCCGATGAGGTTACTATATTATTAGTTTTACTTAACTAACTTTGTTTTGTTATAAAAGACCTCTTGTGAAATGGGAGTAGTTTGTAAATGTTTATAATTTTTTTTAAAAAATCAATTAAAAATGGAGAAAAACAGAACTGTAGGGAGCATTTATTCCAACCCCCTTATTCCATGGATTTGGAAACCAGTGCCTGTGGAAGGACAGTGATTCCCTCAAGTTCAAATACCAAGTAGATTAGGGAGAATAGGAATTCAAACTCATGCCTTCAGAGGGCCAATCCAATGCTGTTTTTATTTGTTTGTTTGAAAGACTATGTCTTCCTATCTTGCCCAGGTTGGAAATACAGGTACTAGTCATGGCCTGATCCCACTCTGATAAGTAAGGGATCTTTGACCTGCTTCATTACATACCTGAGCTTGTTCCCTCAGGCAACCTGGTGATCCCCTGCTTCCTAGAGGGCTCACGGTTATAATGCCAATCAGTACGGACATGATTGGCATAACCTCCTATGGCTCAGCATTCCAAAGTTCATGAGATCCATCAACCTCAGCTGCCCCAATAGTTGGCATTGCAGTTGTATACCATCACATACTGGCCCAGAGGTTTTCTATTCCACTGTTGCTGCCTTAAACACTAAACAAGTAAACTGGTGGTTGCGAAACCAGAATACAATGTCTGAACTCTGTTTTTGGTCGTGCCAATCCAATCTAATCTATTAAACATTTGTTAAGCACCTATGAAGGGCCAGACACCTTTCTAAGAGCTGGGGATAAAATTAACAAAAAGAAAGACACTCCCTGCTCTCAATTAGCTTAGAATCTAATGGGGACACCCAAAACTCCAAAAAGGGGGCAGGAAAAGTGATGGGGAATGGGGCACAAGGGTTTACTCAGCAGCAGTGCATCTTGTTCAGGGGAATTGAAACCATGCAGGGCAGCAGAAGCAAGGTGTTCTCAGGAGTTTGATTTGATTGTGTGACTCCTCCTTTCCTGTTCTCTGTAGATCTCTGAATGGTCATCCCACTGTGTAGCAGATTCCTACTGCCTCACTCCACTACCTAGTGTTTGAATGTCCTCTTTACCCCTTAGGTCTTATGCTCTGGGAATCTTTCTTGTCAGAATGAAAATATCTCTTCCCTCGTCCCTGCCTCTCATACTTGACTCTCCTCTGTCCAATTACTATTTGCCTACAAAATGGTCCTTCAAGCACTCTCCCTCCCAAATTTAACAGTAAAATATCTGCTTAAAAGAGGAGACACTTTTCATATCTATGAAGTTCTACCCTCTCTCTGCTACTTAACATTCAACGTGACTTCAAACACATCACTTTACCACTCTCAGACTCAGTTTCCTCATCTGTAAAATGATGAGGTTGTACCAAATGACTTCTGAGCATCCTTCCAGCTCCAGGTTTAGGATTTTGATGCATTAAAGAAAATATAGCCTCCTTGGGAAACATAATAGGTTGTTTTAAGGAGATTACATGATTTGAAGTCAGAAACACATGGATACTTTAAGCAAATCATTTGCTTTCTTTGACCCTCAGGTTCCGTATCTGTAAAATGGGGATAATAATACCTCCACTACCTAACTCACATGCTTATTATGAGACTCATGTGGCATACTGCGTATGAAAGTAATTTATAAAGTAGAAAGCACTATGTAAATCTGAGATAAGCTTCTCTGGCCTAAAAAACAAAAACAAAGCAAAATAAGCCTCTAAGTTCCTTTATGTATCAGTTCCATTTTTCAGTCTGAAAAATCACACTGAAACACAATAAACTTTTTTTCTGGGAAAAATAAGTTTAATCTGCATTACTAACATTTTCTTAAGTCTAAACAATCAACAAAACAATAAATCAAGTCCTGATTTGTCTCAATTTCTGAGGTGTAAATGTTCATGCCGAAAATTTAACAAATTCATTTTTTTAGACTTCTTATTTTCATGCAAAACATATTTCCGTATTAGCCATGTAGCAAAGAAAACACACACACACACACAATTACACACAAAATAAATAAAGTTTTTAAAAAAGGATGCTTCACTCTGTACTCAGAGTTCATCATTTCTCTCTCTGGAGGTGGATAGCCTTTTCCCATCATAAGTCCTTTGGAGCTGACTTGGATCATTGTCTTGATCAGAATAGCTAAGTCTCACAGTTAATCATCATTATAATATTGCTGTTACTATGTACCATGTTCTCCTGGTTCTGCTCAGTTCATTTTGCATCAGTTTACAAGTTTTCCCAGGTTTTGCTGAAACCATCCTGTTTGTCATTTTTTATGGCACAATAGTATTCCATCACAATCACATACCACAAGTTGTTCAGTCATTCCCCAATTGATTGGTATCTCCTTGATTTCCAATTCTTTGCCACCACAAAAAGAACTGTTATACATATCTTTGTACAAATAGGTTATTTTCCTTTTTCTTTGATCTCTTTGGGATACAGACCTAGTAGTGGTATAACTGGGTAAAAGTGCATGCGCAGTTTCATAGCCCTTTGGGCATAGTTTCCAATTGTTCTCCTGAATGGTTGGATCAGTTCACAACTCCAACAGTGCACTGGTGTCCCAATTTTTCCACATGCCCTCCAGCATTTGTCATTTTTCTTTTCTGTCATGTTAGCCAATTTGATAGGTGTAAGCTGTTTTAATTTGCGTTTCTCTAATCAACAGTGATTTAGAGAGCTTTCTCATACAACTATTGATAACTTTGATTTGTTCTTCTGATAACTGCCTGTTCATATCCTTTGACCATTTATCAATTGGGAAATTGCTTGTATTTTTATAAAATTTGCTCAGTTCCCTATACATTTGAGAAAGGAGACCTTTATCAGAGAAACTTGCTGTAAAATTTTTCTCCATTTCTTGTTTTCCTTCTAATTGTGTTTGTGCAAAAACTTTTTCATTTTATGCAATTAAAATTATCTATTATGCTTCTCATGGTTGTCTATCTCTTGTTTGATCATAAACTCTTTCCTTATCCATAGAGCTGACAGATACATTAGGCAAATGTCATACTTTTGAATGCACTACAATCTTCACATAGAATTTGAGATCTGTGTCTTCTAAGTGTTGCGCTATACTAGAGAGGGATCTCAGCTAAAAGCATTAGTGCAGTCACTTTTATTCCTCAGTAATTTATCTGATCAAAATCATCTCTTTTTTTTTAAGCGAATCTCTAAGATATGATGAGAACACCAAAGCACTATGGGAGAAAGGAGTCTTGAGAGCTAGTTCTGCGTTTATCACCAACAGTCACCTGCGTGACCTTGGGCAAGTCACTTGACACTTCATTCGTCTATTCTTCCAAAAACATGTATTAATTAGAATCACAAGATTTTAGAGTCATATGGGAGTCTAGAGATGATTGAATTTAGCCCCTCATTTTGTAGATGAGGAAACTGAGGCCAAGAGAGGACAAATGGCTGCTCTGAATTCTTTTAACATATACTTTGAGAACCCAGTGTCACTTCCATGGCATGATGAGCCATCAGGGCAGACCTCTAGTGGAGAAACTAAGAAAATGTTTTTAAAGACACATTCATCAGGGTCTGACTCATTCGTTAGTTACTTTAATAATTCTGTTAGCCAATATATACCCTTAAATACTACTCTAAGAAACATAAGGCATATTCATATTTCACCTTCCAATTCTGATTTCATGATTCTCTCTTTTTTCAAATTTCTGTCTAGTAATTGATCATTGGGGTTCTCTTGGATATTCTAAAATATTTTTCAAATAAAAGCTGAATGTAAAGCTACATGTACCAACAGACTTAGAAGCAAAAAAAAGCTAAAGTTTGTCATGAGTATGACCAGTCAGCTTGTGTATTACTGTGTTTATAGAATGTGGACAAATGTTAGGTTATTTTAGGACTGCTCTCCCTGAGGTCATTTCACTCTATCAGTGCATAGAAGTTTTCTCAAGTTAATCTGAATTCTTCATATCTATCCCCTATTATAACATAATAATATTCTACTACATTCATATGTAATGGGACCCTTCAGTCATTGGATCATTCACAGTCACCATTCCAATCAACTAATAGGGAGCTTTGGGGGTCCAGAGTTGGGATATATGAACCATAAATGAGAGTTCCCTGATTGGCCATTGAGCAGAAAGAACTGAGGACTCAGAAGATCTCGGTGCTCTCTTGCCTGTAACTCTCTAGGTGAACAAATGTGATTCCAATTAGGGTTGGTAATCCTTCATCTGCTCCAGATGCTGTATCGATCCCATCATATGACATCTGGGGCCAGGTATCACAACTAGACATGCTTGTGCCTGAGTCCTGAGCGACCCTTTACTTTTTTGTGTTTCCTTTCCTTGAACAAGTGACCTCATGAGTGTGAATGGTCTGAAGGTTTGGAAACAGCGACAGTATCATCTACCTGAGAAGTTGCAAGAATAGATTGGCCACGAGGGGAGTATCCACGTGAAATAAAAGTCACCAGAAAGGTAAGTCTTGGATCTTTGATCTGACAGTAGGCAGTGTGGAGAAATATGAAATACCTAATTAGCAGTATTCCATAATAAAAAAATCATCATTATAGTTTGTAAGGAACTTTCAGCTTTGCAAAGCTCTTTACAAATGCTATCTTATTTGATTCCCACAACAACCTTAGGTAGGTAAGGGAGTACCTAGTATAATTATTTCCATTTTGATGATGAGGAAACTGAGGCTGAGACATTAAATAATTTGACCAGCTAGTCAGTGCCTGAAGCAGGATCTGAACTTAGCTCTTCCTTTTTCCAAGTTTAGTGCTCCATACCACCTAGCTGCCCCTGCATAACTATATTGTGCTTTGAGACCTATCAGCCTTTCAAGTCAACTGTATCTGTAGTTATATGTTCCATTACAAGATCTTATTTAAGTTGTCCTATTTTTGTGTGCTGTTGTTTTGCTAGGTTTAACGTAGCTTTCCTAGTAAGAATAAGTGATCTGTTTTATGCCCACTTCATACTGTGCATTGGACATTTCTTTCTTTTTCTTTTTCCTTATTTTATTTTCCCCTTGGATTTTGAGCAATAATTGCTACTTTAATAAGCAACTTTCCCCAGAACTCTGGAGCAGGGATGATGGGCCAATGAGTGTGACAACAAGGAACCCCATCTCCTAGGGGGAAAGATCAGGCTTCCTCAGAGAGAAACCTGGGCAAACCACAATGGCTGGTTAAGAATGGGGGTCACCAGCATTTGTGACAACAGCTGGATGGTGCCCTTATGTTTTAGGTTACACACTGTAGCTTGTTCAAACATCTTCCAATTGATTTTCATGTCTAGTTCTTTGCTACAATGGAAGTGTTGCTTATAAAATGTTGCTAGGTCTTTGTTGTAATAAAAGTTTTATAAATGCCTAAATATGTTTGTACGTATGAGTCCTTACTTCCTTTGACCTCTTTGGGACATATGCTTAATAGTACCACGGCTGGGTCAAGGGGTATGAATAGTTAAATGACTTTTGCGGATATAGTTATAAATTGTTTTCTAGAATGGTTGGACCAATTCACCTGATGATTTGTTGTGACGATTTGTGCTTCAGAAAGAGGCTGGCCTAGGTAACCTCTGTGATCTCTTGCAACTCTAAGATTCTCTGAGTCTCGTCCAAGTTCGTATAGCTAATAAATGGAAGACATGGGATTAAAACCCAGATATTCTGACTCTCTAGGACTTAGGACTAAATCTAGGACTCTCCTGGCCTTAATATCCTTGTCTACAAAATGAGAGAGCTGAATTAGATGGGGTCTAAGGGTTCCTTCTAGATCTAAAATGTTATGAGTCTGTGAATTACCCATTGTCTTTGACAAAATGAAGAACAACCTGTCATCTATGTACATGAACTGACCTATTCCATCTACACTCCCATTTTTGAATGCTATTCAACTTCAATGATTCTTGGTTTCACAATATTTTTTTTTCTTGGAATTGAGATACAGGAAAGGAAAAGAATAATTGGGCTGCCTTGATATGTCTTCTAATCCTGTTGCCCCATATGTTATTTTAGTCTCCTTAGGGAAAAAGCACTCACTTGGAACCTTTGAAAGGTCAGGATGTTCCTGGCATTTTCAGTAAAGTAAGAAATAACTTAGACCTTCAGATGCCTGGCATAGTTTTGTAGTCTGTAATGTAATTTGTAATGCAACCTTAGGAAAGAGTGGAATTTTGCAAATACCTTTTGTGTATGTTTCATCTTGTGAATATCTGCATTCTCATCCTTTCCTCACTTTTATGAACACAAAATTTTTCCCTTTCTGGGACTGAACCATAACAATTATAATGATAACATTTATGTAGGGCTTTATACCTTTCAAAGCTGTGCTATGTAAATTATTTTCCTTAACCTCAATAGTCATGTGTAGATGCTAGGGGCTATCGTTATTATCCCCATTAGCTAAATGAGAACATTGAAATACAGAGCAGCTATGTGATTTGTGGAGCAAACAATGCTTAACCGAAAGCTCTAGCACCTGAATACTTCTAGGGGCTCTGCCAGTAACTAGGGGACATGGGAAAAGTAACTTAACCTCCCTAGATCTCACCTTGCTTACCTGTACACTGAATCAAGATGAAATATTTCTCTCTAAGTCCTTTTCAAGTCTAAAGCACTATGACTTTCCCAAATCAAATTATTGGTTACTTTCAGCAGCAGGACTAGTACTCAGAGCTCCTGCCTCTAAATGGGAAAGTGGAACGGAAGCGAGCATCTGTCAAATGCCTATGACATACAAGGTACTGTACTAAGGGCTTCACAAATATTATCTCATTTGATCCTCACAACAGCCCCGGGAGAGAGGTGCTCTTTCCATTCCTATTTTACACTTGAGGAACCGAGGCAGACAGAAGTTAAGTGACAACCAGGGTCAGTAAGAAAGCGTCTGAGGCTAGATTTGAACTCAAGTCTTCCTGACTTCAGGCCCAGCTCTACAGATTATCCATATCTAAGTATCATGTAAAAGTTATTTGAAAACTTTTAGGACAGAATTTGTTTTTACGAAACACAAATTGGAAGGTCCTAGGACTTGGGGTTAAAAAAGCCCTTAGAGATAGTTAGATTCTGCATGTAACCAAGTAGGCAGGGAAGCTTAGGTTTAGCTTAGGCAGGGAAGAATTACCATAGCTTAGAGAAATGGTGCCTCCCTTTTCCAGCCATTGGGAGACCAGAGACTAAAACTCTGGTCTCTTGACACCCTGCCAGTATTCTTACCAGTACTCCTGCTCCACAAACTCATTAACTTTTAATGAGGAACTTTCAAGAACATCTAGTCCAACCCTTTCATTTTAGTAAAGAGCAGATTGCAATCCAGAGAGGTTAAGTAACTTGTCAAAGGTCACATCACTAGTTATTGGCAAAGGAAAGACTAGAACCCCACTTTCCTGTCTTTAAATCCATGAAATCTTTCCATCACAGCAACATCTTTCTCCTCTCCCCTCCACTCCCCTTCTTTTCCCTCCCCACTAAAAATTTCAGTCTCTAAGATGAGGCATACTAACCTCCATGAGGCTACTCAATTTTTGGTTTGGTTTTATTTTTATTTTTAAAATGTGGCAAAGAAAGAGAAGTCTGCTAATAACATATGCTCAGCAAATACTTTAATTAGGGCTTGTCTTCCCGGGAGGCAGCGGTGCAGTTGGCCCGGGCTTCCCCTCTCCCTGTCAGACAAGCCCACTCATTCAGGATTGGCTGCTGTGAGCTAGGAGGGCTGGTTCACTGGCAAGGTATCCCTGAAAGGCAGCAAGCTGCCGGTAAAGGTGTGGAGTTGGTGTTTGTAGACAGCGCTGACTGGTGCTTAGAGAGCTTGGCGTTTCTGCCCCTCCTCCAGCACTAAAGAGTCAAGTTAAGGACTTTGGAACTGGACTGAGCTCCCAGGATATTGATGTGGGTGGCTGTCCTAACCCCGGCCTCTTGTGTTTTTCTGCCCTGAGTTCCAGCCACCCAAAACTGACATGCCAACTGAGCTTGCTCCTAGCCTGGGAATGTATGCCCTCTCCAACCTGGATTCCTCCCCAACGACCCGGCTACTCCACAAGGGTCCAGAGTACCTGCGCAGGAAGATCGAAGGGGGCGAGCGAGCCAAGAAGAGTGCTGTGGAGAGACTAGCAGCCGATAAGGCCAAATATGTCAAAAGCCAGCAGGTAATTGGCACCAAGCAGGAGCCTGCTAGGCTGAGCTCAGCTTCAGAGAGCAGTAGTGAAACCTGTTCTGTGGAAAGCAGAAAAAGCAGCAGAGACTCAACAGGGAGGAAAGAGGCAGAGAGTGGGGACACCTGGTGCCCCCCTCCCCAGAGAGCATTTTCTGTGGCCCGGAGGGGCATTAGCAGGAGGCAACTGAGGCCAGATTCCCTGGTCATCTATCGTCAGAAGTGTGAGTTTGTCAAAGGCCAGGGCACTGAGAACACAAGAGGGAGCTTGGTGAGGAAGATCCTACAGGGTCCCAGCAAAGAAAAGACGTTTGCATCTCTTGACATGCCCAAAGTGAAGGAGGAAGCCAGAGTAGAAAGTGAGGAGGCCCGACTAGAGAGCAAAGAAGTCAAACCGGAGACTAAGGAGACCAGAGCGGATGGAGATGAGACCAGATCAGAAAGTAAAGAAACCAGAGTGGAGAATAAGGAGACGAAATTGGAGAGTGAGGAGGCCAGAATAGAGAACAAGGAAGCCAGAGTGGACCATAAGGACACTGCTCCTCCCAATCCCCTAACAACCACCCCCCTTGTCGCCCCTTCCAGTGAGGAGAAGATGCCTATGAAAGCACCTTTGATGACAGCTGAGCTCAAGGATGTGAAGAGAAGGGGCCTGCACCGCTCCAAGTCTGACATAAGCTCTCGCTACTCCAAATCCTTCTCTGAATTTGATACCTTCTTTAAATACTGCGGCCTGGACCCTGAAGTGGTGGAAGATCTTGGGAGGGAAAATTTCTCAGCAGGCTGGGACCACAGATCCTTCAAGATCCGCAGCGTGAGCATAGCCACCTCCGAGGGTGGCTTCTCCCATCACAGCGGGGATGAGGGGCTGCAGGAAGAGGAGCTAACGGAGCAGGTCCCCAGCACCACATCAGTGATTGAACGCAATGCTCGGATTATCAAATGGCTCTATACATGTAAGAAGGCCAAAGAGACAGAGAGCAAGGGGGCCCAAGACTTAGCTGGAAAGGTGCTGCTTCCCAAGGCCACAGAAACACGGTAAAATCAAGGTGTGTCTTAGGCCACAGCAGACTATCCAATGTATATGCATTGAAAAAGGGGAATGGGGAGGAAAGTATGATGATGAATTTGGGATGGGAATGTGGCTGAATTTGTTAACTGTTGTTAAGAACACAAGACATTTCATAGTATCATAGATATGAATCTGGAAGGGACCCCAAAGACCATCTAGTCCAACTCCTTTATTTTACAGGATTTTTGTGATGAACTTCTTCTAAAATAGGTATCTAGCCTTAATTTGCTTTATTAATTCTGGATAAGAAAATAAAAGTAATCAGCCCAGTAGTCTGTAGTAATGAAAGCTGAGAAATAGTTTAGAGACTGATAGAAATGAAACTAGGGTACTGGGGTGCAGGGGGAGGGCAGGATGTCATCTTATTGGGTCCTAGGAGTCTCCAAATGGAGCCGGGTTCTCCAGGGTTTTTGTTCTAAAGCAGGCCCAGTTAAAAAACATTGGTACATTTCCTGTTGTTTCCTGCCTCATAACTGGCACACTTTTCCTGGATCGCAGACGCAAAGAACCATAAAATAGCCTGGAGATTATCCCAAGGTTTCAGTAGAATACTCTAAGCATACCTGTGCTCATCAAGACTGTCTGGCTTTACTGGGCAGATGAAGAGTCTTTGCCCCCTTGTGAAGGTTGTGCTTAACTCCCCTATGCCAAAAGGACAGGTCATGTTTCCCAGAGTCAGACACAAATCACATTTCCTTCTAGGCTTGAATCGAAGTCGTCTGGGATAGCGTTAGCTGGTTTTCAGCAATTGTCAAAGTAGCCGGGGAAGAATTTACTGGGATTAACCTTATTTAAATTGACTCACAGGCTTTCAGATGGAGTCTAAATGTTTTCTGATTTGGCACCTTGCTCCTCCACCTGTGACTGAAAAAAAGATCAACTTTAAAATTAGGTTTTTTTTCAGAACTTTATTGAATTATGCTCATTCTCATCTAGAGTATAAAGGGTTGGGATTCAATGGCTTCTAAAGACATTTCCAACTCTAAATCTTGGCTGATTGGTTGTTTTCAAAGAAATCTAGACTTTAAAAGGAAGTGCTTTGCCTTCATATGGAAAGTTGCACAGTATGTATGTAGCCCAAATTTAAAACAAAACCAAAATCTCTAAGCCTAGAAACTATGACTGGTGATACTTCAAGAGAAACACTTGCTGCATTTGGTTCTTGTGTTGACTGGATTTAGTGTGTCACAGGGGGCCAAACTCAACAATATACTAAGAAGGGATCTAATCTTCTCAGCTATAACACCCAGTAGTGTGAGCTGTTATATATCTCATGAAAAGAACATAGATCTAGGAGTCAGGAGACCTGGGTTTTAGTTTGGGCTTTGCCACTAACTTGATGAGTGACTTGGGACAAATCATTTAAGCACTCTGAGGCTTCTCCTAGCTCTCTCTCTCTCTCTCTCTCTCTCTCTCTCTCTCCCTCTCTCTCTCCATTTCTTTCTCTGCACCTGTCTTCTAGCTGTTTCCAATCAGTATGGTCTGGAGGAAAAAATACTAGACTTGATGTTAGAAAACTCAATTTAACACTGTCATCGATGCTTCTTAATTTTGTGACCTTAGGCAAGTCACTTTAAATTTCAGGGCTGGAGAGTTTCCTCTTTTGAAAATAGGAGGGGGTGATGCTGGTGGTAAGAACAGATGATCTCTAAGGTTTCTTCTAGTTCTAACATTCTCTCATTCTTTGTTTCTAATGCAAGAGGCCAATCCCTTCCTTTTGGGCAGCTGGGATGAATTTCAAGGGCTCTATTTGTTGATATAATAGTTTACCCCTGGAACTCTAGCAATGCACCACTATACACATACCAACTCCTCCCTTGCCACCAACATACACAAAGAAAGACTCAGGGCTGGGTACTTCTAGGACAACTGGACTTTGCACAATTCTGCTGGGGACCAAAAATGTAAATTGTTGCCTCTGGCTCTTTCTTTTGAAACGCATCTTCCCCTGTGTCCTTCAATAGCAGAGAGGATTTCGTTGCATTAGAATTATTTCTCACATCCTTAAGGTAGACTTTAAAGAGAGAGGTACAATCAGGACCTTTAGAAGCCTGGGGAAGTATGTGTGTGCATGTATATAGGGGAAGGTTTGATGGTGGAGAGAAAGGTGTTAGGGTTGAAAGTAGTCAAATTGGAAAGGCTCTTTTGTTCATGCTATTAGACAAGGCCCAACAGAGTCCTGGGATCTTAGTGATCAGTGGAAAGAACTTAAATACAAATAAAGGGTGAATTGTTTTGAAAGGCCTTTAACAAAAATACTGCCTAATGGACTATGTAAGAGATACACAGAAAAGCAAATTTCCTTGCAAGGCCTAGATCCAAGATCACTCAGGAACTATGTCAAATTGAGTTTTGCTTTGCTTTTAAACAAAGATGGAGTCATGTTTGAATATTAAGCAGTGCAGATCAGAAAATGACACCTGAATTCACAGAAATAAAATCTGAGCACTTCCTTTACCGGCTCCCTTCCCACTCAGTTTCAAAACAGTGATTTGCAAGGAATGATCTAATTCCTTTCATGAAGTAATCTTTCCAAAGCCTGCTTTACTTTTCAAACTAGGAGCAAACACAGGAAGTTTGCTTGGGCAGTGAAGGCTGTCACCTGTATGACAGAAGCACGTGGTTTCAGAGTTAACTACCTCTTTCCCCTGCCTCTGGCCAAAGGAAAACAGTAATGTCACTTGATTTATGGGAGGGGAGGGAGGCACAGGGATATGAGCTTATACAAAGAATCCGAGGCACTTAAATTCACTTGCTAGCCTTTCTCTGGCTCCCTCAGCCCTTAGTCAACCCTGGGAAGGATTTTGCTCACCTTCAAAGTTGTTTTATGGCAGCATGAAGAGAAAGTTGATGAGTGAGACACAATATACAAAGTCTGCTGAAATAAATGTCAGTCTTAATGGTAACTCACATTTATTTAGTGTTTTAACATTTATAAACTACTTTTTCTATAATATCCCTGTGAGGTAGGCCTTTAACTCTGTTTTTACAGGGATGGAACCTGTGGTTTAGAGGGTTTTAATGACTTGGCCATGCATGGCCACGTAGCTAAAAAGCATTAAGGCCAAGAATCAAACCCAGGACTCCTGAGTCCAAATCTAACATTTTTTAAACTGTTTCATACTTCCCCCAAAAATTCACCTGGGACACAAATAATACATTAGGCTCAGGACAGGGATGAGATCCCTGACCACCTAATAGTCAGTTCCATGTATTAGGGGACCAGCACTGGATTTGGAGTCAGAGCATCTGTGTTCAAATCCCAGCTCCTCTACTGTGTAACCTTTGGAAAAAATCACTTATCTGTGCCTCAGTCTGTATATTTGTAAAATGAGGAGGTTGGAGTAGATATCTTCTGCAGTCCTTTCCAACTCTAGAACCATTATAGTATGATCCTTACTACCTGTGTAATTTAGGGGCAAGATGCTTAACTTCTTCGGGTCTCAGTTTCCTCATCTGTAAAATGAATGAGTTGGACTAAATGATCTCCAAGATTGCTTGGGCACCTAGATATTATAGTGGATAGAGCTGGGAATCAGGAAGATTCATCTTCCTGAGTTCAAATATGGACTTATAATTACTATCTATGTGACCCTGGGCAAGTCACTTAATACTGTTTGCTTCATTTCTTCATCTGTAAAATGAGCTGGAGAAGGAAAAGACAAACCACTAGAGTATCTTTGCCAAGAAAACCCCAAATGGGGTCATGAAGAGTGAGATACAGATGAACAAAAAAAGATTCCTTATGATTCTAGATCTGTGATCCCATTTATTGGTCCCAGGGCATTGGGGAAGATATGAGAAAGCAGCACAACATTGCAGATAGAGAACTGGGTTGGGGGAGGGGGAGAAGAAACAATCATTTTGTAAACATCAGCTACATGGCAAGCATTGTGCTAAGCTCTTTACAAACATGTCATTTGATCCTTACACTAATCCTGGTAGGTAGGTGCTAGTATTATTCCCATTTTAAGGATGAGGAAATAGAGACAGAGGTTAAGTGACTTGCCCAGGGTCACATAACTAGGAAGTAACTGAGGCCAGATTTTATTTCAGGTCATCCTGACTCCAGGCCCAACTCTCTATACACTGGGTCACCTACCTATCTTGGAGTGATGAACACCTGGTTTAGAATTCCTCTGAAGATTTTTATTAGCTGTGCGATGTTGGGCAAGTCACTTAATCTCTCTAAGCCTCAGTTTCTGCACCGATGAAATGGGGAACATAACACCTACCTTGATGGGTAGTAGTGAAGCTTGAATGAAATGACATGTAAAAACTCTCTGCCAAGTTTAAAGCACTAGATAGATGCCAGCTCTTATTAATATGTGCCTCTTCTCCACAACATTAAAGGCATGGAAAAAGCAATGCAATAATCTTTGTTCATGACCACAAAACCACCTCCTATAACTCATTGCCTACAAATGTAATGGACTCTTCAGAAGTGGAGCCAGCAGAGAGACTAAATAAGCTTTAAGGACCTAAGCCTCCAGTCCTGTGGAGCAACACAGGAAGTGAAGCAACAGTTGTACAGTAGGAAAATGCTGTTTGTAACCTGGAAAGTAAACAAAGACTTTCTCCACTGGAATGAGTGGTTCCTGAAAGCCATTCTTTCTATCCTACCAGTACAATATAAACAGGATCTCTAGCCCTCCCCCAATCCCTATTTGGTATGAATACTTGTGTAATTCACATGGGACTCCGCTTTGATCTTACTAAAAATTCAGAGAAGCTAAGGGGTGTGTGTGCGTGTGTGTGTGTGTGTGTGTGTGTGTGTGTGTGTGTGCTCAGAGGCTTCTTAACTAGGAGAATGGAATTATTTAATTAGATGCCTTATTCCTCAAAGGAGGTAGAGGTTTTCATACTTAAAACTCTAAATGATTTCTAGCTTGGGAAATCAGTTAGGTTTATAAATATCTTTAGTGGAAAAAAACATGGCTTGATTTTATTTTTGATATATCTGTAAAACATCAGAACTAGAGAATCACTAAAGAACCATAGAAGTTAGATACATTTATCTTACTTAGCCATGAATAATAGTCAAGACTCCTAATGAGTTATACTATTCCCCTAGACAGAGGGAGAGAGAGAGTATTAATTTTATTTTGTTCTTTTAAAATTTTATTCAGCAGTTAAGTCCCCCCAAAAAAACATTTCCATATACAAAACAGACAGAAAAAAAGGTTTGTATATGAGACTATGAATCTTTGTTACATATAGCTTACTTTTGTAAAAAGCATATGATAAATCTAACATGTTGCATTCTAAGTTGTCCTGTATGAATTTTTCCTTTAGAATGTCCTTCCATTTTCTTTCGTGCATTTTATTTTAAATATTTCGATGATCAATTTTTGGGAGGATGGAGGAAAAATTCAATCATTAGCCCCCCTCTCTCCACCAAATTCTCCCACTGGAAAAAGAAAAGAAAACCCTTTGTAATGAATAAGAATAGTCAAAGCAAACAAAAATGTCTACGTGTTGGTCAGGTACATAAATGCATGTCTCTTTCTGAACCAGAAGTCCAACATCTCTGTCAGGAGATAGGTAGCATGCTTCATCATTGGTCCTCTGGAAAGGACCATTGGCAGAATTCTTAACTCTTTCCAAAGTGTTTGTCTTTCCAGTATTATTATTAGTATATAATTTGTTCTCCTGGTTCTTCTTACTTCACTCTGAATCAGTTCATTCAGGTCTTCCCAAATTTCTCCTGCCTCTGACCTTTTCAGCATTACAAAACCATTTCTAATTGTTGATAATTGTTTTTCATTCCAGTTGTTCTCCCATCTGTCAGTTTTACTTTGCTAAATTGAGGGAAATCCAAAACTTAGCCATAGGTGCTGAATAAATGTTTATGGAATGAATGTTTTCACATAATTTCAAAGCGATTTAGTTCAACAGCCAATTTAGTGTTTAAAAACAACTCAACAAATGTTCATTAATGCCTACTATGTGAAACATCTTCCTTCAGATGGTTCTGGAATTTTCTGCTTGCAGTCACCCCAAAGCACTCATGAAAAATGAAAAGACCATTAAATAATATAGTCACTGCTAATATTCACAAGATATAAAAACCACAACCATATGGCCAATCCACAAAAAGCAGGGTAACATTTAAACACAGATCTCATCATTTTCAAGTATCTGTAGACTCCAGTAGGTTCCCATTGATGGGGCTGCTGCATGTAATAGGCATCATTCACTAATTTACATGCCTTGGTTTTATGTCTTTATTTGGTGTCACATAGTTGTTTTATTTTTAAATAAGGACTATAAAATACACATTTTGGTAAGTTAAGGGTCTTCGCTTTATTGCTGGTCCAATAATTTAATATCTTATGGCACAATACAAATTCTATCTACCCCTTAATCATGGTCCTAGTACCAACATCCAACAAAAGTACAACTGGAAACTTATTCCATTATTCCTAGCTAGACGATGCAGGTGACTTGGACCTACTTTTTTCATCACCAGAGCAAAGCACATTGTCTGCAATATACAGTCTTAGTTGCCTAAAGCACTGAGAGGTTAGGTAACTTGCTCAGGGTCATACCGCTAGAATGCCATCAGAAGCAGGTTTTGAACCTAGGCCTTTCTGACTTGAAGCCAACTCTCTATCCATACTCCCTGCTATCTCAGTTCAGAGTTTAAAAAAATTTAAGTTTTGAGGAGGGAGTGAGAATCAGCAATTTTCCATGAAGTTAAATTAGAGATTTGTACCTCCCCCAGCTGATTTTGGGAGGGAAGAATTGCCAAACAAGCCTATCAAGCTGACTTCTAGTCTAGAGCTTTATGCTACATTTTCTGAAACCTTTCTCTTAATAGACCACTATACTTGCAGTCTGACCACAGGGCAGTTTTGATGGTCTCAACATCTACAGCAATTGCAGTGAAAACACAGAACAAATGAAATAGGCAACTAAGGAATCAAATCTAGCCTTTCTTCTCTCTTTTCCTTTATCTTAGACTTGAAATCCAGCAGTAATCAGGTAGGCATGCATGTCATCTAATAAGGCTTATGAGGACCTCTGAGGCCTTTGAAAATGGTGGCATCTGTATGTGTTCAGATGTTTCCTTGCTTTTTGTGAATTGTAGTTTTCAAATCTTATGTCTTAGCAGTGATTATTTTAATACTCAAAAGACTTCTGTTCATTTTTGATGACTCTTTAGGTTGACTACAAACTTAAACCCCAAAGCCCATTGAGGTGGTTAAGGGGAGAGAGATGTTTGCTTGTGGTAATCATTTAATAAATGGTACATTTGTATTGAGTGCTTTTGAAATGGAATAGCCTGAGAAATTATATGAAAGCATTCATTCATTAATAAATTTATTAAATGCATTCTGTATATAGAGCTAAAAATTTATATGTCATATTATCTGCCCTCATGGAACTCACAATTTAGGTGTAAGATCAAATGAAAACACAGACAGCTTTAATATCCAACATAATATGGTAAATCCAAACAGCAAAGCAGATTTCTGTTAGGTCTGAAGAGGAAAGGTGGCTACCAGTGGGGGAGGAGAAGATCAAGGAAGGTTTCCTAGAGGAGGTGGCATTTAAGTTAGTATTTAGAGGATGGACAGGCATTCGACAGGAGAAGAGACCAGTCCAGGCACAGGGAATAGCAAAAGCATAGAGAGAGCAAAGCATATTTAGTAGTCCAGTTTGTCTAATAACTAGAAAAAGATGGTAGCAACAGATTATAGAGGGCCTTGGATGCCAAGTAAAAGTTGTAAGATATAAAAAGGATTTTTAACAATTTAATTGCAAAGAAAGGTCACTGTTACATTTTCCTTTCCCATTCTTTAGAAGGTCCAACCAGTTATCTTAAAGTGGAAAGGCTGTCACAAGACTAAAGAAGAAACTTGATATCCTAATGATTTGGCATTCACATGTTTACAGGGTCCTGGTACTGATGACTCTGTTTGGTCTTTTCCTTCTTCCCCAGAATCAAAACTTTCCCTAAGGTGGAGGATACACAGGACAGATCACAAACTGCTTAGAACTTTCTCATCTCCCTGAAGTTTCCACTTGCCTGACAGAGCTTGGGAAGGATTTGTTACTTCACCAGAGGAAGGCTTCTTTCTCTCTGGACATCTCAAATGAGTCTGGGAGCTCCACAGCAGGAGAAGTGAAGCTTTGAGTGACTGAAAATGTGGGGAATCAGCTGAGCTATCTGGAGAGAAGAGCAAGGTCAGATGGATCTAATGGTATAACAAGCTGCTAAAATATTTATTATTTTGAAGGTGGGTCTGTACCTTAAGATCATGCTGAACCAAATGAGGACCAAGAAAAGGAGGGGTTTCAAATGATTATGGTAAGGGTATCTGCCTGTCTGCCTATGGAGAGACTCAGAGACTCTATGTTACAAACAGATTAAACCAAATATTGTATTCTATTTTTGTACTTAGGTTACTGTGGTTAAGCCTTTAAGTTGCTTAAATATTTATTTGAGCTAGTTGTAAAACCCACCAGACAACCCAGGTAGCTTATTTTTGGGAGGTATTGTTAAATAATGGTCAAATATTTTTTTGTATGATAAAGCTCCATACGAATATGACTATCTGTACCATACCTACTCTAAGGAACGTGTATGTAATCATGAGATTGTTTTCCTCAGCATCTCTGTGGGTCATGGAAGGAAAAAAAAACTGACCATAGTGACATTGACAGAGATTCTTTTCTTTGCCACCTGATATTCTATTATGAGGATATTTCTTTAGTCATTACTCTAAACTGCTGCTAATTATCTAAACACTGGGTGATGCCCTTGGTTAAAATATAATGTAAAGATGGGGGCGAGGGGGAACTATTCATTCTATTTGAAGGTATGCAGTTAATTCTTCACATAAATAGACATATATTGCTTCAAACAAGATAGTTTCGTGCTTTTCTGCTGTTAAATACAATAGTGGTCAACATTGCAGGCCAAATGCCCCTTAAATCAAAGTGGTGGCTGACATCTATTCATAGAATGGAGCAAAAAGAGTTTGGTTTCATCTTTAAGATATTAGAAGACTACCAGGCATTCACTATATGTATGAGGG
The DNA here is from genome assembly GCA_028646595.1 of Phalanger gymnotis. Taxonomy (NCBI): domain Eukaryota; kingdom Metazoa; phylum Chordata; class Mammalia; order Diprotodontia; family Phalangeridae; genus Phalanger; species Phalanger gymnotis. The sequence continues at coordinate 195,093,430 of CM053625.1, forward strand.
CTGAATCTGGGCATGTCTTGGAAACTGGACATTTAGATATAGGTAAAAGGAGAACTCAAAGCAGAAGCCCAGAAGATCTCCTGCTTCGGTAACCCATACTCATCTGTGACCTGGAAATTATAAACTAGACAGCAGAATAAGTTAGCATTGCCAACTCATACTGTGTTCTTTACTCCCCATCTGGAGACAAAGCTCTTAGAACTAGCTCTGGATACGAGAATAAAAAGTTGCCACTGTTCCTTTAATAAAAGATTGAGAGTGAGAGCACCTTTCTCCTAATTCTGTATTTCTCCCTGACCTGCAAATCACTTAACCCCTCTGTGCCTTAGCCTTACCAGAAGAGGACTATTTGTGAACCACCAGAATAAGGAATAATCTACCCTAAAACAAATTTCATTGTTAATATAAAACTTGTGAGAAATGACAGATTTGGAGATTACAGAAGGCAGAACCAGTGTATAAAATATGGGAAATAACAGTGGCCTTTTTACTCATGTATAGAAACAGTTAAACAGCCTCATTTCAAATGTACACGTGCAACTGCTAAAATTATGATCATAAAAAAACCTGTCAGTTATTAGTCACTTGCTGAAAAGAAGCTCTTTGTACATTGCCCCTTTTTATAGGGTTTAGAGTCCATCATTACAGGAACAGTTTTGCAATAAAGACATTAGGTCCAGGCTATAGCTACTTCTATTTAGACTCATGTTAAAACCTGCTTTGACACACAACTACAATGCTGTATATTCTGTATAACAAAAATAAAGTTGTATATTTCATTTATAAATGTGAAAACTTCACATCTTGTCTATGAGATTCTTTTATAGAAAATGGAATGGGTTTCAAAATTAGAATAACTGATTTTTTAAAAATCTTATTTATTTCTTTTTTTTTATTCTCATCTCTCTTTAATACTAATGATAAATAGTGCAATTGACAAGTGAGTATAAGTATTAGTGCATAGCCTGGCTTCTCTCTCGAAAGAAATCAGTGGACATCAGTGATATGTAATGTTAAGTTTCTGAGTCTGGATAGAATTGGTCTCTTTATGGAAGGAGTTTTTCTTTTTATAGCTTCTAATGTAGACTAACAAGGTTGAAGGTGGTTGTTGTCCATTACCACTGAATGAATTATTTCCCCTTTCAGATTTAAGGTTGAGTTAGAATCTGGGTCTGGTTTTGTCATGTCCTGTCCTGGAAAAAAATGGCTATAGTGTCTTAGGGGTTAGAATTTCAACGAAGATCAACCCCATCTCTTGCTTGGAGAACTACCATCAAATCCGTGGTGATTTCACCTGTGTAGGGTATAACCTTTGAACTCCATATGGCCAGACACAGTTATGAAAAATGATTTAATCCTCTTACAAGCAAAACAATGAATACTCTATTTAAAAACTCCTTGATAGCCAACCCAAAGTCCACTCTTGGACCACAATCACCCTCTTGATCCCATGAAGGGGCACACCTCTAACTGTAAAGTATAACTGTACTAGATTGCGGAAATATTCAGGATACTGATAGCCATTAAATAAGTAAAATAAATTTGCACAGATACTTTTTTACAAAAGTATATGTGTGGGTACACATACGCACATCTCGTTATGAAGGAATCTACATATGTGTGTGTGTATAAACACAAAAAAATACACATGCAGACACATAAATAAAATGAGACCTGATATGGCATAGTGGATATAGAGGCAAGCAGGAAAACCTGAGTTCAAGTACAAATATTGGCTGTGTAACCCCGGGCAAGTGATTTA
>CM053625.1:195095291-195153368 GCA_028646595.1 Phalanger gymnotis
TCTCTCTCTCTCTCTCTCTGTCTCTCTCTCTCTCTCTCTCTCTCTCTCTCTCTCTCTCTCTCTCTCTCTCTCTCTCTCTCTCTCTCTCGTATAACAGCATCATAGAGTTAGAACTGGAAGGGGCCTTAGAAGCCATTTAGGCCAATCCTTTCATTTTACAGATAAGGAATCTGAGGCTCAGAGCTGTTAAGTGACTTATCCAGTGAGAAATAGGATTTGAACCCAGGTATTCCTGACTTCACATTCAGCACTTAATCCACCACACCACATCTCTATGATCCTGCGATTCTATGACCACCTACAAAATGGAAAAGATATATATATATATATATATATATATATATATATAATTTATGTATTATATATACACACATATATGAATCTTTATGTGTATCTATTGATTTATTGATCAATCCATCTAAACTCTAATGGCTCCCCATCTCCTCCAGAATCAAAGACAAAATACGAATTCCTCTTTTTTAGTGTTCAAAGTCCTTCATAACCTAGTTCCCTCCTACCTTTCCAGTCTTCTTACATTCTACCCACTTCCACAGATTATTCAATTCAATGACAGTAACATCCTTGTTGTATCATAAACAAGACATTCCATCTCGACTCTAGGCATTTTCTCTGGCTGTCCCCCATACAGCTTTCCTTCCCCATCTCTGCTTATTGGCTTCCCTGGCTCCTTTTGGTATTGTTGTTTAGTCAATTAGTCATATCTGATTCTTTGTGACCCCATTGGGGTTTTCTTGACAAAGATATTGGAGTGGTTTGTCATTTCCTTCTCCAGCTCATTTTACAAATGAGTAACTGAGGCAGACAGGGTTAAGTGACATGCCCAAGGTCACACAGTTAATAAGTGTCTGAGGCTAGATTTGAACTGAGGTCATCCAGACTGCAGGGGTGGCACTCTCTCCATTGAGGCATCCCTTTTAAGTCCTAAATAAAATCTTTCTTGATCCCTCTTAATTCTAGTGCATTCCCTTTCCTAATTATTTCTGATTTCTGCTATATATAGCTTATTCGTGTGTGTGTGTGTACATATAGTATTATATATATATATATACATATACATATATGCATATGTGTATATATACTTTTCATCTTTCCCATTAGACTGTGAGGTCTTCGAGGGCAGGGACTATCTTTTGCCTCTTTATGTATTCCCAGTGCTTAGTGTAGTGATGGGCACATAGCAGGCACTTAATAAATATCTGTTGACTGAGCACCATCTTTCTACATAAAATAAAAAATAAAATGGGAGTCACCATTAACACAGTACCTGGAATGTGGCAGTCACTTAATAAAAGAATATTGATTCACTAAATGATTGACTGATTGATATGAGTAACTATTACTAGGACAATTCCTTCTACCAATGCAGATTAGCACCGATTCTACTCTTAATTGCCGAATCTTATTTTCTTTTTCAGTCATTCTCCTAGACCAGGGATTCTTAACCTTAGATCCACTGATGCCCAAGGAGTCCAAGGATAGATAGATTTCAGGAGTTAATTTGGATGGGAAAATTCATTATATATGTATATACATATGTGTGTGTGTGTACACATAAACACATGTATATACACTATATGTATATGTATGTATATGAATATAGTGTTATATATGAATATAATGTTATATGTGCATATATTATATATACATACTTATGAATGTACACATGTAAATCATTATTTTCATTTATCTACAACTAAAAATTAGCATTTTCTTTAATTATGAATTTTTTAAAAAAATTCTGAAAAGTGCTCCATAGGTTTTAATAGACTACCTCAAGCATCCATGGTGCAAAAAAATTAAGAAATCTTATTCCAGACCCATGTGTTCCATTTGATACTTTTGACTACTCTTTCTTCCTGGATTCATGGAATCATTCTCTCTCTCTCTTTCTCTCTCTCTCTCTCTCTCTCTCTCTCTCTCTCTCTCTCTCTCTCTCTCTCTCTCTCTCTCTCCCCTCCCCTCCCCTCCCCTCCCCTCTCCCTCCCTTCCTCCTCTCTGACTTTCTATGTATCTCTGTCTTTTCTCTCTCTCCCTACAATTCCTTCCTTCCTTCCTTCCTTCCTTCCTTCCTTCCTTCCTTCCTTCCTTCCTTCCTTCCTTCCTTCCTTCCTTCCTTTCTTTCTTTCTTTCTTTCTTTCTTTCTTTCTTTCTTTCTTTCTTTCTTTCTTTCTTTCTTTCTTCCTTCCTTCCTTCCTTCCTTCCTTCCTTCCTTCCTTCCTTCCTTCTTCCTCTTTCTCACAGCCTTCCTGAACCTTTCATGAGGTAGATAACCTTCATTAGCTGCTTCTGTAGCTGAAGAAGAAATTCAGCATCTAATGGCCACCCTTTTTGAGAATGACTCTGCCCTTGTGTGGAGGCCATCTCTGGTTGTCTTGATGTATATCTCACCACCCAGATGGCTCCAGAGGAGAAAATTAGGCTGGTGACCTTGCAGAATCCTCCCTCATTTAAATTCAATTCACTTGCAAGTCATGGCATCATCTTCCTGATGTGATGGACCTCTTCAAGAATGCAGGACAAACAACAACCTGGCCCTTGTGTAGGCAAGTCCCCCAAGCAACAGATACTGATCCATTTTCAAAGTTTTTACAGGGTGGAAGAAGGTTCTAGAGGTTGTGCTTCAGTGAGACTACAGGACTTGAGAATGCAGATCAACATGACAATATGTATCTTGGAGTGTGGCTTTGATGGACATGTACATATGGTAGGGAGGGGTGTATCTGTGTTTATATTTATATTTGATTAGAATGAGGTCAAATAAGCCTACCCTTGACACAGGACATAGGCTAGATAAATTCATTCTTTTAACTTCTTTCACTTAATCATTTAAAGTAAGTGTTTAATACACGATTAATGACTATTTAATGACTATAGTCATATCAAAAATGTTCCAAATCACTATTAATTAGAGAAATGCAAATTAAAACAACTCTGAGAAACCACCTCACACCTATTAGAAAAGACAAATGCAGGAGGGCATGGGGGAAAATGGGTACATTAATGCACTGTTGGTCCAACTGTAAACTGGTCCAACCATATTGGAAAACAATTTAGAACTATGCCCAAAGTGCTATAAAACTATGAATATCCTTTAACTCCACAATAACGCTACTAGGTCTGTACCTCAAAGAGATAAAAGAAAAAGGGAAAAGACTTATACGTACAAAAATATGTATAGCAGCTCTTTCTGAAGTGACAAATAATTTGAAATTGAGGGGATGCTCATCAATTGGAAAATGACTGAACAAGTTGTGGCATATGATTATGTTGAAGTACTGTTGTGTTATAAGAAATGACCAGGGTGGGGGTGGTTTCAGAAAAACATGGCAAAATCTATATGAAATGAGACAAAGCGAGAAGAATTGGGAGATCATTGTACACAGTAACAGCATTGTTGTAATGATGATCAACTCTGGAAGACTTGGCTACTCTGATCAATAAAATGGTCCAAGTCCATTTCAAAGGACTCATGATGAGAAATACTATCCACCTCCAGAGAGAGAAATGAGGAACTCTGAGTGCAAACTGAAGTATAATTTTCTCACTTTATTTTTCTTGATTTTTTTGCAATATGGTTCATGTGGAAATATGTTTTGTATAATTTCACATGTATAATTAATAATCATATTGTTTGCCTTCTCATTGGTTAGGTGAGGGAGATAATTTAGAACTCAAAACTTAAAAAGAATATTTAAAATAAATTATATATAAAGTAAGTGATTAGATGGCCAGTCTCAGAGTTAGAAAAACCTGGGTTTGAGTCCTGTCCCTACACATATTGGCAAGTCACTTAATCTCTCAGTGCCCTAGACAACTCTCCTACGTTGAAACTACATTGCCACAGCGTTGCCGATCTGCATTGGTGAAGGAGATGTCTACGTTAGGACTTCCTTGTAAAAATGAAATCACAGTTCCAGACAGAAAACAACAATAATATCTTGATCTGGAAGACCATCACTATCAGATAGACCTCTAAAGAGGAAGGGAGAAAATGATAGCCCCTAGATTCTTCTTCTTTCAACCTTCCCCTTTTGCTGCTGGGAGATTCTTGGTAAGGCATAGATCTGGTCATGTAGAGGAATGGCTCTATTCCAAATTCTTCAGTGTTTTCCTATTACTGACCAAGTGATGTTAGAATTCCTCTGTCTAGCTTCAAGGCCATCCCACAATCTGACATTACCCTGTCTTTTCAACCATATATTACACTCTCAAATATTTCTTTATTCTAGTCAAACTAAAGAGCTCTATCCTTCCCAAAACACATACACACACACACACACACATACACACATAGCTCTCCCATTAGGTGTCTTTTTTCATGCAGTTCTCTTTGCCTGAAATATCTCTCCACCTTCCTTTTATCTGTCAAATTTATCTGAAACCCAACTAAAATATCACCTTCTCAGGAAGACTTCTCTGAAACTCCATCTTCAATAAGAAAAATTCCCCCATAGGAACAAACAGGTATTTTGTTTGCAAGTCTCTAATCAACTTATCATGCAATGTCATGTGCCGTCTGTTGATTTCTTATCCTTCTGCTATAACCTAAGGCTAAACTCTATGAAGGCCGGTTGTTAGGTTGTTTATTGTTGTTTTCTAAACTTTGTATATTCCCCTAGTACTAACCATATTGCTCTGTAAATAATAAACATTTGCTGAATGGGTGGTTGGATGAATGAATGAATGGGGGATAAGGGGAAGGAATAAGCATTGATATAGCATCTACTATGTGCTAGTAGGCACTGTGCTAAACACTTCTTACGAATATTATTGCATTTGATCTTCACAACAATTCTGTAAGTGCTATTATTATCCCCATTTTGCAGTTGAGGGAACTGAGGCAAGCAGAGATTATGTCACTTGCCCAGGGTCACATGACTGCTAAGTGTTTGAGATCAGATTTTAACTTAGGTCTTCCTGATTCCTGGGCCAGCGCTCTATCCACTGTACTACCAACTGCCTCGTGAATGAACAAACATACATTCTTTTTCTAGTGTGTATGTGAAGTTTATATAGAAGTCCTCAGAATCAAAGGATCATCACTTTAATAACGTTTGTCACTGAGGTACAAACCTCCTCTGTCACAACGCTGGTACCAGAGCCTGAGAACAAGCAGGAAATGCTCAAGTAACATTTCCTGCCCAACCTGATGTTTCCTGTATATTTGCATGTGTGATGGTGCATAAGCTTGCTTCTTCTCTTATACTGAGTGTCACCTATGCCATGCCTATGTGGCCTTTGATGTAAGCTGTCCAGGAATCCAAAGTGGAGAAATCAAAGAAATCAATACCTTCTGTTAAGTCAAAGAAAGTAGTAAACTCTCTAGGGCATTGGCTGAAGAATACTAGAAAGGACACTGGATTTGAAGTCAAGAGACTTGAGTTTAAATCACAGCTCTGACCCTTATGTAAGATAACTTTACAATCTTCGTGCAGGGATGCTGTGAGAGAAGGGCTTTATAAACCTTAAAGCAGTAGATAAATGTGAAACGCTCTTAACTCGCAGGTTGTACCTGTATGGAATTGGCACAAGCAAGACTTTTTGTAGCTTCTATCACAGAGACCAAATGTCAGTTGCCTTTTTTCTTTCTTGAGGCAACTTTTGGCCTTGATGGAATTGTTTTCACATTTTGTTCCTTGAACCCAAATTGAAGTAATGAAAGAATAGAAGCTTGTTTTTCATTCTTGTCTTAGGTCGATCATGATGATCGATATAGGTATGACTACCCCAAGTTCCACCCACTTGTGCTCTGCTTGGGGGCAAGAGGCAAATTTCTGAGAACTCACTCAATTTTCCTATCATTTGGGAGAAGATATTTCTCAATGTCATGGGCAAATTTGTATTTTCAGTAGGTGGTGGTGAGGCCTACTTAATGATTTTCAGATACTTGGAAATTATATGACAGAATCACAGATCCTTGTGTGGTATTAAGCTAGGATCTAAAAACCATTCCTGAGGTCCCATCCAGTTCTGGGTTTATGTAATACTTTTCAACAGTATTTTTTTCAATAGGTCTAGCAGCATCATGAGAAGGAATTTGTAACCTTGTTTGGATCTTAGGTAGGCTGGTGAAGTCTATGGATCTCTTTTCAGAATAATACCTATAAATGCATAAAATAATACCTAGAATTAATCTAATTAATCTAATACCTAGAATTACAAAGGAAACTGATTATAATGAAATAAGCTACCAAACTTAAAAAAAAAAGTCCTGGACGCAAGGTTAAGAACCCCTTGCAGTCTACCCTGTTTAGATTTGTAGAGTTTGTGGTTGTCAACGCTGAGGGATTTAAGGGACAGTAGAAGTGTTCTTGCCAAAAAAATATTTTCCCTATCCCTATTATGCTATAGTGAAAAGGGCACTGGACTTGAGTCAGGATACAGATTTCATTCATTCAACAAACTTTTGTTAAATACCAACTCCATGTAGAACTTTGAGTAGGACTAGGAGAGATATGAAATTTAGGCTATAGTGGCAAAGTTTGGGGAGAGACCTACAGGTGAATATCATCTCTGACACTTACTAGGTGTTTGACCATGCTAAAGTAATTTGATGTCTATGAGGCTCAGTTTTGCCATCTGTAGTGCTTACCTCATAAGATTTTTATGATCACTTTGATTAATCTATAAAGTGATTTATAAATCTTAAATCTCTATGTACTTCCCAGGGTATCCCCTCTCACATGAAGTTCCCTAAACAACTACTTCAGGGTTATATGTGTAGTTCACAGGTCTCTACTGGTGTGTTTACTTTTTTTCTAGTCAATCAGAGGACACAGTTAACAGCAAAAGCATTTCATGAAATAACATGGCAAGAAAATTGGCAATAGAATATTGTACCCACCTACCCCCATAAACCTAGGTAGCAATATTCCACAAATACACACACCATCATGAGGACATGTGGTGATCACACTTATGGCATACACATTTGAGAAACATATATAGCCATCAGATACACACAAAGAAGCAACTCATATCTCCAAGGCTGCAAAACTACCAATGTCTTCTGGTGATATCCTGGTGCTCACGGCTCTGCTCTCATTAAGCCTGCTCCTTGATTATAATCCTTTATCCTTCTATTTTTACCTATGAATTATGATCTTTAACTCTGGTCTTCATCTTCACCATGACTTCCATTCATTCCACCTTGCAGATCATTCCCAGGCCAATGCCTCTCAACCAACTAGTTTCTTCCCTTCCCTTTCTCAATCTGTTGGTGAACCAATTAAACCCTCCATTATCATCTATACTGAAATCCTTTGCTTCCCTGTCTTATCACCAATCACATCCGGCCAAACACCAGTCTTAGGCTATTTCCACCATCTTCCTCCTTAGCTCCTATTCACAGGGTGAGGAACAGAACTGGAGAAAATCCTCAAACCATGCAGAGTGGGGTCACTACAAATGAATGTTGCTTAATCTTAACTGGATCTTCCCTATGATCCCTTTCTCCCTTATATCTGCCCTCTCTGTTTCTCTGTCCCTCTCTGTCTCTCCTCACTCCCTCTTTTCTTCTCTCTCTGTCTCTGTCTCTCTCTCCCCCCTCCCTCTCTCTCTATACACATACATACATGTGCATATACATATATATGATATATAATTTATATAACACTTCAAGGATTAAAAACTGCTTCACCATTTGATCTTCTCAATAATCCTGGAAGGTAGGTGCTATTATTATTCCCTTTATAGAGGTGAGACAACTGAAACAGACAGAGGTAAAGTGACATGCCTAAGGTCGCACAGTTTGTAATTGTCTCAGGCTGAATTTGAACTCAGAGCTTCCTGACTCTAGGTCTAGCACTACATCCACTGTGCTACCTAGCTGCCTCAATCTTCATCCTTTTTGGCCTTTCTCTAGCTTTTGACTCTGTTGATCACCCTCTTCCCCCAGATACTCTCTCCTTTTTAACTTTTTATGACACTATCTCTCCTGGTTTAATTCTACCTGTCTGACCACTCCTCTGAGTGTCTTTTGCTAGATCTTCATCCAGGACATGCTCACTGAGTATTGGTGTCCCCCAAACATCTATTCTGAGCCCTATTCTCTCCTCTTTTTATGCTGATTCACTTGGTGAGCTCATCAGCTCCAATGGATTCCATTATCGTCTCTGTGGAGATAATTCTTACCTCTACTTATACAGCTGTTGAGTTCCAGTCTCACATCACCAGATGCCTATTGGACATCTTGAACTGGATGTCCCATAGACATCTAAAGCTCCATATTCCAAAATAGAGCTTACCACCCTTCCCCCAAAACTTTCCTTTTACCATTGAGGAAATCACCAACCTCTCAATTACCCAGGCACAACATTGATAACAACTTCTACTCCTGACTCACACTCACCCCACATATACAATCTGTTATCAGATCTTGTTTCTGCCTTCACATGTCTCACATACATCTTCTCGTAACTCACAGGGCAACCACCCTAGTATGGTTCCTCATTAACTTATGTCTGGACTATTGCAGTAGCTTTCTAATTGATCTCCCTTCATCAAGTACCTTTCTACTTCAATTCAGCCTTCACTGAGTGGCCAAAGTGATTTTCCTAAGACCTTACCCAACCCTCCAACTCAGTAAACTCCAGTGCCTCCCAATTACTTCCAAGATCAAATATTAAATCCTCAGTTAGACCTTAAAGCCAACCCTTATGACCTCATCCCTTCCTACCTTTCTAATCTTACACATTACACTTTCCTATCTGTGCACCTTTGTGCTGGATGTTCCCATACCTGGAATGCTCTCTCTTCTCATCATCTCCTATATTCCTTTGTTTCCTTTAAGAGAGCTTAAATCTCACCTTCTGCAGAAGGCTTTTCCCAGTAAACAATCCCCATGTCTTCCCTCTTAAATTACGTTCCATCTACTTTGTATACATTTTATATGTATATAGTTAAATTATTATGTTGCCGCCCCCATTACATTCCAATGTGAGCTTCTTCAGGACAGGGATCATGTCTTCCCCTCTCCCCCACCCCACCCCATACTCCTTGATGCTTAACATTAACATAGTAACCTCTTAATAAATTTTTAACTGATAAACACACTGCTGGGCACTTTGTTTCATTGGTCTTATAGTGAGTATTGTTCACATAGTCTCAGGTGATCACTGGCTTTGGTGGTGACTGGAGTCAGAGTCTCTACTGGGTGTGTTTACCTGTTACTTGCTTCTGCACTCACTTCTTCAGGATACCCAAGCCACCTTGGTTCCAATCTGTTAGTATATTGTAGCTAGAACTTCTCTCTGATAAAAACAGGTTAAGGACTTTTTACTTATAGCCAAACAGAGCACCCTCATACTAAGATTAAGTCTTTTGGATCCCTGTATTTGGACCTTAGGTCAAAGTCCTCTATTACAGACAACCACTTGACTTAGAGTTAGATATTCCCTAAGTCCTTTTTGTTTGTCATGAGAATGATATGGAGCTCAAAAAAATGGTGGGCAAAGTGGACAAAGTCATTGCTCTCCTCTCTATCTCTTGAGCCTTATTTTATTACGTATATCTATCTATAGTAATGTCTAGTTGTCCTGACGCTGCATTTTGGCCAACAAAAATCCTTAGCCTCCCTCCAGCTAAATATCAGTCATTTTTACCTTAAGGACAGTCTCTGCTCTCATATAACTCATGTAATATAGGAGATTGAGGGAAAAGCACTAACTATACACTATAGTCTTGCAAAATATATTAGAGAGTAGCAGAAAAGAATATTATAAGGGATCTGAGGGAAGAGATTGTTACCTGTTAAGTGAGATTTTATAGAGGAGGTAGCATTAATTCACATTGGGACTCTCTCTCCAACAACTGAGATTCACTCCACCCCTTGCCTTCCCCTTTAGACCAAATTAACTTGATTTTTCAAAAAGGTTGGATGAATTGGGAGTCAACAACTTTATTACTTCAGATGAGATGGAAGACCACTAGGCCTTACATATGCCCTAACACTGTTTCCTAACATGCTTCAGCCCTTACCATTCCCTTGACTCTACACCCCGAAGTCCCCTAACACTGTTAACTGGCCTAATTATGTAACCTATAGACCACTGGGCCTTGCTATCTGCTATACCACCAAACACTAAGAATTTCTAGACCTTTCCATCTGCCCCAAACTCAGCATTCTTTAAAGTGTTGTCTCTTCTATTTGGGGAGGGGTCAGTTAGTTATGTGTCACTCTATGATTCCATTGGGGTTTCCTTGGCAAAAGTACAGAAGTGCTTTGCCATTTCCTTCTCCAGCTCATTTTACAGATGAAAAAGCTGGGGCAAATGGGGTTAAGTGACTCACCCAGGTTCACACAGCTAGTAAGTATCTGAGTTCACGTTTGAACTTAGGTCTACCTGAGCACTATCTAGGGCTGTGCTACCTAACTGCCCCTCCTTTAATTACTGTCTAAGTTTACTGAGAACAAGGATTGTCTCATTTTTTTTTCTATTTGTATCCCTAGAGCTTAGCCCAATGCTTAGCATGCACTAAGTGGTAAATGGTCATTCATTCATTACATTACAAACATTGTGCAGAAAACACAGGTTTTAGAACTGAGACTTCAGAAGTCATCCAGTTTCTGCTCTTCATTTTAAAAAGGAGGAAATCAAGGCACAGAAAGCTGAAATTATTTGCTCCCGGCCAAAAGTAGTAATGACAGAGGTGCACTTTTAAGCTCTCTGACTAAATCCAGTGCTCTGTTTTTCCCATTACACTACTCTGTCTTTGTGAAATGCAAATCTTCTCTAGAAAAACTAACATTGAAACCATTATCAAAACTTTATAGGTAGAAAATAGGGGCTCTGAAACAATGGGACACAGGACAAACGTTTTGTATTTAGGGAAAGGAAAAAGAGGAAGAGAGTGTGAGTGCAGACTGGCCCCTCTAGAAGTCCTACAATGGGACCCAGGGCATGTTGTAGACAGCCTGGTACCTAGGAGGTGAGAGGTGAGAGGTGGAGTTCCCAGGTGGAGGAAGGAGCAGTGAAGGGCTGTAAGAACACCTAGCACAAACTATCTTGACTTCCCAGTTTTGCTTTAACATATTATGTTACAAAACTAAAGCAGTGTTTTCTTGTTTTTACAAATTACTTTACATAGTGACCAATCCATACTATGTATACTTAGAAAATTCACCTTCAAAAACTGTTGAAATGGGAATGTTTTTCTAGATATTCTTTGCTTATGCAAAGAACTCGAGGTGACTAAGATAATTATTGCTTCAGTTTAGGTAAATAGTACTTCCTGATTTTCATTCAGAAAGTATTTTTCTTCATTGAAAGCACAAACCATCTTTCTTAGATTATTTTCTTAATTATTAAAATATAGATTTTCTTAATTATTAAAATATAGAATTTCTTAATTATTAAAATATAGATTTAATATAGTTTTATATAACAGTGAATTACAACTTATTAAAAAATATGCTTTGATACAATTTCAGTTCTCAGTATAGTCATGCAAAGAGCTAATAAAATAATTAGCTACCTTCCTATGAAGTTTACCTGTCCAATATGTTTTCTCCTATCAGTAACAATGGGAACATAGTAAATAAAATAAGAAGGGATTAGACCAAAAAGTAGCTTGCAATAGGTGTCATGTCTCATGAATCAAAATTAAAATCATAGAATCATTGAAATTCAGACTTAGAAGATATATCCATGACCATTTAGCCCAATACGGAATCAAAAGGGATCTCTAAACAATACACCCCAAAGCGGTCATTCCAGTTATTTTTAAAGACATCCAATGAAGGAAAATCTCCTGTGAAGTCCAGTGCATTTTGGAATAACTCAACTGGTTAGAATCCTGAGAGATTCCTGAAATGATACCTAAGATCATAAGTTGCATGCTCATTCCACTGCTGTACCTTCAAATACTGAGCTATTAAGCATCACAGCCAATTAATGAAGGACTGGATAAATTCATATGTAAGATTCATTTGACCTTTAATTCCTTAATTCTGTAACATATTGCATTCATCTCACTCCACTTCCCAATACTTGCCACATGAAAAAAATTCTTAACACGGAATTACCTTGCTCTGATGAATTTGAAAGTAGACCTTTATACTAGGTTGATCCCTACCAGCCTGTGTCCTTTTATGTTTCAAAAATTCTGCTCTAAAAAGGAAACTGCATTTCCTTTATTGCCTAGGTATGGTGTTTGCACATCTAAGGCTTATTCTGGTGGACATTGAATTCTTGCTTCTGGGATATGGATTCCAGAGAAGAACACAGTGCTGAGCTCCTGATAACATCAGTCTGATTCATCCTAGCCTGAGGACTCTTGTTTACCCACATGGGAGTGTTCTTCAGAGGCAGCTCCCAGAGTTTAACCAGATGCAAACCTTTTCTTCCTTGTCCCTTCCATGTACTGGCCTGTCCTGGCTTGTGAAAGTTCCATTTTACTGCATTTACTTTTCCCTTTGCCTAAGGTTAAGTAGCAAACTTCCACCAAAAGCCAAATGAAGGCATTGGGCGCTTTGCCATTCTCTCCCCAAGCCTCCGAACCTGAAAAGAAGCTAAATCTTAGTCTTATTTGTAATACTTTCTCATTTGACCATTTGTCTTTCCTAGGTTTAGAATTAAAAGTTCACAGTGTGCAAGGGGAATATATCATTAACTTCATTCTGAGAAAGGACAGGGTGTAAACCTGTGATTTCATTGGTCTAAGGAAGTTAACATGAGGGAAGTCCTTAGATCAATAAAGGACGGCACCTTCTCTGAAACTTGGAGAATCGCCCAGACACTAAGTTTAAGGGACTTGCCAAGTCACAGACTCTGTATGTGTCAGAGGTAAGACTTGAACCCAGGTCTTCTTGGTACTGAGGTAGGCTCTCTATGCACTAAAACCAAGCTGGCTTTCATATTGAAAAAATTCTTGAAAGATTAATAATGTCCTGCCATTTTTATTTATTCTACCTCCCTGTCTTATTTACTTGGATCTCTTCGTTTGATTTGGTTTACAGAAACCAGCTATAGATTAACAAGATCATTGAATTAAGATGAAAATAAAAATAAGAAAGGTTAATACCAAAAGGAGAATTTTTTTTAAATTATACTAATTAACATTTATATTCCTGTTGTTGAGATTAGCCATGTCTTTGTTCAAAGTACACAAGGTACCTGTCTTGCCTTGATTACAGTTCTTCATGTCCACAAAAAATGTTTGATTCTCGCAAGGTTAAATTTTATTCCTATCACACTTCACTGAAGGGATCTAGACTCAATCAATGCATTACTCCATTTATATCTGCAACCAAGGTTTTTAATAAAGCCAATAATAGAAGTATAAACATGCATAATTTGTACATTACTGATTTTGAGTCACTACTATAGGACTCTTTATTCTATCTCTGTGTGTGTAATGTTATATATGTATGTGTGTGTACATATATATGTACATATATATACATATATATGTATATGTATGTGTATATATATATATATATCTCACGATCTTGTGACTTTACTCAGACCATGGAGATTTCCCCATCTCTTGAGTTTTATTCACAGTTCTTTTGCTTAAAAAGCAATTTTCCCAAATCACCTATTCCACTTTAAAGGTAACATTTACTAGGTAAGACAACTGATAACTGCCGATTAATGTTCATAAAGCATTTTAAATTTCCTAGATAATAACTCAGAGGCCATATGGCATAGCAGAAAAGAGAAATGATGCTGAAATCAGAAGACCGGGTTAGAATCCCAAACCTGCTACTTATTACCTGTGTAACCTTGAGCATATCCCTTCTTTCTGAGCCTTAGTTTCTCTATTTGTAAACCAAGGGGACGATCTACTAGATGATCTCTCTGGCCCCTCCCTTGTAGCTTAAAGTCCTATAAAACTGATGTCTATAGACCTTTAAGGTCTGTAATGTACTTCCTATAGTACATTATATATGTTAGCTCAGAAGTACAATAGATATGGTGCTAGGCCTAGAGTCAGGAAGAACTGAGTTCAAATCTGGCCTCAGATACTTTCCAACTGGGTGACCTCGGGCAAGCCACTGGCCTATTTGCCTCAGTTTTCTCACCCATTAAATGGGGCTAACAATAGTACCTGCCTCAAATGAGATAATATTTGTTAAATGTTAAGCACAGTGCTTCATACATAGTAGGTACTTAATACGTGTTTGTTCCTTTCTCCCATTTCTTCTTCTCTAAACCCAAGTTAGGTAAACAATGCAAGAATTATCATCTTCATTTTACTTTTGAGGAAGCTGAAGCTTGGAGAGTTAAATTGATTTGCTTAAGTAATCTATGGCAAAGTCACTACTCAGTTAACAGGATCATAAATTTAGAGCTGTAAGGACCTTAGAAAACATTGAGTCCAATGTTTTTATTTTAGAAGGGAGGAAACTGAACTTGAGAGAAGTTAAATGACTTCCCCAGGGTCACATGCCAAGCAAGGAGCTGAGGCAGGATTCCAACTCAGGTCTTCTAGATTCCAAATGCTATGTTCTAACTACTCTACTATTTCGCTGCCTCCTTCCAGAACTGCATTATCCTATGTAACTTCAACTTGAAAAGGCTACAAGCCAAGACCAAAGTGGAGGGAGTGTTGGTGCATGATTTTCTATTTGCAGATGATCATACACTCAATGCAGCCTCTGAAGCTGAAATGCAAGAAAGTATGGATCAATTCTCTGCTGTTTGCGCTAATTTTGTCCTAACAATTAACAACAAGAAAACACAGGTGCTCCATCAGCCACTACCACACCATCCATACATGGAAGCATTGGTTACAGCAAATGGAGAAGTTTTGAATGCTGTGGATAAGTTCACTTACCTTAATAGTGTACTTTCCAGAGATGTACCCATTGATAATGAGGTTGACACACGCATTGCCAGAGCCAGCTCAGTTTTTGGGAGGGAAAGTATGGGAGAGAAGAGATATTAGACTGACTACAAAACTGAAGGTCTACAGAGCCGTTATACTGAACTCATTATTGTATGCCTGTGAAACCTAGACAGTATATCAGCACTATACCAGAAAACTGAATCACTTCCATTTGTATTGTCTTAAGATTCTGAAGATGACCTGGCAGGATAAGGTACCAGACACTGAGGTCCTTACTAAAACTAAACTGCCAAACATTCAAACTCTGCTTCAGAGAGCGCACCTCCAATGGGCAGGCCACATTGTTAGAATGCAAAACGTACACTTGCCAAAAAGGCTTTTATGGCAAATTCACATAAGGCAAGCACTCATGTGGTGGTCAGAAGAAGCAATATGAGGACACTCTAAAGGTCTCTCTTAAGAATTTTGGTATTGATTGTGGGACATGG
Organism: Phalanger gymnotis; assembly: GCA_028646595.1. NCBI lineage: Eukaryota > Metazoa > Chordata > Mammalia > Diprotodontia > Phalangeridae > Phalanger > Phalanger gymnotis. The sequence continues at coordinate 195,110,594 of CM053625.1, forward strand.
GAGACACGGGCACAGGACCACTCAGAGAAGGTTTGTGCTCTATGAGCAAAGCAGAATTGAAACAGCTCAAAGGAAATGCAGGATGAGCAAATTTAGAGAATCCACCCAAATGTTCACACGAACTATTTGTGCCCATCATGTGGTAGAGCATTCCTAGCTCATATTGGTCTGATCAGTCACAGTTGGACACGTTGAAACTTGACTAGCATAGTGACATCATTTTGGTCCTCTTGTGAGTGAAGGACAGCAATCAACCAATCAACCAACTCTGTTTCTGATGCTTACATCCTGTCCGTCTTTGGGCAAGTCACGTAACCTGCCTGGGCCTCAGTTTCCTCATCTGTAAAATGAGGGAGTTTGGGTTACAGGGCCTTTGAAGTCTCTTCCAGCTCTTGGCTTATGATCTTATCATCCTGTGATCCTTAGAGGAAACTACATGTGTAAGTCTTAAGTACAAAATGATATATAATAACCATCCAATGTAACAAATTGTCTTGGATGTGGCACTATGTTAGGTAAAACTCTGCATAAGATTTGAAATTTATATGCAATATCCTTTGACCCAGAATCAGTGTGCTAGAGTAGAAAAAGTGCTGGCTTTAGAGTCAAAGGATCTGGATCTGTAGCCCAGCTCTGCTTCCTACTCCTTAAGTGTCCTTTTGGAATATGGAGCTTTAGATGTCTATGGGACATCCAGTTCAAGATGTCCACTAGGCATCTGGTGATGTGAGACTGGAACTCAACAGCTGTATAAGTAGAGGTAAGAATTATCTGCATAGAGAAAATAATTGAATGCATTAGAGCTGATGAGCTCACCAAGTGAGTCAGTATAAAGAGAGGAGAAAATAGGGCTCGAAATAGGAGTTTGGGGGACATCAATAGTTAGCGAGCATGTCCTGGACGAAGATCTAGCAAAAGAGACTCAGAGGAGTGGTCAGAGAAGTCGAATTAAACCAGGAGAGATAGTGTCATAAAAACTTAAAAAGGAGAGAGTGTCTAGGGGGAAGAGGGTGATCAACAGAGTCAAAAGCTACAGAAAGACCAAAAAGGAGGAAGGTCCTTAGACATACATATTCTCTTGGGGCCTCAGTTTCTCCCTGTGTATAATAAGAGAATGATTGGACAGGTGATCTCTAAGCACTCCTCCAGTTCTACCTCCTTTCCACTACCAAAATTTTCCTTCAGTGTCTAGGTAACTTTGAGGACGTTATCTCAAATTATCTAGGTCACCTGGTCTGGAATTTTTTTGCTCCCACCCTTGACTCAGGGAGTCAGAGTCAGGGCAATGTGTCTCCTCCTTAGATAAAGATATAATTTTGGCATGACTAGGACTATTGAGGGTGAGACATTTCCAAAGACTAAGGAAAAGTGTATACCTCACCTCCCTCATCTCCCTGATCTCCCTGATAGGCTATGGCTGCTGCCTGTGGGGCTGACTCATTTTCACATCCTCCTAAATGGAAGGCAGTTGTGTTCAGGCTGCTGGTGGAAAAAACCCTGAAGTAATTTAATTGCGAGGTGCCACCTGTAGGACCTGACTCAGGAAGGAGTTTATGGGTTTATGAGACCACTGTCAGTGGCAAAGAAGAGGGGTGAGGGAAGGAAGAGGTTTAGGGATATAATTGCACATTTTCAAAAGCATAATTGATTGGACGGAGACAATAAAAATAGGAACAGGAACTTGATATTGAGATAAGACATTGAGGTTTCAATCTTGCCCCTCCATGAGCTAGGTAAGTCATTGGTGACTCAGAAAATCAGAAGTGTTACCTCACCAAAGACACGTTATTAGGAAATAAATTCACCAGCTTCATACAAACACATTTTCAAAATAAATAAACAAATGTAACCCTGTGTTTGCCTTATGTGATTTAATATTTTACTGATGTTTCACATTTTCTTAAAAAGAATATTGTTATTGTGTAATTTAAATTAATTCAATCAATTGGGCAAACACACGGCAGGCAGCATGGCATAGTGAACAGAACACAGCATTAGAAGACCTGGATGCAAATCCTGACTCTGCTGCTTACTCTCTGTATCACTCAAGGCAAGTTACTTCTGCTCATTGTGCCTCAGTTTCCTCAAGTATAGAATGAGGGCATTGGACCAAATTACCTTTTAGGTCCTTTCCAGTGCTAAACTGTGATGTTCTTTGTTGAATACCTACCACTAGACAGGCAGCAGGGATACAAAAACAGAAAGGAAGCAATCCCTTCTCTTTAGAGTCAAAGGACCTGGGATTCTGTTTCTGATGCTTACAGCCTGTCTGTCTTTGGGAAAGTCACATAACCTGCCTGGACCTCAGTTTCCTCATCTGTAAAATGAGGGAGTTGGGTTTGGGTTACAGGGCCTTTGAAGTCTCTTCCAGCTCTTGGCTTATGATCTTACCATCCTGTGATCCTTAGAGGAAACTACATGTGTAAGTCTTAAGTACAAAATGATATGTAATAAGCAAATGCAAAATAATTTCAGGGATTGAGGCAAAGAACATTAATTACTGGGGGCTCAAGAAAGGCCTCTTGTAGGTAGTAAAACATGAAATACTTTGTGGGACTGCTGAATGGCATTCCACTTTCACCTTGGAGCTGAACTATTGGAGAAACAACTCATTCAAGGTGTCTTATCTTCTTGCAAGCCTGAACTTGACTTCAGTTGTCTTAGGCTTTTCATCCATTGTAACCTGCTAGAAGTGGCCATCTTCTCATTCAAGGAGTCACAGACATCATCTCCTGCTGAGCAGCCAGAACTGGGACCCAAGAGTATCCCAGCTCTCAAACTCAGAAAGCCTTAGGAGCAATCATTTCAGAGGGATGAGGGAGAGAGGGACAGAGAAAGCACGTTAATAAAGCACTAACTGCTGGGAATGTATGTGCTAAGTGCTGGGAATATATGTAAGAAAGTCCTTGCTCTCAAGTAGGTTGCATTCAAATGGAGAAGACAATACATAAGGGGACCTAGAAAGTGGGAGGTCAGGGCTCTACTCAGAAAAGGATGATTTAGAGCTGGTGGCCCAAAAATAAGACACAAGCCCAATTCCTGGCCAAGCTCAAGGTGGTGTTTCCAGGGCAGAGGGAAGGTTTCTGTGTGATAGAGGTAGGGATAATTGTCAGAATGGAGGCAGTGTGATTTGGTGCTAGTGTTAGGGAGTAGATGGATGAGTTCTCTCAATCTCTTGATTGTGCTCAAGGAAAGAAACACAAAGCAACAAAGGCATCTATGAACTTATTCATAGACTTACGTAGGAAACAGATGCATTTCCTGTAACATGCAAGCAGTCACCATAGCTTCCAAGGTGGAGAGGGTAGCAAGATCCCCTCTTACCTTGCTGGAAGTCTGAGGAAGAGCTGGAAGAGTCATAACATTCTTGACACATGGGAAGAGAGTGACAGCATAAATTCTTTCCTTTCAAAGTCTGCATAGAACACGGCTCCTCCTGCCTAAGGGACAATCATGTTTGTTACTGTACCTCTATCAGAGAAACCAAGGGACCAACCAGGATCCTCTGTTTACATAGCAAGAGGCCAGGCATATGTATTATCGTAAATGCCCATTCAAGGGACCACCGGAAAAGGCCAGGGTACATATCCACTTCTTGGAAAATATAACCAGACAAAGCATATGTGTAACCAAAAAGGGCCAGCACGTTTTTATTTCCATGGGAGATGCCCAAACTAAGTAGTTGGTGATGAGAGGGAGGTAGTGGAGGAGATCTCTTGATTGCTGTTGTTCAATCGTTTCAGCACTGTCCGACTCTTTGTGACCCCATTTGGGGTTTTCTTGGCCAAGTACTATAGTGGTTTGTCATTTCCTTCTCCAGCTCATTTTATAGATGAGGAAACTAAGGCAAACAGGGTTAAGTGACTTCCCCAGTGTCACGTAGTTAGTAAGTGTCTGAGGCTAGATTTGAACTCAGGTCTTCCTGACTCCAGGCCTGGCACTCTGTGCTACCTAGTTGCCCCAAAATCTTGACTTTCTTTTTATAGTAGGAATTGGGAAATGCTTCTTGGTTCTAAGTTTGCATCCACTTTTCCAGCAGGAGCAAGCAGGAAAGCTGCAGGAAATCCATATTCAGGAAGTGTCCTAACCTCTTGAATATAATTATGTACCTCACTGCTGCCTAATATTTCCTTCACTGTTCTCTGCTGTTCTAGGAAGGAAATATTGCTCACATTTTCCTGTTGGCTTTATGTCTAGTGAATAATGATTTTGTTACCCTCAAGGAGAACACAGGAAGTCGCTACCCCATTCCTCCCAGGATGTTTCAGCATTACTCACAGATTTTAATTGCTCATCTGGTGCTATCCAATGGTCTCGGGGTATATTTATGCAGGGTGCAAATCTGGCCACAGTGGTTACATAATATCAGAAATGAGGGTTAAGGAGAATTATTCACCAAGGAATTTCTTCCAATGCTGGCCATTATTACAGGCTGCTCAAAGAAATAAAAATATTAAAACTTTGAACTCCCAGAGTGAAAAAAAGAGAATGATCTAGACCGTGTTTCTTCATACAGTAGGTGTGTACAGTATCTGAACTTCAAGCATGCTTTAAGGACTTCTGATTTCCCTTCATTTGTGCAGATCACAACTCCAGTGCCTTCATAAAGTTCTTGGGAATGAAAAAAAATCTTCACCTTAGTAGCCAACCCTTTAATGAAAAGTCTCTGACCTTAGGTTGGATGAGGACTGGACCTACAAATTCATCTCTACCAGTCAATGCAGGTCAGCACTCCGTAACTCGTAGTCTAAGAGAGCTACCCAAAGAGCCAAGAGGATAAGTGACTGCCCCTGAGGCATTCATCCAATATATGTGAGTAAAGACTAGCAATTAGGTCTTCCTGGCTCCTAGGCCAGCTCTTTGTCCACTGAGTAACATTGTCTCTTAGTCCTTGGATAATAGACCTGTATCAATTAAATAACTTGTATTTATTACATGCCCTCTATGTGCCAGGCACTATGCTAGGCTCTGGCAAGAGTGAAACAGTCCCTACTCTCAAGGAGATTATATTCTATCAAGGGAGACAACATGTATATATAAAGAATACATACAAAATGAACATAAAGTAGTTTGGGAGGGAAGGCATTAGAAGCTGTGGGGATCAGGAAAAGTATCACAGGAGGTGGCACTCAGATTGAATTTTGAAGGAAACCGGGGATTCCAAGAGGCAGAAGTGAGAAAGGAGTATGTTTCCAAGTTGTTGTTCATCCTTTGTTCCTGAAGAGGACCAATGGCATGATTAAGCCATTGAGCCATTAAGCATTGATGTCTTCACTTATGTGTGAGTTGGATTTGAGTGAGACAGAGCTGCGCAAAGTCATGCGCCTAGCTTTCTCCTCCAAGTATAGCAAAGGTACAAAGATGAGATTGGGAGTGTCTCATGGGAGGGACAGAACATAGACCAGTAGGTTTGATCATAGAGTGTGAGAAGGGGAGCAATGTGTAAGAAGAGTCAAGAGGCAGAAAGAGGTGAACTTACAAAAACCTTTAAAGGACAGAGACAAAGTTATGTTCTATCCCAGAGGTGATCAAGAAACACTGGAATTTATTGAGTAGAGATGTGGTATGGTCAGAATTATGCTTGAGGAAAATCGTTGGTGAATGTGTGGAAAATAGATTGGACCATAGAGAGACAAAATAGGGAGGCCAAATAGGAAGTCATTGCAATAGTCCTGACAAGATGATGAAGGCCTGAATTAGAGTGATGTTTTGTTTTTATTAGTGGAGACATAGGGATATATGGAAGAGATATTGTGGAGACAGAAACAACAAAATTTAGGAACTGACTGGAGAAGCTGGATGATTCCTGATTAGATGTCACCCTCATGGCAAAATAAAGATTGAAAGGAGGGGAGGACTCTACTGAGAGATATTAAAAGTCTGGGTCTTTTCAACCCTTTGCAATTCTCATTCTGATCAGACCACTGAGTGCTGAAACTCTCCCCTCAAAGTTTACCAATGATTTAACTGATAATCTGGTGGCCTTCTCTCAGTTCTCATCTATTTTAACCTTTTTTGTAGCCTTTGAAATTGCTGATCACTCCTCTTCCCAGATGCTTTCTCCTCTCTCAGCTCTCATGACATTGTTCTCTTTTGTTTCTCCTACCTAAGTGCTTTATCTCTGGGTCTTTGACTAAATGGGCTAGAATGGATTGCTTGGAGATATGTTGGGCACCCCCTCCTTTGATATTATTAAACAGAAGTTTGTTGGATATGTTATAGGGAGGATTCCTTTTATATACGTGCTAATATCATTTTATAGATCCATCCTGTTAATAGATGGCTGTTAATGTCCTTTCCAACTTTTAAATTCTACGATTCTCTGATTTTGAATTCCTTCCCTCTCCTACCCAGAAAGTGTGGAGTTCCTCCAAAGTGCTATCCTGAATTATCTCCTCTTCTCTCTCTTCTCTTTCCCTTGGTGATTTCAACTATTGCCATAGGTTCAATTATAATCTATTAAAAAGTCTTTCCAAGTCAACATATCCAACCCTAATCTTTTTACTGAACTCTGATTATTCTCATCATTTGGGTATTCTGTTGGCACCTCAAACTCCACATCTACAGAACTGAAATCTTCCCCCTAAAGCCTATGACTCTACTTGACTGTCTTATTTCTGTCAAAGTTATTCCCTTTCCTCCAGTCACCTACATTCACAACTTTGTCCTTATACTTGACTTGTCACTTCTCACATGCAACTGCTTGTAAGCCCTGTCAATTCTAATTCCACTTGTCCTACCTTGACCTGCTTCCTTCCACTCATATGCCCACCCCCCAGGTCAGATACTCATTACTTCTGCATTTGAGGATTATCCTTTCAATTGGGCTTCCTTCTTTGCCTCTCCTCTCTCTAATCTAACTTTTATTCAGGTGTTAAAATAATATTTTTGAGGCCAAAAGGAATCACAGACAAGGAGAATAGCTTTGAAAGTTACATTGTGAATTTTTTACATACTTTTTTAAGCAAATTGTTCGCAAGACATTTTCATGCACAATCCTCTTTTATGTTCTACCATGTATATGGAAACTCATTGTATTTGATATTTTGTCATTTAGATTTTTCAGCTTGAAGAAAAATAAAATAAATCATATGATCCTAAATCAATTAGAATAATCTGAAAATAAAATTATATTTCTGCTATATAGGTCTGGAGTCCACCCCCTGCTAAAAACCATTCAATGATTCCCTCTCTTGTGGCAAATATAATATAAACATCTCCTTGGCATAGAATTAAATGTCCTCCAAAACTGGTTCCAACCTGCTTTTTCAACCTTATTTCTCATCATTCACATTCACCCAGTGTTTGTCCCAGCAAACATGCTGTTCTCCAAGCTAGAGAAACCATCTCCTACCTCGGTATTACAATGTCTGCTAATCTCTACCTTTCCATCTCTATTTTCCTTCAAGGGTCAGCTTAGATATCGCCTCCTTTGTGAAGACCACAGTTTTTGGTATTTTCTCTTTCCTCAAATTTTCCTAGTGTATTTCAGTCTCTACTTTGTCCCCTTTATTCCCTCCCTCCTATTATGCTTAACTGTGTATGTGTAATCCTGTTTCCCCTCAATAGAATGTAAAGTATTTAGGGGCAAAGACTTTTTAAAAAAATTATCTTCATATCTTGAGTACCTTGCATATAATAGGTACTTTATACTTCTTAAATGTAATTGAGTTAGAAAAAAAGCCTCATTTTATCTATCTTTTGAAGTTTCTAAGTATTAATACTCTGCCTTGGGGTGAACAGGTTGTTGTTTATTCTGACCATGTGGTGTCTGGGAACTACTTCCAATAAAGGCAGTAACAATGTTGATGACTATAGCAAGGTATAAAGACTCTGTCCTATTTGCAGAACCAGGACAAAGGAGTTAGACTCATAGAATTTTAGTGCTCAAAGGAATCTGAGAGACCAACTAGGTCAGGCTCCTCATTTTACAGTTCAGGAGCCTGTTGCCTACAAAGGAGATAAAGCAAACTGGTTGAAGTCACACAGCTGATATTAGGCAGAGCTGATATTAGAACCCACCCGGATCTCCAGACTCCCAATTCCATGAATGCTACAGGCAACCAATATGGTAACTTAAACTCTTGCTCTGCAGTCAAAAGAAATTAGAGGATATGAATTTGATTCCCAATTCTATTGTTTACTAGCCATGGACAAATCATTTGATCCTTCTGGTATCAGATCTTCATTGTAAAAGGAGGAGATCACACTAGATGACCACTAAACTTTCTTCCTGGTCTGAATCTATGAGCATATATTCCCTATATCACATTGCCCCTAAAGGTAACAGGATTAATTCATTTTTCTTGGATGAAACAAATATTATAACCCAATAATATCACAAGTGAAGGTTATTATGTGATAGATATGTTAGCTCCATTTGAAAATCACACTTAAATGTTAAGGATGCTATATGATAAATACGAAGAATAGTTATGTTAGTTCCCTTCATCTATAAAACAATCTGGATATGGGATTCCATAAGTGCACAAAACTCCTGGTATGGAAATTCTGTCCACTATTTTGGATTAGTAATTCATCTAAAATTTATAGTCTTAGTTTTCAGAGGCATTCAAGGGTTAAGTGACACATAGCCAGTATGTGTCAGAAAGACTTCAACTTATGTCTTACTGACAAGACCAGTCCTCTATACTCTACACCACTGGTTCTCAAACTTATTGGTTTTAGAACTACCTCTTTACACTGTTAAAATCATTAAGGACCCAAAAGAACTTTTTTTTACATGAACTTGGTTACCCGCAAACTGGTTTATCCCATCTGCCAAGATGGTTTTACTACTGTGAGGCCACCACACATGTGGCAGCTTCTCAGAGACAGGTGAGAGTTGGATGAAGGTAGAAACCTGAAAAGGGCTCGGCAACCCCCCACACAAGGTGCTTGTCCTACCTGAAAACCCCATGCATAATGAGGCTAAGAAAGGACAATCCCTGAGTGAGTTAGTGGCAAAGCCACTACTAGGATGCAGATCTTCAGCCCTGCCCCACTCTCCATACCACTACTTCTAAGAGATCATCATTAGGGCTTTCAGTCTTAGGCCCTTAATGAAACTGTCTTAGGCCATAAATATCAGAACAGTAGTCCACCTTACTTAGAATTCTTTTTGCTAATGAAATGACAAGTCTAGATAAATAATAATTAATATTATAATGCTTTCATGGAGACACGGAGGTAGGTTCTTAACTGTCAATGGAGAACAAAGTCAGGAAGATACTACCAAGCTAGAAAACCTTGGTATATGAGCTTCGTGATGGACTGTGCTTTTGTTCTAAGAGATTCAACACTAGATTGCCACAGGGTGACAAATTTTTCAGCTCTTAAAGAGAATACAAAGCCATAGTTGTTATTGGGATTCGCCTCAATGGAGGTGATATTCACATCAATAAAAACACATATATTTGAAAATTTTAAATACATTTGCCTTTATAGATTACAAGCAACTTCCATATGCATTATCTCAGTTTCCACTCATAACAATATTTTTACATCATTAGGGCATTCTCATTTTATGGAGAAGACTGAGACTCATAAATACTAAATTGCTCACTAGTAAATATCAGAACCGGCACTCAAAACTAGGTCTATGGCTGACTCTTAGCTTAGTGGCATTCTATGCTCCTATGCTTCTATACTTAGAATGAGTCTAGAAATAAGCATTTGTTCATTGTTTTGTTTGTTTGTTTTCCTGATAGCATCATTTCTAGTTTTGGTTTTGGTTTTTTTACCAGATCTTTTCATGAAGAAATGACACTTCCCTTACATCCTACTTGAATGGCATATGATAATAATAATAAGGCAGCTTGTGTATTATAAATTGGAAGAGTCTTTGGGATCTCTGGCTGCTTATGAATCAAACTCTTCCCTTCTGAATCTTTGATTCATTAAAAACAAAGGAACTGAACCTAGAAAGCTTAAGGGACCTATCCAAGGTCACAAAGCTAATAAGTATTGGGAATTAAATGCAGGTCCCAGGCCTAAGAGCAAGATTTTATGGTCATGTTCTATTACTCTGCACCAAATGGGATATTTTTCAGGTACTGCTTTATCAAAAAAAAAAAAAAAACAACCCACCAACCTTCTGCCTTCACACTCCATGAGCTATGAAGAGCCTTAGGCAGTGACAAAGAAAATAGAATGTTGTTGGGTATTCACTTAAGCAGTATATCCTCTGCTGATCCAAGTTCAGTTTCAAGGTTAAGTTCAGAATATCCATAGAAATTCAGGAATGCATAAAACTAGGGAAAGGTTTATGGGAGAAATCAGTACAAAAGAAAAACAAAATAGTTTACTTATAAAACAAGACTATAGACTGAATGGGGCCTTGGTATAAAATAGCTCAATCTTGGAATTGAATGACCAAGAAGAAGCTAAACCCTACCACATATAATAGTTTTTGTTTTTTTTTTTTTATGTTTCCATCTCTCACACGCTTCTAGATGTATTTTCCTTTTCCATCGACCTATTCATGAAACTCCTTTGTTTAGAAATTTCCAGTGGCTTTCTTTTGCATTGGCTAGAAATACTTGTATACTTAATAGTAAAGAATCTCAAACTCTTTTGCCTAACATCCAAAGTCCTCAAAAATCTAACACTATGAATGATCTTCCAGCCTTAGTTCATATTATTCTCCCCTACTAAATTAATGCTGTAACCAAACTGAACAATTCTGTCTTCCCTAGACATGTCCTGAACTTTGCCACCATTCTGTCTACACCATCCTCCTTATCCTGCTGAGTTTCCACCTAATCTTTAAAGCATATTTCAAATCTCACCTCCTACGTGAAATAGTCCCCAACTCCTCCTATCAGTAATAATCTTCCCTTTCACATCTCACTTAGCCCTTTGAGCTATATCTATCTAATGCACTTATGAAATATTGTATATTATAGTCACCTATGTTTGTCTTATCCCTTACTATACTATAGTGATGGGAACTATGCTTTCTCTAATCTTTTGTACCTCCCCTAATGCGAGGAAAGTTTCTGAACATAAAAGAGAATTAATAAATTCATGTTGAATTAACTAATCATAATGCACACTGTATGTATTTAATCTCTTTCCTACCCTACCCCAGCTAGGCTGTCATCTTTGGAAGAACAAGAATGTCTTAATTATCTTTACATCTTGTCCAGTGCTTATCACAGTTTGGACATAATACATGATTAATCGATTTTTAAAAATAAATTAATGCAGTCCAGGAGGGAATAGTGGTAATGGTTATACTTCTTTCCAATTCTTTCCTGCTGTTATCTAGGGAAACCTAGGCTACTCTTATAAAGTGATTAAGTAGGTGTCCTCCTGGAATAATACAACAGAATGAAGTCTTCTGTCTATGAATATTAATCATCCATCAATAGCATTTTAAAAGCCTACTCTGTGCTAGGCACTGTGCTAAGTATGAAGGATACCAAAAAAAGGCAAAAAAATAGTCTCTGACCTACAGGAACTCACAATCTAATGGGGAAGAAAACATGCAAACAGTGATACACCTTTTATTCCATCATTATAGTTTCAATCCTTTAGGTTTTCAAAGTTTTTCTAACTTCAAAAGCCCCTTTTAAAATGTAAAATTACTCCTATCAAGAATCATATGGTCATTACATCTTCAATTCTTTCCTTTTTTCCTATCATCAGAAATTCTCATTGTGGTTCTTCCCAAATGTTAGGCATCATAACCCTTTCACACCTCCTCCTCTTACATGATTCTAGTTCAATTCAACTTAATTTAACCAATTAAATGCCTGCTAGGCACCAGGCCCTAATGATGGCAGAAAAATCAAAGATGCCCCTGAAACAAGGGAAGTTTGAAGAAATGGCAGGTTTAGGAAATAAGATAATGAACTCCATTTTAGATATTTTGAGTTTAAGTTGCTGACAGGACGTTCAAAAGAGGATGTCCCACAGACAAGTACTAACAATTACTGGGGCTTAGCAGCAAGATTAGGGCTTCTAGCATATTCAGGAGTCATTTGTATAGAAAGGACACTTGACCCAATGGGAGTTGATGAAATTTCTAAGAGGAAGAATGTAGAGAATTAAAAAAAAGGCCCAAAATAGGGCCCTATGTGACACTTACACTGAGGGCATAGAGATGAATGATGATCCAGGAAAGGAGACTGAGAAGAAATTGACTATTAAAAGGAGCACTAGGAGGAAGAAGCAAAGTTAGGGAAGAGAAGACAGAATATGGGAATGGAATGGGAGCGTCAAAAACTTATCTGTCTTTTCCCCTAAATCTCTCATAACAAATCCACTGAATGTGTGAAAATCTTTCCTATACATCTTTTATTACTTCACAGACATTTGTGCAACTCACGACCAACATGCCTCCTTTTCCAATCAAACATTTCTTTGATATATTCCATGCTATTCCTATGTGCAAATCATTGTTGGTAATACCCACCATAAATTTTTCCATTGTCTTTTGACTAGCCGATTTCAATTCTTGAGAAAGATATGCTGGCATATAGATCATAAACTCCTTGAGACTAGGGGATATGTCTTGTCTAAATTTTGTTTCTAAATCTCCTTATTTCTGGTGCCTACTGATAGTACTCTGTATGTGAGGTGATAAATTATATTTTTCTAATTGTATTTTATTACATTGTAGGTAGGCAGGTTGGTACAGATTGGGAAGAGTATAATACAATGCAGTGCATTATAAATGTATTTGGTATAGTATTTCACATATAAACAGACACCAAAGGGTATAATGGATAGAATACTATGTTGAATTTAAGAAGACCCAAGCTAAAATCTCTCCTAAACACTTAATAGCTATGTGACAGAGGGCATATGATTTGACCTCTATGGCCTCAGGCAACACTCTAGAATTTACTAGATTAGTTTAAATGAGACAGCAAGGTTGATGGAGGGCTTTATTCCTACACCAAGAGCTCCCAACCCTTAGAGAGCCTCTTGAGGTCAATTAAACCTTCACCAGGATTTGGTTGACATGTCAGAAGACTAGAACAGAGGACAGGGCCTTAGACCTTGGGGAAAGAAAAAGGGTTTATGTATGAGATAGGACAGTTTCAAAAATAAATTTCAGCTTCACAATTTTTCTCTCGACTCGGGAGTAGAAGCATTTATAGAAGAGACAGGAGTGGGAAAAGGAAAAAGGAAAATGACCCCAAAATTACATAGGGCATTCTTAACTGATTTTCCATTAAAGGGACATACAGAATTTTGTCAGCACAGAGGTAATGTTGGCAGAGTTGAGGGGATTTATATGAGGCAGATCAATGGAAGGAAAGAGCCTAGAGTAGAAACAAAATGCTCTGTGACAAATGGATATGTATGTACTGAGTATCCTCTGGCCTTACTTAAATCCCAGGGCCATGCTACTACATTTTCCCCCCAGAGTTCTAGTAGTGCCATGAGTATTACAATACCTATTCTCTATTGTCATCAGCTCAAGCCCTCACTTGGTTGTGTTCCTACCACTAACAACCATCAGCTACTAGCTCCTCTGTTTCACTTGATTACTGGACACTAATTAACATTTACAAAGGGATACGTACTTCAAAGATATAGTAAGAAAAAAGTACAGACACTACCTCCTAACACAGGGACACTGTGCCTCAGAGTCTGGGGAAAGCGGGATCATTCTTAGCATGATTTCTACATAGCCTTGGTTCCACCAAGTTTGGGTCCAAATGCTGTATCACTGCCTCATGAGTTCCCATCTGAGCTACTGCTGAGTCCCTATGGTCCTCATTCCTCTGGCCATCAATGCTGAGCTGCCTGCAAAACCCAGTATGGGTTCCAACCACCAAAATCCTGGACTCACTCTCCTGACTTTCAAAACTCCCAAGTTCAGAGCCTCTGTGCTAATCTTCTTCATTAAAACAAAGAACATACAATAAGGCAAAGAAACAAGGTATCTTTTCACGGGGACACATTTTGGCCTCAGAAGAGAGAGAAAGCCCACTTCTGTTAGTGTTACATCGAGTGCTTCCATCAAAGCTAGGAACTCTTCTATCTGAAGATATGGAGACCTAGACATGTTACATTTTAGCTATATTCTGCGTATTTCCAGAGGAATCTCTGATTAGGGGAAAACCACCCCCCAAAATAATAAAAAACAAAATAGAGACCCTAGAATCACAGGATCATAGATATAGAGTCGAAAAGGACTTTAGAGACCAATTAGTTCAGTACCCTCATTTTACATAACAGTAAATTTATTCACTGAGAAATCAGGTAACTTACCCAAGGTCATATAGTTGGTAAGGGAGTGTGTGTGTGGGGAGGGGGGGATGATAAAGGGGGAAAGCTGGAATTCTAACCCAGGTCTTCTTAACTCCAACTCCAACACTCCTTTCACTGCACCATTATGTCTCCCAATGATTTTTTTTTTGATGATAGATTTTGAGAAGCTCTCATAATTGAAGCTAATCTATGTAGGCCAAGACACAATGGCCCACAGGTTCTGTGTGTGTGTGTGTGTGTGTGTGTGTGTGTGTGTGTGTGTGTGTACACATATATATGGCAGATAGATGGTACAGTGGATGTAGTGCTAAGCGTGATGTTAGGAAGATCTGAGTTCAAGTCTAGACCAAAACACTTACTAGCTATGGGACCCCGGGCAAGTGTTTAGCCTTTGCTTGCCTTGGTTACCTCAACTGTAAAATGGAGATTATATTAACCTCTACCTCTCAGGGTTTTCGTGAGGATCAAATGAGATAATATTTGTAAAGCATTTAGTACAATGCCTGGAATATATGCTATATAAATATTTAATCCTTTTCTGTTTTCTTCCTTCCTGTTGCTTCTCACATGATCTTCTGCAGGTAGAGACCTAACCTAGTTGAACATAGAGGCAGCCCTATTTAGAATCAAACACTTGCTCAGAATTGAACTACAGTGCCAGCTGTCAGCAGGAGTGGGTAATCACTAGAAGAAAATTTGTATCTTAGGACCCTGGTATGTCCTAAAACACTAGGGACACATGAGTGGGCAGTGACTTAATGGCCTTATGTGCCACACTGCCAAAACCAAGAAGATCCTAGAGGCTACAGCTATCTCAATGAATCCTTCAAATGTTTGTTAAATACTTCTGACACTGTAAAAGCTGCTTTAGTCCCAGGTGTTGGCATATTGCAGCTCAATCGAGATAAGAGAATTGGAAGAAACCTTTTAATGTTGTTATAGAAATTAGGTAGTTGTGGGGATCAAATGAGATAATATTTATAAAGCGCTTAGCACAGTATCTGGCACATAGTAAATGCTATATATTAGTTATTATTAGTATTAGTCCAAGGCCTGGAATTCCAGGCCCCAAAAGAATAAAGGTGGGCTGAAGAGAAATAAAGGCCATAAAGAGCTAAAATTCTAAATAAACCTAAAAACACACCTTAGAATTATAATAGTTCATCATAGCAACCCTAAGGATCACCTGGCCCAACCCCATCGTTTTACAGATGAGAAAACTGAAAACCATAGAGGGAAAGTTATATGATAACCAAGAAATTCATTCTTGGCCAAGACAGTGTTAGAATCATGGGTTTATCAGACCACAAATTTAGAACTGTAAAAGATTTTTTAGAACAGAAATTTTTAATCTGAAGTTGTTGAACTTGTTTTTAATATATATTTTGATAACTATATTTCACTGTATTTGATTTCTATCAAACTCTTTGACACTTTATAAATCTGAAATAATTTTTCTGAGAAGTGGTACATAGGTTTCACCAGACTTACGAAGGGATCCATGGCATACGAAAAAGATGTCACATAGGTTGTCTAGTTCAACCCCTTCATTTACAGATGAGGAAACTGAGGCTCAGAGAAGGTAAGCAACTTGCTATAGATCACACAGGCAGCACATATAGTAAAAGAACCAGTATCTAAACCTAGGATATCTGACTGCAAACACAGCATGTTTTTTTTAGCTCTCTGCCCTATAACACACTACCTCCCTCCATCTTTGGTCCTTTGCTTCTACAAATCTCTAATATTTACTTCTCATTGTTGTCCGACTCTTCATGACCCCATTTGGGGTTTTCATGGCAAAGGTCCTGGAGTGGTTTGCCATTTCCATCACCTTCTAGTATTTATTGGTACCTGTCAAATCATCACAGGACTTTCTGAAAGCCTCTAAATGTGTGTTGGAGTTTTGGTCCTTTTGGTTGTGTCTACAAAGTGGAATAAAACTTCATGAAAGAGTTTAAGCTATATAAGGCAAAAGGAGTTATTTACATGAGTATACAAAGACCCTTCAAACTTTGAACACTATCAGTGGCAAGGTAAACTGTGCCTTGTGTCAATCAACAAACCTTTATTAAGTACCTACGAAGAGCCATGAGCTGGGATTACAAATTGGATACCCAATGCTGCGGGCTGGGGATACAAAAACATAAACCAATAGTCCTTGCCCTCAAGGTGCTTACATTCTATAGAAGGAAACAACATGCATATATAAAAGTATGCACGAAGTGAGTATATGCAAATTACATACAAAATAAATAGAAGTAATTGGTGGAAAAACCATTAACACCTGAGGGGAAACAGAAAATATCTCATGTAGAAGGTGGTGCTTGAGCTGAGCTTTGAAGGAAACTTGGGGTTCTAAGAGGCAGGGATAAAGAAGATGTACATTTCCCCTACATGGTCTCCTCATTTTTCCTTAATACCCAGAACTATCATGAGGTCCAACATCACAAGACTCTCTTGGCACTTTTCTTTGTAAAGGAAACTTTGTCCCCTTCCAGAGAGCCATATCTTTCATAACCATGACAACCAATAGCAATAATATCCAAACAAAGTAGAAGTCATGATATTACCTTACCAAGAAAAAAAAGTCAGATAGTATTGACATTTCAAAAAAGTCAGATAGCATTTACATTTGTGGTTAATATATAACTCACTAAAACCAAACTTTTCTTTCAATCTTGTTTTCCGTTATGGACTATGAATGCCTGATTATACCATTCATTAACTGGACTTCCCAAAAGGACACAAGGAGAAGAGAATGAAAGAGTGTGAGTAAATGTAACCCCAACGTGTGTGACTAGATTTATGTAACCATCCATGTGCCCTAATTGCATCATTCTAAAGGGGTTATTTGTTGGAGATAACAAAAGGCGTATGTCTTATGGGAAACATATTCTTTCCTTTTGCTGCTTATGAGGAAGGAAAATGGTACAATACCTCTTTGTATTTTGAGATGTACTGTTACTGGGCCCCACTGTGTAGTGTGGCTCCGTGTGTGACAAGGATGCTGTCTTTGTATTGCTCAAAGGGAGACAGAATAGACAACTCTAGTCCCTTCTTCCCCAACCCTTCTCCAAGTGAGACTTTTCTTCCTACCAAGAGGAGAAGCAAGAAGACGGGCTCAAGGCCACTCTGCTCCCCTCAGAGGGGTTCCTGGGCTAGAAGTATATCTATCTGCTCCCTTAAGTATTTTTAGTCTAGGGTATGTGATCAAACTTCTGATTGCTTTGTTATTTCTTGGAGCAAAGGGGACTCTAAGACCTATATCCAAGGCTTAACCCTTTTCTCCCCAAATACCAATTCCACAACAAACACAGAGAATATCAACCCATTGTTCAAATCATAGCAAAATGGAAATCGGATTTTATATATATATATATATAAAAATTAAGGAGCACCCACTGGGAGTGAGGTAACTCAGCTCAACTGAGAGAGAGAGAGAGAGTTAGTTCTAGGTCTCACCCAGTAGGAAACTCTCTGAAGTCTACAGGGTAACAAACTGGAGACAGGGACATGTTGGAGATTACTAGCCTCTCTCATGTCTTCCCAAGTCTTCCTTCAGCAACTGAAGTCGTGTTTGTCTTTATCATTTTCTTTCTCTAAGTCTCAAAGAAGACTTGAAGCTTGATGAATTCCCAAAAGGGACTGGCCATGAAGAGTCCACTCTACCTGTCTTCACCTACACCAATAAGCAGAAAGTACTATGCCAGTGGGCTTTGTGACAGGGATTATAGAGAGAATTACCATGACCCCTTCCCTGAAGTCCTGGGTAGGTATCTCATCCTGGTATTAAAGTGATTGGGGATACACGAAGTTATACCATTTACAAGCTAATATAGATATTATCTTGTAGGAAAGTCTTTGACTTTAGAGTCAACAACCATTTGTTTAGACCTTATTTTGTGCCGGGCACAATGCTAATGGAATACCAAGACAAAAATGAAACAGTCCTTACCCACAAAGAACTTAGAATTTAGCCAGGCAGACAACATGTACATACATAGTCACATACAAAATAGATGCAACATAATTGGGAACAGAGTAGGTGCTCACTGCTAGAGAAATCAGAAAGGCCTTACATAGAAAATGGTACTTGAGTTCAGCCTTAAAGGAAACTGTGGATTCTAAGATGCAGTAGGGAATGAATTCCAGGTATGGGAGACAGAAAGTCATAAAGACATATTTTGCATGATTTCACATATATTATCATTATTGTAATATTTGCCTTCTCAGTGGGTGAGAGATGAGATAGATGTAGGGATAAAATTTGAAATTGTAAGTAAAATTAAATTGAATCTAAAAAATTACTCAAAAAGAAAACATGGAGATAGGAAATAAAATGTCATGCATTAAAAATGGCAAGAAGGGCAATTTGTCTGGACCACGAGGTGTGTGAAGGGGAGTGATGAAGTGTGTGGTATGTGTGTTTCACGTGATTTCATATGTAAAAATAAATAAATAAATGTTCTATCTCATTTAAAAAAGAAAGAAAGAAATGATATAGCCCAAGCCACTCATTTATAGGTAAGGAAATTGAGATCCACCTCTGTCTCTTCGTTTCCTTGGCCAAGACTTGGCTCAAGTCCCACCTGCTCCAGGAAGCCTTTTATTTCTTCTTCTTTTTTTCTGGAGGCAATTGGGATTAAATAACTTGTCCAGAGTCACACAGCTAATAAGTGTAGGAGGCTGGATTTGAACTCAGGTCTTCCTGACTCCAGGGCTAGTGCTCTATCCACTGCACCACCTAGCTACCCCTTAGGAAACCTTTTCTATATAAATATATTCTATATTTCTATAAATTCTATAAATATAGAATAAATATATTCTATATTTCTATAAATCCTCCAGCTGTGACTCCCAAATTATCTTCTATCTACTCTGCATATATGTTGTCTGCATCCAGTTATTTACATATTGTCCATCATACTAGAAATGTGAGCTCCTTGAGGTTAAAGACTGTTCTTGCCTTTCTATGTATTCCTAGTACTCAGCAAAGTGCCTGGCACATAGTAGATGCTTTAAAAATGCTCTTTGACTGGTTGATTAAAATGACTTGCCTAAAGTTACACAGATTGTAATAGAAGCAAAATTCAAATACAGTACTTCTGATTCCAAGTCCAGTGTCCTTTCCACAATACAATTCTTTTATCAATCATTTAGAGTTAAAGATAGAGCTCTGAGTAGAAATAGAAATTTGCATGTATATGGTAAGGTGAGATGTGTGGAATGAAATGCTGGAAGAGGATTTATTTTTTAAAAGAAAGATCTGTATCAGTCAATCAACAAATAAATGAGCACTTCTTTATTGAGCACCTACTGTGTTAGGGCCTATGCTAGGTTCTAAGGATTAAAAAAAGATAGAAACAAAACAGTTATTGCCCTCAAGTAGCTAACACAGCATTTAGGTAAATATACAAAGTGTGTAAGTAAATTCAACATGTGTACAAAGTGAATACAAGGTAATTGTGATGTTGGAGTGTGGACTAGCAGCTGGGGGTGGGGCGCGGAACCAGTCATGGAGGCAATAATCCCGGCTGAGCTTTGAAGGAAACTAGGGATAAGAGGCAAAGTGAGATGGAAATATATCCTGGGTGAGGGGTGGGGAGAGGTAGAAGAAGGGGGAAGGGGATGCTGTGCAAGGCACATAGATCAGAGAAGGGATGTCATTTGTAGGAGAGCTTAGCTAGATTGTAGACTGAATGAAGAGGCATAATGTGCAGTAAATCTGAAAAGGTAGCCTAGAGCAATATTGTAAAGAGCTTTAAATGTCAAACAGAAGAAATTACGTTTTATTTTAAAGTAAATAAGGAGCCACTGGAGTTTGATGATGATGATGGTGATGATGATGAGATGATAATAATAAACAGCTAACATTTACATAATGCTTACTATATGTCAGGCACAGTGCTAAATGATTTATAATAATTATCTCATTTGATCCTCAAAACAACCCAGGGAGATAGGGGTGCTATTATTATCCCCATTTTACAGATGGGGAAATTTAGGCAAATAGAGGCTTGTTCGTTGTTGTTGTTGAAGTGACTTGCCTAGGGTCACACAGTTAATAAGTATCTGAGGTTAGATTTGAACTCAGCTCTTCCCGACTCCAGGCCTGGTGTTGTATCCACTACACCACCTACTTTTTTAGCTGGGAGTAATGTAGTCAGACTGTGCATTATGGTCAGCTGTATGGAGGGCAAAGTAAAGAGGAGAGAGACTTGAGATAGGAAGCTCAATTAAGGGGCTCTTACAGGGCAGGCAAAAGTTGATGAGGGCCTGAACTACAGTGAGAGTGGAGAAAATTGAATACGTAAGAGAGTAACCACGGAAGTAAACTTGGCAAATGAGCGAATGTGGAAGTAGAGGGTGACAGAGAACAAGGAGTCAAGAATCGTTCCGTGGCTGTGGGACATTAAAAAAAAATTATCTGAGTAATTTATAACATTATCATCATGCTCGTAAACATCTTTTTTGATGCTTTTATTTATTTTATTTTTAATTTATGGAATAAAACAAACATTTCTATAGCATAGTACAATAAATAAAAGATGGTTGCACAGGAAAATGAAAATTTATTATGTACAAGTTCCTATTCATTTTAAACATATAATAAAGTTATCATGTATTTTTTTTTATTTTGTCTTCCCTCCTGTCCTCCCAGCTCTAGAGATGGCTACCAATAGACACAAATACATATGTGTGTGTGTGTGTGTGTATGCATGTAGAATCATAAATGTCTTTTAAAAATATTCCCTTCCAGTGGGAGGAAAAAAAAAAAATAACAGATTGCTGCTTAAGTATGAGCCTAAGCCTTAAGCAGCTAGGTGGCACAGTGTCTAGAGCCTGGAATCAAGAAAACTTAATAGCTGTGTGACCCTATGCAACTCACTTAACTCCATTTGCCATAGTTTCTTCATTTGTAAAATGAACTGCAGAAGGAAGTGGCAAACCATTCCGGTATCTTTGCCAAGAAAACTCCAAATGGGCTCACAAAGATTGGACACAACTGAAAAAATGATCCAAGAACAAAATGCTTTTAAGAACTTGGGTTAGTGGTATCAAGGGAATATATTCTAACTCAAAATTAAGGCAGTCCTCAACTGTTTTAAAGACTCAAATTCCAGTTAATTCTTTCCCTATTACTAAGTTTAAGTGGTTGTGTTTGCTTGGGAGGTGCTTAGTCACAGCCACTGTGAAACCATTCTGCTGTTAAAAACTTATGGAAAGAGTAAGCTTGAGGACCACTGACCCCCAGTGAAGAAAGAATGAGTACACTCCATGGAAAAGTTTGGAATTTTTACACTATGCCTGTTTCCCAAGGGAAAAAGGAAAAGAACCTGCATGTTCTAAAATTCTTTTAACAACTGGGAATTTTGGGGGTACCCATCAATTGGGGAATGGTTGAACAAGCTGTGGTATATGATTGTGATGGAATAATATGGTAGTATAAGGAATGATGAGCTCAATGGTCTTAGAAAAACATGGATAGACTTGCATGAAATAATGAATAGTGAAATGAGTAGAACCAAGAGAACATTGTAAACAGTAACAGCAATATTGTTTTAAGAATGATTTTGAGTGGCTAAGTTATTTTGACTATTATCAATACCTAGACTAATTATAAAGGACATATGAAGGAAGATACTATCTGCATCCAGAGAAAGAACTGATAAACAGAAATATGTATAGAATGATTTTACATTCACATACATATTTGTGCCTATTGATAGCCATTGCTAGGGGGAGGGGATGAAGGAAAAAGAAAAGGAAAAAAATTACATGATAACTTTATTATATACATAAAGGAAATAGTAAGTTGTATGTAGTAGATTTGTAGTCCCATGTGCAATCATCTATTTTCCTATTCTATTTGTTGTGGAAATGCTTGTTTAATTTCTTAAGTGCAGAATAAAATTTAAAAAATTTTCTTTAAAAAGATTTTTAAAAAAGAATTTTCTGCTTACAGGTAGCTGAATTGCTTTTTACCTGGAACCCCTACTTGCATTAGAGACCTAGGGAAGCATCGGGGAGAGGCCTTCCAGTAGGAGAGTGGAAAGAGTATTGAGTTTGTACTAAGAAGACCTACTTAGCTACTTACTACTTGTATAGCCTCCATCATGGTAGTTCAGCTTTCTGTATTTGAGTTTCCTCCTTTGTAAAATGAAGGGACTGGAATACATAGGGGGTTCTTAACTATGAGTAGATTTCAAGAGGGTGTGAATCTAAAATAATAATAACTATTTCAATGCTATTGAAAATAATTTTCTTGTAATCCTACATATTTTATTTTATGCAGTTAAAAAACATTTCTGAGAAGATAGTCTATAAGTTTCAGCAAACTGTCAAAGAGGTCCATGAAACAAAAAAGAATCCCTATACTAAATGATCTCTGCTGTCTCTTCCAAATCTCGATGCTATGTTTAACTCTAGCTGTGAGGTTGCAGTTTTTACATCCCTCTCTTCATTGGAAGCCTCATTGAACCCTAATGCACTTTCTCTCTGCGGGAGCCACATCCCCCCTTTCCCATACTATCTCATTCATGCTGATCTGGCTGCCCCTGGCATCGTATTCTAGTGGCAGAAGAAAGGAAACGGCTTTTTTCCCCCTCATTTCTCATACCCCAGCTCTTCATTCTGAAAGCTCAACTCCAACCCAGAAATTGATTCATTGGAAATATTCCCCTCCTCTTTGGTTTCTCCCTCTGATTGGATGGATCCTCCCAGAACCTCCTTTTAAAGTGAGCACCCAGGTGAGGCAGGTCTCATTCCTCTTCAGGCTAAATTTTTTACTTTCTCCATTAAGCTCCCTCCTCCCTAGATAACTTTGCTCCTCCTCCAGCTTTCTTTGTATATTTCTTTCTCCATTAGAATATAGGCTCCTTGAAGGCAGGAACTCTTTCTTTCTATTTGTATTCATGTTTCCAGGGCTTAGCACTATGTCTGGCATATAGTAAGCAATTAACAAATGCTTATTGATTGATTTGGAAATTTGCCTTTCTTTCAGTATTAGAATAACTTGCTAATTTCTAAGGTCTCTTTCCATCTTCCCACCTCCCCATCTCCAAGGAAAGAACTATCCCAGTTCCTGTCCAAGGAAGAGGTGAAAGTAATAAATGCCCCTATTAGTTTCTGAAAATCTCACCCAACTGAAAATCCCATGAATCTACTTCCTACAAAATATGCCAATAAAAAGAGTGCACCATGTTGTAATAAAAATTCACTGAAGTCATGGATGAAACTGCTCTGGAGCCCAATAATCTTTTCCTAAGGACTTTATACAACTGAGATGTATGCCAGGGAAACCACATAATATTATCAAATAATATCTTACCAGTCAATATAATCCTTTCTATATCTCCTACCCCCAAGTATGTTGGAGAAGGGAGGAGAGGAAATAGGAAAAGATGAGAGGGAAGAAGAGAAGAGGGGAGATCAAGATGCAACATTAACTGTACCCAGACATAACCCAAATTAGGGGTACATGAGCTTTTATGATAAAACAACTTTTTCAAAATAGAATTCTTAAATTGTGGTTATAAATCATATCAATAATGCTATTTGAATTCCCAAGCCCAGGCTCCAGTGTATTGACTGGCCCTCTGCTTCTTTTTGGCCTCATGGCTCTGGTTAGAGCAAAGGCCCAGGTTCAAAGATTTATAGAAAATTGGTATTCCAGAGGCTAGCACAAAAAATGACCTTTATTACTATGCAGCACAGCAAGCAGGCTAAAACAAAGCACCTGCACACTATATGGTAACACAGAGGGTGGGCCATGTAGGAACCAGAGTCATACCTCCTGTGCATGGCATCCCACTACCCTGGGAGCTACAGACTTGGAATCGATCTTAATTCTGCCACCTAATAGCTAGCTGTATGATCTTGGGCAAGATGGTCTCCTAGCTTTCTTCCAGATCTAACATTCTGTGATTTTCTCATCTCAGATACTGAATTTCTATGTAGCCTATAATTTCCAGCTAAAATACTACCTCAAGGAAGCCTTCTCTGATCCACATCCTCTCAGTCACAAACAGTTTCCTTCACCAGTTCATATATAGCTCTTTGTTTGCATTTCTTAATGGACGTATCCTGTTCTGTTCTTTATTCTAGTTATTTGTGTACTTACTTACCTATATGTATCTCTCCTATCAAATTGTGAGCACCTTTAGGGAAGGGACTGCATCTCATTTGTTGAGATACTGAGGTATCTCCATCATTGCCTTAGAACAACACACTACACATATTAGGTACTTAGAGGATGACAATATCATAAGATTTAGAGCTGGGAGGGACCTTAAACATCGTCTAGTTAAACATCTTCTTTCTTCTATTTCACAGTTGAGGAAACTGAGCCCCAAAGAGGTTGAGACTTGCCCAAAATGACATGTTATATTCAGTAAAGCCAGAATCTGAACCCAAGACTATTGACATCTAAATCTAATGGATCAGATCTAATGGATCCAAGTCTAATCCAAATCTATAGTTTCCCCCCTCATGACACAACACTGCTTAATAAATGTTTCATTGAATTGAATTCAGTTGGATCTCTAATAGTCCTCCATTATCAAATCTGTTCAGATAATTGAATAACAACTTCTCATGAGTTCTCTCTGAAGCCTGTGTATTATGATATTTCCTATCTAGTCAAATAAGTCAAATAATGGAATGGCTATGTTATCTGAAGACAAAGAAATGCACACAAAATTGTCAGAGAGAGTGTGAGGAGGAAGATAAAGACCAGAATCTGACTTGAAGCTCCCAAGCAATCAACATTCACTGTTGACCTGGAATCGGTATATAAGTAACCTAGATTGCATGTTACCATAGAGCCGAGCACAGAGTAGGTGCTTTGCAAAATTTGGTAAATGCAAAAGACAAATAATGGCATTATAGAAAGAGCACTGGACATAGGAGTTTTCGTTTTTGCTCTGACATCGATTAGCTGTTTGACCTTGGATAATTACTCTACCTCTCTGAAGTACTATTTTCTGGTTGATAAAATGAGAATACTTGTACTGTCTACCTGGTTGGTTTGTTGTGAGCAAATCAATTTATAAATTGTAAAGTACCATAGAAATAGCAGTTATTCCATTTGAGTTGAATTACCCATGGACAACCAATCAATTCAATCAGCAAATGTTTATTAAATGCCTATTATGTGCCAGACATTGAACTAAGTGCTGGGATACAAAGAGAGTCAAAAGACATTCCCTGCCACCAAGGAGTTTACAATCTAATGGGGGAGACAACATGCAAAGATATTGATACAAAACAAGCTATATGCAGGATAAATAGGAAATAATTAATGGGGGGAAGGCACTGAAATTAAGAGAGGTTGGGGAAAGTTTTCCATAGAAAGTGGTATTTTGAGGGGGACTTAAAAGAAGCCAGGCATGGGAGGATAGCCAGAAAAATGCCCGGAGCTGAGAGAATGGAGTGTCTTCTCTGTGGGGCAGCCAGGAGGACAGTGTCACTGGGAGTACTAGTAGTGGAATAAGGAAGACTGGTAAATTAGGAAGGGGCATGGTTATGAAAGATTTGAATACCAGACAGAGCATTTTGTATTTGATCTTGCTAGCAATAGGAAGGTACTGGATTTTATGGAATGGGGGCGGGAAGGTGTTTGACATGATCGGACCTGCACTTTAGGAAAATCACTTCAGTGATTGAGTGGAGGATGGATTGGAATGGAGAAGAAATTGGATTCAGGCAGATCCACCATCAGGCTATTGCAGTAATCCAGGTCTGGGGTGATAATGGCTTGCCTTAGGATGTTGGCAGTGTCAGGGGAGAGAAGGGGGTCATATTGAGAAGGTAAAATTGACAGGCCTTGGAAACAGCTTAGGTATTTGGGATGTAAGACAGTGAGAAATCCAGGTTAACTACAAGGTTGCGAGCTTGAGGGACTGGTAGGATAGTATCTCCTTCTACAGTAACAGGGAGAGTTGGAGGGGCTGAGGTAGGGTTTAGGGGAAAAGATAATGAGTTTTGTTTGGGATATATTGAGTTTAAGATATCTACTGGACATTCAGTTTGAGATGTTTGACAGGCAGTTGGAGTTACAAAATTGGAGGTCAGCAGAGAAATTATAGAAGGATTGGTAGATTTGACAATGATTAGCATACAGAGGGTAATGAAATCCACAGTAGTTGTTGAGATCACAAGTGAAGTAGTATAGAGGGAGATCATAAAAGGGATATAGATGACATTCTAAAGGAATATATAATTCAGTGGCTTCTATGTGTAAATCCATTTTAAGCCCCCTTCAGCTTCTCTAGAGCCATGATGTTCAAACTATTTAATACTATGAATCCTCTCTCCTTCTTTAGTGGCTCTTTTGACCAGGTTATCCCTCTGCAGTATAGTCAGAGATAACAAAGTATAGTTGCAGTAACAAGGTGTTGATCCCTTCATAAAGTGGGAAAACCTCTCAGATTGAATTAGAAGGGGTAATGAGATTAGTTAGGCAAATAATTTGGTTACTCCCCCTCGAGGGCTTTAAATAGTTAAACCCTAAGGAAGTTTGGGAAGCAGTATAGGCTTGAAGAAGTTGGAAAGGATCAAGGTGATTTCTCAGTCCTTTCCCACTTGCGTTGGCCAAGATGTCTAACAATGGTGCTATTTAGCCCAGAGGGAGATATCCCATCCAGTAATTGGAGAGTAAAGAAGTTTGAAGCATTGTTGACAGAGCAGAGGACTATATTCCACACAAAAACAGATATTGAGAGGCAGCCATTTGAGGCTTCAAGGAACAGGACTTCTGGAAGCAAAGAGTTGGCTACGGAGTCAGTAGAGAGTTATCCTTAGCATTTGAGAGTAGAGTCGTAGAGATTACAGACTTTCAGTGCTCAGATGAGCAACCTACCCAGCAGAAATGCTGTGCCAATGTGGAGAGTTTTATGATGACTCTGTAGGAGAAAAAGAGACTCCAGGTTCTAGCAATATAAGAAAAGCCTTTGCTACATATATGCCTCCCTACCAACATGCTCTGAGTTCCCATCAGCACTTCCCTCTATTAGTGGGAGAATGGACCCCTGGCTTCTGATGGGAGAATGTTTTATATGGTCACCTTTTTTATTTTGCCATTTTAGTAAATGCCTTTATGAAGACCTAATTGCATCTACTAGCTAAATGTTATTGGGAAAGACACCATTTGGGGCTCATAAATTACAGGAATAAAAACCCAGACCCACAGGAATCCCAGAACCTGAGCAGCTGCCTTCGAAGAATCCAACTAGAAAGCAAGGAGAGTAACCCAGAGTAAGGGCTATACTGGAGGGACACATACAGGATTAATTTGTATATGCATTTTCAACTAGAGAGATTCTCTATCACTAGTCTTCCATTTAGATGTTCTTTTATTACAAGGATTCACTGGGGGAAAAAAAATTATTGGTTTCCCCCAGCCACCACCACCATTTTGTTGTACTGCAATTATACAGGCAATTTCTTGTGTGCTTCCTTGTTGTCTAGCCAATGCCTCTGATGTCACTTTTGGATGAATGAATGTTCAAGTATTGATGTCTACCGTATTTCTATAGTCATTACAAGTATATACAGTTATCCTTTCCACATTGTGGGGTTGGGAGCACAGCTTCCCCCAAGATCTGAAAACTGTATAAAATTTTTTGGCCCTCCCTTTGTACCAGAGAAGAAGTCTGAATTTTTTCTTTTTCTTTATCTTCTAAGGAGTATTTACAGTATCTTACTGTAAAATTTGTGTATATTTGTGGTATTTAAAGATGAAATATGTTGATATTATACCATATTATACATATATTTTATGCATTCCTGAGTTTCTAAACTTTTTCCGTGTCATCTGCTAGCCTTTGCATGTCATCTACAGCTTCCACAAAACTCCCCCAAAATTTCCATTTGTTTTCTTATGCTGACCAAAGATACATCAAAACTGCAATGGGGAAAGGCATGATGTGGAAGGAATAACTGTAAACTAATCTAGAGAATATGAGGATTGAATCCCTAGAATACTGGTGCCTAGCAATTTGCCTAGATCACACTCTAAGAGCTTATCCTTGTTCATTTTCTTTTTTTCACTTTTGACCTAGTAGTCTAGTAGACCTAGACTACTGACTTACTACTATGACATGAGCCCACACATTCCTGTTGATAATCTTATGGATTTTAGATCCATAGGATAAAGTTTGCCTGATGGCAAACTGTAAATTTGGAACTGTAAGTGATCAACTCCAAGTACTTAACCCTTTTGTGAGATCTCCACATTTATATGGGGCTATTTTGTGTTATTTTTACCCCTTTTACAAGATTTGGACTTCCAGTTGAATTTCCTGTCTTTTTCAGGAATCCCTGAAGAAATTTTAGATGCTATGTATATTTTCACACCCTTTCCCCCCAGTATAAACCTGTTTTGTGTTGTATCCATCAAAAGAATATAACTTCCTTTGAGACTAGAATTATTTCATTTTTATCTCTTTATGCCTTAACACCCATTATAGTGTCCTGAATATAGGACACTTAATAGATGCTTGGTAAATTAAAGTGACGATGATAATTTTGTCTGGGTGTATCAAGGCATTTGTCCTCTTAGAACTTTCCCATGATCTCCTCCCACCCCCATCCAGATGCCAAGGTCAGAGGAGAAACCACAGGTCTAAAATGAGAGAGGATGTGTAATCTTTTCTCATATTTCCTTTGAAGTGTAAAGAAGATAAAGGTTTCACAAATGCCATAAAATTTTGGAGTTGAAAGAGACCTTAGAGATTAACTAATCAAACCTATCATTTTACAGCTGAATAAACAGAGGCCCAGGGTGGTAATGAGGTGATAGATTCACAAAATTTGAGAGTTGGGAGGGACCTCAGGCACCCTACACAAAAGGAATCTCCCTTGCTATGACACGCAGGTGAGCCAGCCTATACCTGAGGGATTCTGGCTCTGTTACTTGTTGCTTGTTTGGCCGACAGCAGGCGACTTCACCACTCAGAGTTTCAGTGGTCTCATCTGTAAAATGAGCAAGTGGAACTGGATGAGCTCCAAGATTCCCTCCAGCTCTGGATCTCTTGACCTTCCTGAGGTCACACCAGTTCATGGCAGAGCTGAGACTAAAACCAAGATCCTCTTACATTCAGTACACTGTTCTTTGGGGTTTTTTTTTCCCCTACTCAATGCTGCCCTGAGACATGTTGCCATGGGGATTGAAATACGAGGCCCTGGTTCATCTCTCAGCTTTGCCACCTACAGGAAGAAAGAAGGAGCAAGGAAATCCAGGGGAAGATCTAACAATGCCAAAGTTTTGCAACTTTGAACAAGAAACTTAGCTGAGCATTCAGCTTGATTACTTGATTAAGAGGACACTGACAAGAAGATGACAGGAAGAAGATGAACAACTTAGATAGGCATCTGAACATCTACTTGATCTCAGGATTCCAAAATGAAACAATACATTCTGATGTTCATCCACCCATTATTTATGCTGGCGACTATAGATGAATTGGTCATTTTCTCATTCAAGGGAATTCTGAGTGACTTCACCAGCAGACTTGCCTAAAATGGAAAATAGATTTAGTAATAGTTATTTTCTAGTTTCTGACCTACACTTTGGTTTCTTCCTTTGAGTTTGTCTTTTCTTGTTGTTATTATTGTTGGTGTTATTGACATCATAATGCCTCTTTGGGACATTGCATTGGGCAATGATCAAGCGTCATGGTGAAGTAATGAGAGGGCCAATATCAAGAGCATCTGTTCTCTGTGTATATACTCACTTTGTCTTCTCTCTTACTGGCTTTTGGTTTTGGTCCAAGGATAGCTATAGAGTAAGTGTGTTCTGGTGGTGCACTTTCTGAAGCTTAACTCTTGGGTCTGTTTTTAAACTTAGAGTTTTGTTTTGCTTTGCTCACACCCAGGGTGTTTTAACAATGTGTGTGTACAATTATAAATATACATCATGTATACTGTAATTATTCCCATTTTACAGATAATAATGATACAAGTTAAGAGTTGGAAAGAACCTTAGAGATAGTTTCAGGCACCTCCCTCATTTTTCTAGTTAAAAGAGGGGAATCTGAGACCCTGAAAGATGGAATGACTTGCTTGAGATCACAAAGCATTTGAACCCAAAGCTTTTATACTTCATACTCAGCTGCTCCTTCTACTTCCTAATACTACCATCTTCTCCAGCTCCTTAAAATTAAGGTTGCTGCTCTGTATTGGCTTGTTCAACTGATAGCATTTCCAGGAGAAATGAGGAGATGGTGGGTTCAAGGACTAACCGTGTTGCATGGTAAAAAAACAAAAGCCCTAGATTTGGAAATATCTGGAGGGCTAGGCTTCAATTCCTAGTTCTGGTATTAATGAATTGTTTGAAATTCGGAAAGTCACCAAGTTTTTGTGAGCCTTACGTTCTTTGTAAATGAAAATGAAGGAATGGGAGTATTAGATGATCTCTAAAGTCTCTTTCAGATTTGAGGCTATGTGACTTTAAGATCACATTCTCTAGAAGGATTTGCTACAGTCTTGCCAAATGAATTTTCATGATAACTTTCCCTTCACCCAACCAGATTTTATGGGTTCTTTTCCATTAGTCTTTCTGAGAATTAAGTTTTATAGATGCCTTTGTTTTTTTATTCATATTCACTTCTGGAAATACTTCTCTCCTCATTCCTCCTGAATTGAATGCTCCATCGTGACAAAGAAAAACAATTACACAAAAACGGCCAATGAAGTGATCTCATCTGCCCTAGTAGTTCTTTGACTTTCTCTGCCAAGAGGAGAGAGGTATATTACGTTAGCATGCACTCCTTTCCCGATAGACTTGATGAATTTCAGGGCTGGGTTACTTGACTACCCTGTCCCAAATGACTCCAGCCTCCTAGCACTTACTACCCTTTATATAACAGCTCTCATTAGCAGATTTAGTCATGTATCACTTCCTGAGTCTAATTCAGAGCTACATTCTCCAGTCATCTTTACTCTTATCCCAGTGATCCCAATAAAGAGACATTTATCTCTTCTGTCCTTTTACTGTCTTGGATCTGTTTTCATGGCTACCTATGAGTTTTCTTCTCTGGCACTCTCATTTTCTTCAGAGTAGTGGAGGCACATAGAAATGGAGGCATAGAAAGGTAGAATAATTCACTCAAGGTCATGAACCTAAACAAGTGACAGCCAGGACTTGAAACTCAGGAACTCTTACCTTTATGCTTCATTCATCTTATAGAGGATTATAGTTTGCGTACTGGGAAACACTGTAGGAGTCATTTAGTTCAGCCTCCTTATTTTACATATGAGAAAAATGAAACCTTGTTGAGGTAAATAGCTTGTCTAAGTCACACAGGGAGTAAGAGCCAAGGCTATGATTTGAACCCAGATTGTCTGATTTCAAACCTGGTGTTCTTTCTACTGACTCGTGCTATGTAAGCATACTACTTTTCTTTTTATTCTAAACCCCCTCCCCCAAAAGTCTCCATTGAATACTTAATCCACTTATGGCAAAAGTAGACCACTAAGCACCCACATCACAGCTCTTATTAAATTTAAATTCTTTCTTTTTATTGAGTTACATGTTATAATGCAGATGAAGACAGTTTCTTATCATTCTCCCTCAGTGAAGCCCAATTACTCCAATGAGTTTCTCTGAACTAGTGATCAGCTCACAGAGGTGAACTTTGCTTAATTTATATGAACTTCATTCCACTTGGTGCTCCTTAAGCCACCACTAAAATTAAATACCTCCAGCATGAACAGATTGGAAGCTCCAATTTGTTTATAGATTTAATGAAATCAGTGGGACCTCAGAAGCTTCTTTCATTCATCTGTTTGTAGAACAGCATTTGCAGCCACCAGGAACAAGACTAAAACTTGCTGATGTGAGATGTTCACCATGACACAGACCTAATTAGAAAGAGACTGAGTTAAGACCAAGCCTTACTTTATAAATTGCCTGGATCTGTTCCATCTTCATTAAAAATCACCAACAAACAAGTCATTTATCTTCTCTCCATTTGGGACCATTTTCCTGATTATAAACTTCTCTTGTCGGGCCATTGTCCTTGATTTTTCCTTGAGTGGCACCTTGGATACATTCATCCATTGTTATCTAAATACAGATTCTTCCTAAAACCACCTCTGAATCTTCCTCCTAATCTTGCATTCCCTATGACCTCCCTGTGTCCTCCCATGACCTATTTATAGCTTTTCTGTCATGTCTTGCTCCTAATGCAGATTGAACACTGAAGATTATCTCAATTTTCCTCCAAGATGTCTCTTACCCCCATTTTTTCCCTTTGTCATAACTCCATCGACTATTCAGAACGTGAACCCAGAGTTTTTCTACATGTCTATTTCATTCATCACTGCTAAGAGGGTAGTACCATTATTTGGATTCAGAAATGGTAAAATGACCAGACTCAAGTAGTGGACATTAATAGAGTAGTATTAGCTTGAAAGGAGGAATGTCCTGTGATATCTGCTTGGTCCTGTTCTATTTAGCATTTTTAATCAGTAACTTAGATGATGTACTTATAAAAGTGTCAGATGACAAAGTTGGTGGCAATAATTAGCATGTGCTTCTAGGCCATGACAGATTAGAATAATAGGATCAATCAATCAGAAATGGATGAAATTTTTTATTGTCCCTTGGCTATCTCATTCTTTCAAGTTTTCTTGCTTCTCTTCCCTACTTGTATCCATTTCTGAAAAAAAAACCAGCCTGGGCCATAATCTTTTTTATTCTGCTTTCTGATGTTTTGCTCATTTATTAAATTTTCTTCTTTGTGGATTTTTCCAAGGTCTAACTAATGTTTTTGGTCTCAAGCTTGATAGACATGTGCCATGCTATACTTATCAATATTTCAGGGTGCCTTTCACATTGATTAGGGCCTCAGTATTTATTCTCATTCTCTCTCTCTCTCTCTCTCTCTCTCTCTCTCTCTCTCTCTCTCTCTCTCTCTCTCTCTCTCCCACACACACACACACACATACATACACATTCCTTGTTTTCTCCCTGATTAGAATGTAATCTCTTAGCAAACTGGGATGGTTTTATTGTATTTGTATCCTACCACAGTGCCTGGCAAGTAGTAGCACCTAATATGTGTTTGCTGATGGATTGAATATTTCCAGGCAAAACTAAGCCATAAGAAATCTTCCTTTTTCCTTAAGGAAAGAATATAACTTGCACACATGCAATCACTGTAATTTAACAGATACTGAGGGAAAGACAGGGACCCTATGTTCCAGAAGGGCTGTTTTGAGGCTGTTTATTTAGATGTTTCTTTTTGCAATTTAAAAAGTGATGGAGAAGGGAGCTGTTTTGTTTGCTTTTGTTTTTGCCTTTGACAAGAGAAGGGAGACTTTTCCGAAATACTAGCTTGAGGTTCAAAATTTTAATGCAAGCCAGGAGCTCTAAGTCTGTAGTGGTCCAGAGGGACCTCATTAGAATATTCCTCCATGGAGGTCTATGCAGACTATGCGACAGACTGCTGCTAATGTCAGGCTTTTGAATCACTGTGTGCCTGCATCTACTATTGCATTCCCAGGACTGCCTATATGATATAGGTATAATAATACCTTATTCCTTTGCTCTGATTAGGCAGGTATTGATGGTGAGCTCTGCTTTCACCCTAGAGTCCTATTAGGCTAGTTTGCCATGCTGTAATTGATAAAAAAAAAATCTGCCAATACTCACTCTTCAGGGCTGCCTCAGTCAAACACAGTCTGAATGTTTCCTTATAAGTTCCTTTTAAGTTATAAGTTATGGTAATATCCATGATGTTCCATATCCTCAATTTGGGAACTGCCAGGACCCCTAGGGAGGACTAGAGAAAAATATGGTCCATTTGTTCAATCAATCCATAAGTATTCATTGAGTGCACACTATATGCCAGACATTGTGCTAGGCACACTGGGGATAGAGGCAAAAATAAAACTTTTCCGTCCTCAAGGACCTTATATTCTATTGGGGATACTCTGTATGTGTGTGTGTATGTGAGTATGCACACACATGTGTATGTATGCATGCACATACATACATACACATTCACAAATATTCATATATACATAAACACACAGACACACACACGCACATACAAATACAGGATTTTGGGAGGATTTTAAAAGGCTTCATTTAGAAAGTCGTACTCGAACTAGGTTTCAAAGACAACATGGAAGTCTAAGGGACAGAGGCGCAGAGGGAGTTATGTCCCAGACAAGCAGAATAACAAGTATGAAGACAAGGAATGTCATAGCGAAGAACAAGAAAGCTAGACAAACTGGGGTGCAAAGGGGAGAAGAAAGAGGAAATCTATAAGTCTGGGAAGTCAGGTTAGGATGAGGTTGTAATGGGCTTTAAATGCCAAAGAAGGGGGTTACATTTATCTTAAAGGCAACAGGAAGTCACTAAAGTGTGTCGAGCAGGGCAATGATCCATAAATATAGGTCAAACTTGCCCTTTAGAAATATCACTTGGGCAGCTATGTGGAGGAGACAGGAGAATCTAGATCAAGGGTGAGAAACCTTTGGCCTCGAGGCCACATGTGGCTTTCTAGATCCTCAAGTGCGGCCCTTCGACTGAATCCAAACTTCAGAGAACAAATCACCTTAATAAAAGGATTTGTTCTGTAAAATCTGGACTCAGTCAAAGGCCAAACCCAAAGACTTAGAGGGCCACATATGGCCTCAGGGCTGCAGGTTCCCCATCCCTGTTCTAGAGTGAGGATAACAATTAGAAAGCTATTGTAGGAATCCAGGTGAGAGGTGATGAAGGACTGTGGAGGGGCGGGGGGAAGGGGAGAGGGCTGTGTGAGTAGAGAGAACAGATAACACTCAAAAAATGTTGTGAAGCCAGAATGATAAAATTTGGCAACAGATTTGATATAGAAGTAAGTTAAATTAAGGAATCAAAGATAACTGAACTTTTCAATCTGTGTGACTGAAGAATGTGCCTGTGCTGAGGTATGCTAGAGCCAATTAGAAGTAGCTGGAAAGATTATTGTTAAATTTTCGATATGAACATTTACACCTCTAGGGGAGGTCACTAAGTGAATTCAAAGAGGGTCAAAATCTTGGATCTCAGGAAAAGCACACCGCTTGCACACTAGCAGCACCTGGCATCACCTAGTGACAGCACACCTAAATGGCAGAAAAAGTCAGGAATAGCTGATTTGGTTTTTTTAAGTGCTGTCTTTTCAATGCTGACATTATCGAAAATAGCATCCTAGTATAAAATCTAGGGTATTAAAAAGAACTACGAGTCTGTGGGCTTTAGGGTTGGATGATTGATACTTTAGAGATAAACTGTGCCAAATGCTTCATTTTATACATGGGGAAAATGGGCACCAGAGACTTTAGGTGACTTGCTCCAAGTTCACAGACATGGAAAGTAGCAAAGCTCTGGTCTTCTGACTCACAATGTCCTGTCCTTTCTATTCTCCCAAGCTGCTTCCTAAGAGACTATTTTGTTGTCTTAGCAGATCAAAATGGATTGTGACCATGAGTTTTAGTTAGAGGCAGGTAGGTGGTGCAATGGATAGAGTGCTGGGCCTGACATTAGCAATACCTGAGTTCAAATGCGGTCTCAGACACTTTATAGCTATGTGACCCTGGGCAAGTCACTTAACCTCTATTAGCCTCAGTTTCCTCACCTGTAAATGAGCATAATAATGGCACTTAGCTCCCAGAGTTGTTGAAAGGATCAAATGAGGTAAGATTTGTAAAGTGCTTAACAAAGCACCTAGCATGTAGTAGGTGCTATGAAAACATTGGTTCCCTTACTGCCCAAACAATCTTTATAAAACTTAGGACCTGAAACCTAATAGGGGCCAATGCACAATCCACCTAGAAGTCAACAGATTGTTGCTAAGGCATAAAACCTCATATCTACTTCTAACTACCTTCAATTTTGGATTTTAATTTTCCTGATTGACCTAGAAAAGTAACCTATCTGAAAAAGGGAAGAAGAATTTCTAGTCCATTAGTTGTCAGTACAATGCCCCCTAGGTAGAGGAGAACATATATTAATTAGGGAAAGCCAGATCGTTTTTGTTTTGTTTTGGTTTGGTTTTTTTTGCATCGTTGCAATGGAAATAGGGAGAAGAGAAATGCTGGCAGCTACCACCTGTCTACTAGTAACATTTCCATCACTTTTACTTTCACATTGTATCACCAGGATAAAACGGTGAACTCTTTCCAGAGAGCCATTTCACAAATCTACTAGTCCACCCTTTTGCTTACAAATACACAGTTAGGTGGTGCATTGAATAGAGTACCAGCCTCGAGTTAGGAAGACTCATCTTTGGGAGTTCAAATCCAGCCTCACACACTTACTAGTTGTGTGATCCTGGACAAGTCATTCAACCCTGTTTGCCTCAGTCTCTTCACCTGTAAAAATGAGCTGAAGAAGGAAATGGCAAAACTACTCCAGTTTCTTTGCCAAGAAAACCCCAAATGGGATCACAAGGAGTAGAAAACGAGTAAACAACAACAGATACAGTGAGCTATTAGACACATCCATTCTATGAACCACAGTTCCGTATTTATATGTAAACGGTGGGGAAGATGTAATATTCTCCTCAATTTGGAAGAGGCTGAGGAATCTGCTTCCAAAAAGACACGATGACATATAATGAAAATGTCCTCTTCCTCAATTTATAGCATGTACAGATGTCCTGTGGCCAGTTCCAGCGTGCTAATCATGTGATGAGGTAGCTGTGCAGAGAACTTATGATGATTAGCTGTGCAGAGAAAACTATTGTACATTCAAAAGGCATTAGTCAGCTGAGTGAGAGTCTTTTGACTCTTTCTGGCCTGTGTGGCACGAGAAAAGGAGGTTAAGCTGCTGGTGGCCTCCAGGTATAGTATGATCCTTTAGCCCTCTCATCCAGAACTTGAACGAATCAGTGTTCACAAAATCCTTCTCTTGCTTCTGCCTCTGCTGTGTCTCTTCTTTCTTGAGTTTGGCTGGTTGGAAATTAAAAATCATGGAGATTAAAGATGACTATTACTTTGTGAGGTTTGAAAAGAGTGAACCATCAGGAGGACTGGGAGCAGAGTCTGTGCTAGAACTTGCAAAAGCCAGACAGTAAAGAGTAAAGGACTGAGCAACTTGCCATCTAACAGTATCAGAGATGTGGACTCATCTACCCAGTCCCAGATATATTTGGAAGCTATCTTGGTGGGGCGAAGGCTGTGTAAAAACTGGGTTAAGCCTGAGCCCGCTCTTCCCAGGGACTGAGGTGCTATAGGAAAGAGCCTTCTCTGAGATGTTGGGGGGCAATGTTTGTAACTTCTGGCCTTGTGCTTTCTTAGAAATAAATATCCCTTCATATAAGCTAATTGATATTAATTGGTTAGATGAAAGTGGAGCACAAATAACTGGCAGCTAATAATGGAGAACAGCCATAGCTCACCAAAATGAGTCAATGGTATTTCTAAAAGCCACGTAAGGGCTTTTCAGGGAGTGAGACATGACTAACATCAAAGCAGAAGAATAAATTCAGTGTATCTCTAAATATAACATGAGTGGGCTAAATTTAAGGACCTCCAAGGTCTCTTTAGACTCCAGGATCATGTGTCTTTAAAAGGATTACAAAGAAGGGGAACTATAAAGCAAGTCAGAATTTCGGTCTTCAATTGTCTAAAGAAGGAGAAAGAAAGAAGAAAGCAAGATCCCTCCTTCAAATCTGCTGAGTTAAAGAATATTTGAATAAACATTTCTTAATTGAAAAGTGATTCTTTATTAGCATCTTCTAAAAGACTGTGGAAAGCCCAAACCCAACCACACCCCAAAGTAAAGTTAAATAGGTGGAAATAGGCTTTAACTTATTCCAAATTGTGCCTCCACCCAATAAGAAATGGGCTTCAGAAATGGCTGCAGACTACTTCCAGTCTCAGAGGCATTTTTCCACTGAGCTGTCAGTCTGGAGCGCTAGCTCTCTGCATGCCCCATTAGTATTTTAAAAGAATTTATCATTAATCAGCAACTGATACCCAGGCAGTTGAAAAGTCATCCACTACCAACAGTGCTGCAGCAAGCATGGACTAGATCTAGCTAATTAATGGCAGGCAAGTAAAATAATTAAGTAATAAAATGTAATTGGCAACAGTTCTCAGAAGGATTGCAGAATGCTTCCAGTGCTATTATGTTTTGCTTTCAGAGCCCAGACAATATCAAGGAGCCACTCTCTTTACTATTGAAATGGTTCCAGCTTCTGCACTTGGGATAAAATGGAAATATGCAAGAGCCCATCTTCCCCCACACCCTAGACTTTCAGTTATAAATTAGGCTCAGATTGGGGCAGAATCTAGAGAGTTCTTGGTTCCAATACTTTTGTATGAAATTTAATTATTTGATTTTGTTGTGCACTAGGAAATAGGCCTATCTGCAGCCTACAGAATGATTATGTTTGGTATCACACAACCAGCCTAACTAACTAAAAAGAGGCTCAGGACCACAGGACTGGCTACCACATCATAATGTTTTTCAGCCATAGAAACTCAGGAAGGATGGGAGGGAAGAGAAGAAAACTATGTTAATGGATGGAGTGCTCCCCATCAATGAAATCATGGATCCCTGACTTACTGAAATACAGAAGTTAGCAGAAATTCATTTATTCAAAAATATTTTTCAAACACTATGTGGTAAAAACAGTACCAGATTTTGAAGACTTGAGCTAGATAACTAAGGGAGCTTAATGCCTTAAAAATAATTCCAATACAAAATGTGTCCTAACCTCAGCATTCCTCCTAGCAGGCTTCTTCCCTAACCTAGATGCCTGACTTTGTGGACAGGTGCAAACCCTCAATCAGCCCATACCCACAGCCCAAAGCTTTTTTTAGATAGAGAGCTCCAATGGCACTCAGTACATAACCAATGCTGGATTTATAAAGGGATAAGGCAGAAAATAATGGAAGTTTATTCAATTCAGTTCATCTCAATAAGCATTTATAGAACACCTATAAT
The DNA here is from genome assembly GCA_028646595.1 of Phalanger gymnotis. NCBI lineage: Eukaryota > Metazoa > Chordata > Mammalia > Diprotodontia > Phalangeridae > Phalanger > Phalanger gymnotis. The sequence continues at coordinate 195,149,760 of CM053625.1, forward strand.
GTGCAGGGCACTAGAAAGTGAAATGAAAAGATGAACAAGGTAGTCTTTCTGTACCTTCCAGCAGTGCCCTCAGCTATTCCGAACACGGTATTGTGGGATGACTTTTCTTTAGCTCTTGTACCGCACCTTGCACCCTTAACATGAGATTCACAAGTTCTGTGATGTTGAGATTAATTTAGTGGTGCACTGGAGCCATTTCAAACCAGCTCAAGAGCTGAAGACTAAATATTCAGTGTAAGTATTTATACCTCAGAAATAGGTGAATGTTACAAAGGATATGATTTATTGGAAGTGAGCTTTATGTGATTTATTGCTCTTATTTTATTTTTATTTATTTTATTTAAATTAATTATTTTATTTTATTGTTTTTACTTTAATTGTCTGGACTTAAAAAAAGTGATAGAGAAAATGTTAATATACAGCTTAAACTTAAAATGTCATGGGCACATTTTTTTTCCAGAAAGCCAGTTGTAAACATTAACCGGCATATCACTAAAATAATTCTTCACAGATCCGCTGAGGACCAGAGTTGACTCCGTTGTTCAGTGTGTGTGTGTGTGTGTGGCCGTCGCCACCGCTTGACAATGCAGATTTTCGTGAAGACCTTGACTGGCAAGACCATTACCCTTGAAGTGGAGCCCAGTGACGCCATTGAGAATGTCAAGGCAAAGATCCAGGACAAAGAAGGCATCCCCCCAGACCAGCAGAGGTTGATCTTCACTGGAAAGCAGCTGGAAGATGGTCGCACTCTGTCTGACTACAACATTCAGAAAGAATCTACCCTGCACTTGGTCCTGTGCTTGAGGGGAGGTGTCTAAATTCCCTCAAGTTTCTTTCAAGCTTTTGAGTAATTTCACTGCACTTTTCTTTCAATAAAGTTGTTGCATTCCCAAAAAAAATAAATTAAAAAATAATTTTTCACTGGAGCCACATGTGCTTCCTGATAGGGTGTGCTTTGGGAGCCCAATTGCCATCTTATGCACTTCTGCCCAGGCTAGCACACAGAATGCCAGAGCTCAGTGCAGCTCTGGACTTGGAATTGAGAAGACCTGAGTTTGAATCCTGCTTCAGATACTTACTGGCTATGTGACCCTGGGCAAATCATTTAATCTGTCTATGCCTCAGTTTCTCATTTGTGAAATGAGGGTAATAGTATCTACCTTACAGAGTTGTCGCAGTCAAGTGAGTTATGTAAGTAAAGATCTATATAAATAATAACTGTTATTATAGTCATGAGGAATGTTCCCCAAAGGCCAACCACATTTCCCAGGGATTTGGAATTTCATGCTCCTAACATGTATCTATGAGAACCATCTCACTTTTAATCACTTGGCCTACAAAGAAGCTTTCATCAGAATAGCAGCTGTTCTCATCATTTAGCTAGTATAGGTTTGAATGGGAAGGGACTTGAAAGGTCAGATAGTCCAATTCCCAAATTTGACAGTGGAGGAAGCCCAGAAAGAGGAAAGGACCAGCTCAAGGTCATGCAGGTAGTAATGAGAAGAGTCAAGATTTGTATCTGAAACTTTAACTCCAGAGTTAATGTGCTTTCCACCATACTACCTGGTATTTCTATTCTATCATCCTAACTTTCCTAGCGCCACAAATCAAAATTGTTTTTGGCCACATTTCATCTGGTTTCACATACGCGCGCGCGCGCACACACACACACACACACACACACACACACACACACACACACACACACACATACCCACCCTCCAGCAATAAACACAGAAAATTGATAGGAGTTTCACTTGCTTCTGGGAAGTCAGCTTATTAGTTGTTTTTATCTGAACTGGCACAAACTTCCCATCTCAGGCAACATATCCTGGCTTCCCTCCAGCTTGTTTTCTTTCTTCTCTCCTTACCTGTCTTTGCTTTTAATAATTCTATTTTTCGTAAGCTTATTTGATTTTTTCTTAGCTTCTAACCTCACAAAAAAATTCTAAAAAAGTCTCCTGTCCCAACTCACCTCTTCCAGAAACTACAAGTCTTGGTTTTTCGTCAACTCTGCTCTACCAACATGGCTCAGCTTAGTGTCCATCATCCCATTAGGAAGCATTACATAAACAGGACACAACTCACCAATTTCCCACTACTTTTGTTTTTGTTTTCATTCCCTTACTTCAGGCTACATAATGTGCATCAGAGAGAACCTACTTACCATTTGCCTCTAAAATGTCTCCAGCTGTCCCAAGTCAATATGAACAGTCAGTCTAAATGCCAATACTTATTCCACCGGCTAAAAGCACATTGATCAAACCAAACATCTCTGCAGACTAATGAGGTTCTCAATTGGTATCCAGCTTAGCATGACTAGAGGTTTCTGGGAGGCAATGTTGTTTATAGTAGGTAGAATACTGGACTTGAAGTCAGGAAGGCCTAGATTCAAATCCTGAGCACTCATGAGCAAGGCACACTCTCTAAGCTTCTATTTATTAATCTATTTATTAATCAATTCTTATGTATTAATTTTATTAATTCTATTTACTAATAATTTATTAATTATGTATAGATAATGATACTTGTTTCAGTAATCTCCCTCATAGATAAATGTGTTTAGGCCATGGGATATGGCTGGCCTCCATGTGCATCCCATAACCAAGACAGACTAAAATTTCCAACCTTTGTTGAAAATAAGAGGGGGGAGGGGTGGTGTGGAGCCAAGATAGCAGCTGGAAAGCAGGGACTTGCTTGAGCTCCCTGCCAGGTTCCTCCAAAAAACCTATAAAAAATGGCTCTGAACAAATTCTAGAACTGCAGAACCCACAAAATAGCAGAGAGAAGCAGGGATCCAGCCCAGGACACCCTGGATGATCACTGGAAGAGGTCTATCATGCACGGAGCGGAGGGGAGCAGAGCCCAGTGCCAGCGGTGACAGGACCAACCAGACCAGGAGCCAGGCAGAACAAGCCCTAGCGCCCTGAATCAGTGAGCTGTGGCAGTTACCAGACTTCTCAACCCACAAATACCAAAGACAACAGAGAAGGTTAGTGGGAAAAGCTGCAAGGGACAGAGCAAAAAGAGTTTATAGTTTGGCCACCACCCCGGGGGCAGCGGGGGGAGGTGCAGCTACAGAACTACAGCAGTTGCTTTTGGTCCCAGGCCCACCTGGTGGGAGGAATTAAGTGGAGGCCCACAGCAGGAGTGCAAAGCCTGCTTAAGATTTTCCTCAGGTCCTGGTTGGTAGTTCTTGAGCAAGGAGGAGTGCTGGTGTGGCAGAGCTGGCTGTATAGAAATTGCTCTGAAATCAATGGCGCATCCCCTCAAACTTAGAACAAAGTACTCTTTATACTACAAGCAGTCACACCCCCATGAAAAACTCAAGGGTCAAGTAAGTTGGCTGGGGATAGGGCCAGGCAGCAAAAACGCACCTAGATTCAGTCTCAGACTTTGGAATCTTTCTTTGGTGACAAAGAAAACCAAAACATATAGCCAGAAGAAAACAAAGTCAAAGAGCCTACACCAAAAGCCTCCAAGAAAAACATGAATTGGTCTCAGGCCATGGAAGAGCTCAAACAGGATTTGGAAAAGAAAGTTAGAGAAGTAGAGGAAAAATTGGGAAGAGAAATGAGAAGGATGCAAGAAAAGCATGAAAAACAAGTC
>CM053625.1:195153868-195172224 GCA_028646595.1 Phalanger gymnotis
GGAGGTCCAAAAGACCACTGAAGAACATACTACCTTAAAAATTAGATTGGAGCAAGTGGAAGCTAGTGACTTGATGAGAAATCAAGATATTATCAAGCAGAACCAAAGGAATGAAAAAATGGAAGACAATGTGAAATATCTCATTGGAAAAACCACTGACCTGGAAAATACAGTCAGGAGAGAGAATTTTAAAATTATTGGACCACCTGAAAGCCATGATCAAAAAAAGAGCCTAGATATCATCTTTCAAGAAATTATCAAGGAGAACTGCCCTGATATTCTAGAGCCAGAGGGCAAAATAGAAACTGAAAGAATCCACAGATCACCTCCTCAAAAAGATCCCAAAAAGAAAACTCCTGGGAATATTGTTGCCAAATTCCAGAGCTCCTATGTCAAGGAGAAAATATTGCAAGCAGCCAGAAAGAAACAATTTGAGTACTGTGGAAAAACAATCAGGATAACACAAGCTCTAGCAGCTTCCACATTAAGGGATTGAAGGGCTTGGAATATGATGTTCAATGGAGATCAGTGGAGCTGGGATTAAAACCAAGAATCACCTACCCAACAAAACTGAGTATCATGCTCCAAGGCATAATATGCATTTTCAACAAAATAGAGGACTTTCAAGCTTTATCAGTGAAAAGAGCAGAGCTGAATAGAAAATTTGACTTTCAAACACAAGACTCAAGAGAAGCATGAAAAGGTAAACAAGAAAGAAATCATAAGGGACTTACTAAAGTTGAACTGTTTTGTTTACATTCCTATATGAAAGATAATGTGTATGATTCATGAGACCTCAGTATCATAGTAGCTGAAAGGAATATGCATATATATATGTGTGTGTGTGTGTACATATATACACATATGTGTGTGTCAATGTATGTATATATGTAGGTGTGTGTGTGTACATATATATGCATACAGAGGGCACAGGGTGAGTTGAATATGAAGGGATGATATCTAAAAAAATAAAATCGAATTAAGGGATAAGGGATAAGAGAGGAATATATTGAGAGAGGGACAAAGGGAGAGATAGAACGGGGTAAATTATCTCACACTAAAGTGGCAATAAAAAGCAGTTCTCTAAGAAGGGAAGAGGGGGCAGGTGAGGAGGAATGAGTAAATCTTGCTCTCATCAGATCTGACCTGAGGAGGGAATACCATACAAGCTCAATTGTGTATCTTACCCCACAGGAAAGAAGGAGGAAGAAGATAAAAAAGGGGGGACGATAGAAGGGAGGGTCGACAGGGGGAGGAGTTAATCAAAAACAAACACTTTCAAAAAGGGACAGTGTCAAGGGAGAAAATTCAATAAAGGGGGATAGATTAGGAAGGAGCAAAACAAAGTTAATCTTTCACAACATGAGTATTGTGGAAGGGTTTTACATAATGATGTGCATGTGGCCTATTTTGAATTGCTTGCCTTCTTAGGGAAGGTTGGCAGGGAGGGAAGAGGAGAGAGAATTTGGAACTCAGTTTTAAAAACAGACATTCAAAAACAAAAAATAAAGTTTTTGCACGCAACTAGGAAATAAGATACATAGGTAATAGGGTGTAGAAATTTATCTTGCCCTAAAAGAGAAGAAGGGAAAGGGGGATGGGAGGGGAAGTGGGGTGGCAGAAGGGAGGGCTGATAGGGGAATGGGGCAACCAGAATATACGCCATCTTGGAGTGGGCGTGAGGGTAGAAATTAGAAGAAAATTCATAATTCAAACTCTTGTGAAAATCAATGCTGAAAACTAAATATATTAAATAAATTCAAAAAAAGAAAGAAAATAAGAGGAGGGAGGGTTATACAGGCATTGCCAACAGCTTCTTGGGAGAGGAGAAGGCAATATACAGGACCACTGTGACTGGGTGAGCTCTCCTTCACTCTCTTATCTCCAAGAAGGGCATTAAGTTAGAATTATATCTATCTATCACACATCAAACATCTGTAGTTTAAAAGAGCAATAGTCCTTCAGATTATAAGTCACTTTCCCTGACTGTTCTCAAGGGGACAGTTAACAGTTAACTTACTCTCTTCAATTTTAACTTCCACCAAATGCTGGTTATATAAGACCACCAAAAATAGGTAGCAAATCTCGTTACTAAAAAGCAAGCAGTAAACAGACTAGGCTAGACCAAAGAATGCAAAAGAGTAAATGAATTCTTCATATGAGAGTGAGAGATCTCAGTTCCACCAAGGACATATTCAACAATCTTACCAAGAAGAATCCTCTTGTAGCAGTCTCTAGGGTTATGATGATAGGAATGAAGGGATCTGGTTAGGAACTTGTTTCTTTCCATGCCAGAGCTTTTGGAAGATCTCCAGTCTTCCATTCAAAAGTTCACAACTTCTTGTGTAAACTACCCTTCTCATTCTACTTCCTTGAAGAGAAAGGGTTAAATCTTTGCTTTGTAGTGCTCAGAATTGGTCTTTCATGTTTCCCTTGTGGTATTGATGTTATTGCACCTATTTGCCAACAGTTTGAAGTCTCCCTCCACCCCCTCCCCTAGGTAAGCTATATGCAGCATATGGGACTGTGAGGTCTTCTTATCCAAAAGCAATGCAGCATACAGAGCTACAAAACTATTCCTCAGTGGACTTCCCAAACTGTGTGGGCTGAGATTTTAAATTTAAATTAGGAATGCTATAGGGAGTAATAGATAGATACGTACATACATACATACAGGCAGACAAACACCTTGTCTTTAGGAGGCACAGCCATCTCAGCCGGCACAGCACCAGATGTTTTAAAGAGAAACTCTGGGAAGCTGTATGAGTAGGTGACAGATTGTTTTGTAGAAAAGTATGCAGGAGAGGAGAGACAAAAGTTTTCACAGAAGCATACACATTCTCCACCTTGAAGGAGAGAAACATGGCAGAGTAACTTGTTTCTTCCTTGCATCCAGAAAGACCATGAGAACACAAGCAAGGCCATGGAAGGCATGGTCCCTATGCTTCTGACTGAAGCCGTTTCAGATGAAATGATTCCCTCACATATACATCTACTTTGCTCCTCTGCTCCCTTTCAGTCAGAAAGTGAGACTATGGTATTTCCATTGTTTTGATCAGTCCTCCTTTCCCATTGAATGTTCTATTCACTTCTCCCTTCTGTGCTTATTCATTCTCCCTTATATATAAAACTTTATTTCGGTGTGCTAGCCTTCGGTATGTAATCATTTGGGGAATGCTGGAGGTTAGAGAACAGCAAGGTAGAAATTGAGCTGGAATAAACATAATAGATCATCCAAGGCTGGGCTAGGCCCAGAAGTAGTCCTGACATAGCCACTGTCCTGGCAGACCAATAGTGGACTTATTCTAGGAACTCACTAATAACTTGCATCTGGCTGCCACCAGCTCTAAACCCTTCCTACACTGGACCAATACTATAGGTGGGAGAAATAAATAAGGACAAGAGAGGACATTTATAATTGAACCTGCATTTCCCCCAGACCATCTATGTATAAATATTATTCCCTAACAGTTCTAGTAGCCAAGGACAACAGAGAAGGATAGAGAAGAGGGATTCCACTACATCAGTTTCCCCTGCTTCCGCATCTCTGACTGTGTGTATAAATGCAGCAATAATAGTAGCTAATACTACAATGTGCCAGGCACTATGCTAACTATTTCACAAATCTTATCTCTTTTATCCTCACAACAACACTGTGAGGTAAGTGCTATTATTATTCCCATTTTACAAATGAGGAAACTGAGGCAAACAGAGGCTAAGTGACTTGCCTGGGATCACACAGCTAGTAAAGCGTCTGAGGCCACATTTGAACTCAGGTCTTCCTGACTCCTGAGGAGGGGGTTGCTTTATCCACTGTGCCACCTAGCTGTTCCCAATAATAAAAATTTTGATCTATCTATAAGAAGCTGAAAAGCAGCAGAGGGAATCATGATTCAGGAAACTAAGGCTCTCTCTTACAAGCTTACTACCTCTCAACTCTAGCGCTAGGTGGGACTCTAAATTATTTCACGAACTATCAGCCAGTGACCTTTGACCCTACTTCTGTAACTAGATTGTATAGTGGAAATAGGGTCAGAGAGACCTGAATTCAAATCTTATGTCAGATAGTCTCTAGCTCTGTGAAGCTAGATAAGTTACTTAAGTTTCCTCAGCTGTATTATGAGGACAATAATACCACCTACCTCACAGGGTTGTTGTGAAGATCAAATGAAATAAAGTAGGTAAAGAATTCTGCAATCCTTAATATGCCACATAAGTGCTAGCTATGAGTCTTGCCATTATTCCCCATAACACTGACAGCCGGGGGGGGGCGGGGAACTAATTTGATCTTGGGTTATTTTAAGGGAGATCTGGTGCCTGGAACAAGTGCCACTGTTCTCTGCCCCAGTTAGAGCACATCTAGAGTAATGTGTTCAATCCCAGTCACCCTAAGGTGTCCTAAAAGGACATTGATAAACTACAGAGAAGGGGTAGGAGGAGCAACAAGAATGGTGGAAAGCCTAAAGGACCTGAAAAACATTTAGCTAGAGAAGAATAGACTTCTGGGTGTGTTGACTGAGTTTAGGTATTTTAAAGGCTGTTTTTTGGGAGATCAGATTTTTTTATTCCACTTGGGCCCAGAATGTAGAACTAGGATCAATGGGTGGAAGGTACGGAGGGCAAGATTTTAACCCAACGTGTAAGAGAAAACTTTCTTATGATGAGAGTTATTCAAAGTAAAATGGACAGACTTGAAATATCACAGGTTGCTCACTAGACATCTTCAAGTAAAGGTTGGATGTCAGGACACTTAAGTTTAGTTCCTGGTTCCCTTACTGTACACTTACCCTCTGTAAGCCCCAGTTGCCATATTTTTAACACTGGATAATAATACTCTATTGCCTATTTTACCAGGTCATTTTAGGGAAATTTCTTGGTAAATATGAAAACAATGTATAAATGTCAGTTAATTTTTTTTTTTTGCTTAGGTACAGGCTGGACTAGCTGGCCTCTGAGGTCCCATGCTTTTCTGAGACTCTGTGAGGCAAATAACCAGACTCTTTCTTCCATTGTTTATTACTAGAACAATTGTACAAATAACATGGACAGAGAGAAGCAGAGCTAAGATTCAAATTCAGGTCCTCTGACTTTTTCACACTACAGTGCATGGTGGATTTTTTTCCAGCCAAAATAGGCAAAGAAGGATATGATTGAGTACTAGACTTATAGTCAGAAAGACTTGAGGGTGGAGTTCAAATCTCACCTCAGACACCTATCTGTGTGACCTGGAACAAGTCACTTTAACTTCAGTCAGTATTGGTTTCCTCATCTAGAAAATAGGATAATAGGACCAATCTCACAGGGTTATTCTGAGAATTAAATGAGAGTATTTATAAATCACTTTATATATCATAAAGTGTTATATAAATGCAATTGTTATTATTAATGATTATATTCTCTTCTAGAATATCTAGGTATGAAGCAAAGAGAAGACCAAGCTTATATGAGGCCTCAAATATTTGGAAGCCCAGTTCCAACAAGTACAGTAGTTTCCTAAGCCTCTCTTAGCCTCCATTTTTGGTCTTTGTCAAAAGTTATGAGATAAGTGGCATACAAATTCCATCCAGAAGCAACAGGGATGTCAAAGTCATGGCTCCTTCTCAAATACTTCCATTTAAAGGCTTGTATATATTGAGTATACCTGTATATCCTTCCTTTTTCACAGCTCAATGAAGAAAAGGGAAACAAAAGATTTTTAGTGATCAATAGCTCAATGTTCCTTGGACATTAGAGAACAGACTCTAATTAAGGCATATAAAGGTTTTCTTACACATCTTTATAATGGGTACTGAAAGTACCAGGTTTGCTGAGAAATTACTGCTGGAAAACTCCCACCTCTCTACCAAAAGCATGCAGACTCCTTTCACTTTCATATTTAGTCAGGAGGATATAATGGTTAACTTGATTGCCAGGATAATGGTGATGCAGAGGAGGCATTACTGATCCAGTTTTGCCCCACTGGTGAGAAGAGATCACTTTGCACTTTTGGGGAATGTCTATTGACTTGGGGGATTACTTAGGAGGCTTGTCAAGTGGCTCCACAGAATGGGTTCCTTATAGGATTATGAAGACAGCCTGGGGTAGTAGAAAGATCATTTTGCTGGTAGTCAAGAGACCATGGTTTTAGTCAGTGGATATGGGTTCTGGTTCTTGCTCTGTCATTAACTTGACTTGAGTCTGAGCCAATCAATCAAAAAACAAGTATTTCTTACGTGTCTACTATGTTCCAGGCACTGTGCTAGGCTCTGGATATATGAGTAGAAAGAACGAAATGCTCCCTACTCTAAAGTAGTTTACATTCTGATGAGGGAGGCAAGTACATATAAAAATGCATACAGCATAAATATAAAGCAAATGAATACAAATATATACAAAGTAGCAAAATGTATGGTGGTTTGGGCACCAGCAAGTGAAGGGGTCAGGAAAGGCTTTATGGTCCTTGAAGTTCACCTTAAAGAAAGAGAGAGACTCTGTGAAGGGGAGATAAAGAGAGTGTCTTCCAAGCACGTGGGATGGGCAAATACAAAAGAACAGAGATGGGAAATGTAGTGCCATGTGTGAGGAACAGAGAGAAGTCTGGTTTGGCTGGATTGCAGAGTGTAGGAGGCAGAGTAATATCCAATAAATGCAATCATATAACCTCATCTATAAACAGAGAGAGCTGTACCAGATTATCTTTGAGGTCCCATTCTAGTTCTAAAAATCTATGTCGTATGAGACTATGGAGGCAGCTAGGTGGCTTAGTGGACAGAGGACTAGGCCTGGAACTAGAAAGAACTGAATTCAAATCTAGACTCCATTTATTAGCTCTATGACCCTGGGCAAGTCACTTAACCTCTGTTTGCCTTAATCCACTGGAGAAGGATATGGCAAACCACTCCAGGATCTTTGCCAAGAAAACCACACAGATAATATTGACATGCTATGGTCCATGGGATCACAAAGAGGCAGATACAACTGAATGCCTGAAAAACAACAAATGATATTATGATCCTGATCTCTCAGTTCCCTGGCATTGCTTATATTCTATAATTGGTTAATGCCCATTAACAGGCTAATGTCTAACTAACAGTAACCTAGAGGTTTTGTCCATTGCTTTGTGATTAGTGTAAATGAAAATACTTCTCTGAATAGACCTCAATTTCATGAGTGCACCTTTCCTAATTTATCTAGAATATTAAGTTATTCACAGCTCAATGAAGGAAAGAGAAGCAGAAGATTTTTAGCTACTCAGTTCTCAGTTTAATTGTTGCTGGTTATGGGAGCAAACTCTAATTAGGACATGTAAAAGTTTTCGCATCTTTGTAATGGGTACTAAGAGTACCAGGTACGCAAAGGAATTACTGCTGGAAATAACTTCCACCAGTAGGATGCACCCAGGATCCTTTCACTTTCATATTTAGGCACCAGGATAGAATGGTAAACCTTGAATGCCAAGGAGCCACACTCCACAGCCAGCACACTTTCTATCCCTTGGGCACTAAAAAGAGAAGGGGAAGCCGAGTGACAATGACCAAGTCACTCTCCTCTCCAGGCTTCAAATTCTTCATCTATACACTGAGGGGACCAGGCTAGATGATCTCTGAGATTCCTACCCCACTCTGAAGCTCTAGGATTCCCTGACTTAAGTCATGCATGCAAATTTATCACTCTATAATCGTAAAATCATTAATGTTTCATCCCCTTACTGTTTCATTGTTTAGTAAGGAAATAAACCTTCTATTTAACTATTGGGCGGCTGCTCAGGATACCAAGTGTGATTGTTCCTGCTTGACATCCATCCACTTGTGTCACCAACAGAGTAAACCCCAGGCCAGATTCCATTTCCAGGGGCTGGTTGATTGAGTGGAACTTCCAGGTAATCATGCCATGTCTTAGGTGGAAGGTTAATAGTTTGTGCTAGTGTGAAGGTCTCTCACTTCTTCCTCAATATGCGCCCCCTGCCCCCACCTCCAGCACCTGTCTAGCTTTGTTAAAAGCCTGTTTGTGTGGTAGCTGAACCCAGCAACAGGGGCGTCTATTCCCTGAAGTAGACGGAGGGAAAGGGAGTGATAAACTGGAGGTCACGAAAAGGAAACAAGTAGGAGGGAAGGGGGAACAGGGGGAGATTGCAAGGGTCAAAGAGGCCTGGATGTGTAATCATTCACTCCAGAGTGGTGCTGGGGAAGTGGGGGATGCAGAAGCTCCACACTCAGGTAATGGACCAGAACGATTTCCAGCCCCACCGTGGCTCTGCCTCTCTTTCAACTTCACCTCCCATGATGCTCAGACAAGGCAGAAAAATAAATGAGAATGGCCCAGAGGTGAGCAGTTCAAATAAACACAAAAGCACAGAGGTGCTCTGAAGTGAAAGAGGAAAATAGGACAAGGAACATGTTTTGACATCAAATACTGCACCATTGTCCATCTTGAACCGCAATTACAACTGCTGCCCCCTTCCCTGTGCAAAAGAATGGACTGAAGGTATGATCATGTTAAGTGGAGAAGCAGAAATGAATTCTACTTTGTTTTTAGAATTGACAATTAGTTTAGCAAATAGAAAACTAATAAAATCATAGTATTCAACCCAAGTACATGCAAGCCCTATACAGCTCACTCTATTTGGTTCCCTAATATAATCACTATAATTGGCTATTTTAAATTTTGTCTTCCACCATATTTCTTGTGATAAAATGAACCTAATTTGCTCTGGAGGTAGAGCAGTAGAAAGGACACTATACTGGGAATTAGGGGTCCTGAGTTTGAATCTCATCCCTGTCACTAACTTGCTTGATGCCTTTAAGTTGACCATCTTACTTTTCTGGGCTTCAATGTCCCCATCCGTAAAATGTAGAAGCTAGACTAAGTGACCTTTCTGTTATATTCCAAATCTTCAATTCTATGATCCCTAAAATCATCTTGTCTGACCTCTCATTTTGTAGGTGAAGAAACTAAGGAACAACGTAAAAGGGTGACTTGTCCAAGGTTAAACAGGGTTAGTTGTCAGAGTCAGGAACTAAACCCATATTTGAGACTTCTAAACCAGGACTCTTTGTACTGGACAATGACCAACAATTTTTTAAAATGCAGTTTTAAAGTATTGATTATATGCATTGAAATGTTCTGGGTTGGGGCAGGTGGGAGGAATGGGTGAGGGGAGTACACAGTTTAGATAAGACAGTCTCTGCCCTCATGGAGCTCACAGACTGATAAGATACCGAGAAACACCAATAATTATAACATACAACAATATTACCCAAAGGCATTAGAGAGAGGCAAAGAGCAAAGTCTTGAGGGAAGGAGAACTATTCACAGAATCCTTCTTGGAGGGGACAGCATTCTAGTTAGGCTATAGAGAATAGGTTCAAATACCATAGTCAAATCTGTATTGGGAGAATATTCCAAACATAAGAGACAATACTAGCAAAAGTCCAAAATCAAAAGAGAACAGGGGAAATCTTTGGACATTAAGAGATCATAGTAATCCAGTTTGTCCGGAACATAGAATGTATGGAGATGAGCATTATAAGCATGCAGACACAGGGTAGTGCCCAGTTGTGTAAGGCTTTGAATGCCAAGGAAAGGAGTTTGATCTTTATACTATAGGCACCATGGTTTACTATAGTTTAAACATTCTAGAATCTATGAGGACCAACTCTATTTGAATAAAGAGAAAAAACAATTATTACGCGCTATGTGCCAGGCACTGTGCTAAGTACAAGGGATGCAAAAATAAAAATCAAGAGTCTGCCTTCAAGAAGCTTATATCCTAATAGGGGAAGACAACAAATTTAGAGGAGGGGTGGCCAGGGAGGAATGTTTTGAACTGGGAAGTCACAAGGGTAGAAAGTGGAACCTTAAGGCAATATTGGTTGATGCTCTGCAGGAATGATACCTTTGATTTGATTACTGCTCCCAGGGGTGCAAAGGGGAAGGGGAAGAGGAAGGGTACCCATGCAATGCTACACAGCAATATGGCATCAAGATAACCTAAGAGTAGCAGCATGTTGGGTCTGGGCTGGGATAGTAATGAAAGATTACCCAGGGTGAGAGTTGGAATGCTATGTTGGAAGTAAAGAAGAATCAGGAAGATATCTGGAGAAAATAAAGAGCTACTTTAACACAGTATTATGAGAGGAGAGAATAGATGAGATGCCAAAAATGACCCCTTTCATTCAAGGAACACTGCTACATAATAGTCATACCCTACATCATTTGTACCACACTAGGGTATCCCATACAGCTAGGCAGCACAGTAGATAGAGATCCAGGCCTGGAGTCAAGAAGATCTGGATTCAAATTCAGCCTCAGGTACTATGTGACCCTGGGCAAGTCACTTAACCCTGTTTGCCTCAGTTTCCTTATCTGTAAAATGGACTGAAGAAGAAAGGCAAATCACTCCAGTATCTTTGCCAAGAAAACTCCAAATGGGGTTATGGAGAGTCAGGACATGACTGAAAACAATTCAACAACAAGAACAGGGCATCCCAGATAGATAACCTAACCTGGGGAAGATGCCAGGCTAGATTCATTAGTTATAACATTCTTGTTGGCTGTGTAACTGGCATCCCTGTATAGAGGAAACTGGTGCTCCAAGAGACAGAATAGCTGTCTTGGTCTTGGTCTGAGACCAATAACTAATTTGATACTGTGAAGGATAGTGGAAGGTATGCTTTACTTGGAATCTGAAATAACCTGATTTCAGATCCTAAGCTTGATAATGAACCCCAGGCAAGCAATTTAGTCTCTCTGAACCTCAGTTTCCCCACCTATAAATGGGGATAATATCTGCAGTACCTCCCACACAGATCTGTTAAGATCAAATGGAGTGTAGAGTACTTTGTAAAAACCTTAAAATCCCACAGCGACACAAAGACAGAGAGAGAGAGATTCAGCTTTAGCTACTAGCCTCCCAAACAAGAAGAGAAATAAAAAGTTGACTCAGCATTCACCCTCTTCAATTTGCTGATGCCAACCTTTGCTCTTCTTCCGGGGGTAACTTATCTTCAAGAAGATGTCATCCATCCTTTACTAATATTCAGAATGCTTGTCTCTAGGTTACTTATGAATTTGAACATGCGCTAAATTCTGGTGAAGTTCATTGTGTGAACTTGAAGAGTAGGATTTCCTAGCTACTTCTCAAAGTCTAAGAGCATGAAACTTCTGTGGTCTCCTGGGCCTCAAAGCATGTGGTTTTCCACAGCTATGAAAGGATAAATAATTGACTATAGCCTCTGGCTATATACAATTTGATGAAAGTCTTATTTTCCCTCACTCTCTATCTTTGCTTTCTGTAGTCAGTTGACTAACCTTTATCTGAGATGGTGGATGAGGTGGCATACAGAAAGTTCAGGTGTTTTGTGCTCTTCTAAAAGAACTTTTTCCTTCCCAAAGATAAAACTTCAGGATTGAATGGCATCGGTACATCAAAAATAAGGTGGTAAAAAGAATTAAAAATCTAAGCTCCTAAAGGTCTTCTTCCCTTTTTTAACTAAGAAATGAATTGTTTATGATCCTTTTTAGCTACAAAGAGAGTTTATTCTAGAAATTCGGTGAAAAAATGTCAACTTACATGGCTTTTTAAAAAGCATTACAGCCACTTATTTGTAATGCTTTGGACAAAAATCCAGTTAACTAAATATTTCACTTCTCAACCATTTATTGTGGTGTAGGGTTGGCATAGTTAAGATAAACTAAGGAAGCATTCCATACCACTCCGTGGAAAACATTTGCACCCAGTCACTCCACAAATATTACCAAAATCTCTTAAGTGCTAAATCAAAAGATGGTTTCTTAGTCTTCTTTTTTTAACCTTTTTGAAATTTTTGACACTATTAATCATCCCCTCCTCCCAGAGGGCCTTACTTTCCTTGGCTTTCATGCCAATATTTTCCTGCATGGCTGGGCTCCTCATTCAGCATCCTGGGTCAGCACCCGTAGCCAGCCTTCTTAGTGAGAATGTCCCATAAGGCTTCATCTCAGGTTCTCTTCTTTTTCTGTCTTTTTCTCTCTCAGTGGTCCCAAGATTTCAAGTATTCTTTCTGTAGATCACTTCCAATGCTATGTAAATAACCTTAATTGTCTTAAACCCCAGACCCATATAGTCAGCTTTCCACTGGATATCTTTTCTTGGACATTTTACAGATACATGAATCTTAACATATTCCATACAACTTATCCATCTCCCCAAACCTGTTCCCCTTCTAAACTTCCAAGACACCAGAATTCCACCATTCGCCCAAGTTCACATTTTTACAGTCACCACACATCAATCTCCAAGTCTTAAAGGTTTCGATTTCCATAACATCTTTTGCATCCATCCCCTCCCCTCCATCCAAATGGTTTTTATCATAGTGTGAGTCCTTATCACTTCTTACATAAAATGCACAGCAGCATCTTAGTTGAACTTTCTGGATCCAGTCTCTCTTCCCTCCAATCCATTCTCCATACAGCTGCCAAAACACACCTAACCATATAGCTCTTCTGCATAACAAACTTTAGTAGCTCCACGTTACTTCTAGAATATAAAACAAAAATATTCATCCTGGTATTTAAGACCCTCTAAAATCTTTTTCATTTCTTACTTTCCATTTTCGTGGTACATGGATAGAGTACTAGACCTGGAGTCAGAAAGGCCTGAGTTCAAATCCTGCCTCAGACAATTACTAGTTGTGTGATTCTGGGCAAGTCATTTAACCTCTGGCTGCAAGATAGGTGTGGTAATATCACCTACCTCCCAGAGTTTGTTTTTTTTTAGGATCAAATGAGATATAAGCACTATATAAATGTTAGCTGTGTTGTTATTCCTCTTGACAAACTTTACATTTTTGCCATAATGGGTTATTAGCTTTCTCCTAAACTTGTTATCTCCCACATCCATACAGTCATGGCTATCGGCCACACCTAGAATGCCCCTGTCTCACGGCAATGTCTCAGAATCTATCTCTCAGAAATTTTTACTCAATCTTATCCTCTCATAATGTTCCTCTTCCTCCAAAGATCAATTCAGATGCCACCTCTATGAAGGCTTCTCCTCCTTGGTTGGTCATGTTCTCTCCCCCGTGAATTTAACTTCTTGTATTATATCATTTTACGTATACTTTGAATTAAACTTGTGGTTTCATCAGTGTAGGGAATTCCTATTAAAGAAATCCCTCCTCTCAACCTAGATCGGTACCTGTTGTGACTCAGGCCTGGGGTACTAAGAAGTCAAATGACTTACCCAGGCTCCACAGGAAGTATGTGTCAGAAATAGGATGTGAACCAAGGTTATTGTCACTCTGCTACACCATGTTGCCTCTACAATTTATTTTGTATACCACTTATTTGTATATGTTACATTGAATGTAAGCTTCTTGGCCAAGGGCAAGGACTGTTTTATTTTGGTCTTTGTATGCCCCAAATCTACTTCAGCACCTTAGTCATAGTAGGTACTTAATAAGTATATGTTGAAAAGAATTGTATGTGTACACTTATGTACATGCAAATATATGAGTGTGTGAACGCTACCAGAGTTAAACATTAAAAATATCAGAGCCATACTATGGCACGGCTTTTGGAGAGAAACATATTAGCAGCTGTTCTTGCTTCCATCTTCTCTCTTTATTCACTGTTTCTGGGAAGCAGTTTTGAGATTCCTGGTCTATGAACCAAGAGGGTTTATGAACTGATAAGGTCTGTAGGGAAAAAGGCTCAGAAACATCACTGAGCATTATGGTGTATAACCAGGAGCTATACATGAACAACAGAGCAGTCAGACAACTTTGGTGTGGTGCCTGAAAGTCAATGAAACAAAGTTTCGTGGGAAACAAAGGTGATGAGAGCTTGTGAGGTGAAGAGACAAAAGAACAAGCTTAGTCAGGTCCTACAGGCACAATCAACACAACAGCTAGGTACTCAACTTGGAAAACAGTATAAGCCAAAGTCCTTTTTTGTTTCCTATTTTACTCATTCTTCTGGGAAGAAATGCCTTGAGAAATGCCATTTCTTAATAGAAAAGACAAAGAAGCCTCTAGGAAATGTCACACAGATTCACAATATTAGTTTGCTCACACCTATCAACAAACAACTTAGTATAGCCTACAACTTCATTATGTGATGAAATGCCTTTTCCCCTGCTTCTTTCCTCTGCATTTCATCTGTAGTTAATCAATATCCTGTTAACAGAGAGAGAACTACACATTCAGCAATTTAGTTGACTCATTTTACAAGAGAAAAACAACAGAATTTAGCTATGCTGGCAACTACTCCCAGCTAGTGGTCTTTAAAACTGTGCCAACCGACAAACCAATCGGTCAATCAATGGGCGTTTGTTAAGTAACTGCTGTGTGCCAGGCACTATACTAAGTGCTGGAGATATAAAGATAAAAATGGAACAGTTTCTATTCTCAAGGAACTTACGTTTTATTGAGGGACAAGGTATGAATATGCAAATGTAGAATAAATACTAAATAAATATAAATTTGGCAAGAGGGCACTATCAGCCAAAGAAATGAAGAAAGGATTCATGGAGAAAGTGGTGGTTGAACTGATCTTGAAGGAAGTAAAGAAAAAACAAGATATAGGTAACAAAGGAGTCCATAGGAAGTGACCAGTACAAAGATATGGAGACTGGAGATAGAAAGGAAGAGCAAGAAGGTCAGGGTAAACATATCAGAGACAGCAGGACAACGAATAATCTATAATGAGGCTGGAAAGACCAAGTTGTTAAGGGCTTCAAAAGCCAAACAGGTGAGTTATATTTGATTATAAAAGCAATAAGAAGCTGCTGGAATTTATTGGATAGAAAAGTGACAAGGTAAGACCTGTGCTCAAAGGAAATCACTTCAGCAGCTATATAGATAATGGATTAGAGTGGACAGATACTTGGAACAGATAGACCAATTAGGAGACTGTTGCAATAGTCCTTAGCCCTGAACTAAGGTGATGGTTATTTAAATAATAATAAGAGGATAGATGTAAGACATGTTGTGCAGGGAGAAATGACAAGATTTGACAAGTAATTGGAAATGTAGAGGCAAATAAGTGATGAGTCTAGAATAACACCGAAGTAGAAAACACAGAAGATAGGGAGAATGGCTGTAATTTCAATAGAAATAGGTAAAATCAGAAGACAGGCAAGTTGAGGGTAGGGGGACAATGAATTCTGGTTTGGATCTGCAAAATTTGAGACATCTATGGGACCTCCAGTTTGAAATGTCTAATACAGAGTTGATGATGTGATATTGGAGGTAAGGGGAAAAGATAGGACCATATGTAGATCTGAGAACATTTTGAATAGAGGAGAAAATATGACCTGGGTAAGAGTCTTAGGGTACATCCACTGTTAGGAGGCATAATACGAGTGAAGTCCAGGAAAGGAGACTGAAGAATGGTCAGAAAGGTAAGAGGAGAACCAGGAAAGAAAAGTGTCATGAAAATCTAGAAAAGAGAAAATATCCAAGAGAAGATGGTCAAAATTTTCAGTTTCTGAAGACAGAACAAGAAGGATAGAGGGGAGGAAATCAGACTTAAGAATTAAGAAATCATCAGTAATTTGCCAATGACCATTGCCGAGTAAAGTGAAGGGCATATGTTTCAGGCATAAGATGTTAGAAAAAACAAAGGACTTGGTATCAAATGATCAGGACTTGAATCTTGATTATGGCACTCATTAACACTCAAATCGTGCTGCTGAACCTAAGTTTGGTCCTTCTCCAACTGAGAAAACAATCTGAGACTAGCTACAGGAAGAAGAAACCCTACTGAAAATGCCATGGCAGAAGAAGGCCATGAGAGGCAAGTCAGCAAAATGGTCTGATTTAGAGAGGGAATTGAAGATATGGATTGAAGAGCAAAAGGCAATTGGAATTCATGTGTCCACAAAGATGGTTCAGCATGAGGCAAGAAGAATTCCTGATGAAAAAGAAGTTACTGATTTCAAAGGAGGACACAATTGGTGCTTCAGGTTCATGAAATGGAATGGACTAAGCATGCGTATGGGCACCAGACTTGCCCAAAAGATACCTGAAAGCTATGAGCAGAAGGTCCTTGAATTTCATCGTTTTGTCATTCAAATGTTGGAAGACACATCAGTTTGAGTTGGAACAGATTGCAAACACGGACAAAGTTCAATAACTTTATGTAATATATTTTATTTTCAAATTTCAGGCCCTAAAATTAAGGTGCATCTTATACATCGGGAAATACGGTAATCACCTGCCATTTCCTCAAGGTTAGTCACAGGCTCCCCTAATAAGTATACAAATTCACAAGGCTCAAAACATGAGCAATTTTATCACATTAGTGGAAATAAAGAGGACTCATATCCTAGTCCACAAAAAGTAGCAATACCCACCTGGAACTTATACTACTGCCCCAGCAAGATTAGGTCAAGGTTTGTTCCTTTATGTTGGTACTTGCCTCTATGACCACTGTCTAGTACTGATTGTTTCCTGTAGTTCTCATCTTCAGTTTCTCTCAGAAGGTATTACCATCCTTTGCTCCCTGTTGCTCCTCCTTTTCACTATCTTTAACAATCTCTTTTTTAAAGGTCTCATCAGTTCCCAACAGAATCACTGGTTATAGATTCAGAGCTGGAAGTATCTTAGAAGTCATTGAGTCCAACCCCCTCATTTCATAGATGACGGAACTAAGGCCCAAGACATATAGTGAGTAAATCAGCACAGTTGGAGTTAGAACACAGGTTTCCTGACTCCACATCTAAGGCACTTCCTATTATACCTCACTCCTTCCCATTTGAATAATCTTTTGGGAAGGAACACTTTAGGGAATAGAAACAGCTTTTAGTCCTGAAAAATCACCCTATCAGTGGGAAAAACACTCAGTTGGATTCCACTGAACAGTATCGCAAACTAATATACCCATCTATATTAGGAACACTTGGATTTCTAGAAGATGGCAGAGTATCACTTTTGACAGATAATGAAGGTACAAATGAAATTCAGCAAAGAGCTGAGGTCATATGAGATTAAAACACATTAGTCATTTGTCTTGATGCCAGGGTTGTTTTTTTTTTCTTTTCTCTTTCAACAATTTTCCATGTGCAAAGATCTTTTTATAAACCACGATGTAGATTATTTTAAAGGCTCTTAAAACATGTTTGCCTTCAAATTATTAATTCTGTACTATAGGCAGAGTTCTGTTACATAAGGTAAAGCATTCCTCTTGCTTTCATTGATGAAATCCACCCTTCAACAAGTGAGCACTGTACTGCTGACATTTTTTTTCAAATTTTATATGCACTTCTAAAATGTTGGTTTCCTCAATGCCATGTTGTGGTAACTTAGTAAGAGTATAATGGCACCTGTAATAATAACAACAATTATTTGTTATTTGTAACAATTATTTATTAATAATATTACATATAATATTAAATTAAATATATTTAAAATTTATTTAAATTTCAAGAAATATTTAAATTAAATATAATAAATAATATTAAAAATAACAAAAATGAGTTACATTGGAACAATTGGAATTTGAGGATTGGAATTGGAATAATTGTTGTAGCACTGACCTAAGAGCCAGGAAGACACAAGTCAGGCTCTGTTAACCTGAATGAGATATTGAACCTCTAGGTAATTCTCTAAGACTAAGAACTAACTGTGTAAGTTGTGGATTGTTTGTTGTTTAGTAGCTTTTCAGTGGTGTCTGATTCTCAGTGACCGCATTTGGGGTTTTCTCGGCAAGGATACTGGAGTGATTTGTCATTTCCTTTTCCAGTTCATTAAATGACTTGCCCAGGGTCATACAGGGAGTAAGTGTCTGAGGCCATATTTGAACTCAAGAAGAGCAGAGCAGGTGCCAATTGGCCTTGTGTAGTAGGAAGGCCGAATTTATGATCTCAAATATAATCATGTATATGTTTGAATGGTCCGAAATCGCAAGGTATGAGAGATTCTCTAAGGAGAAAACAACAAGAAATTTATTTAGGCCCCACTGCAGCAGAACCTTGAACCAGCCTCCCCATTCCAACATCTTGACAAAAAGACTTCAGGCCCAGAAAGCCCATCTCACAAGAGCAACCAGGAGGCCACAGAAAAACAAGATAGTATTTAGCCAAATCATTTTCACTGGCCTCACGTTCCTGCTCGCACTCGGGTAAGCCTCGCTTCCGCAGCTTCCTGCTTCTGCAGAAGTTGTCTCCCCGCTCACCCTTCCTCGCAGCCGAGCTTCAGGCATTCTCAAGCCCCGCCTCAACGACCAGAGACCATTGGTTCCCGAGCTGGCCCCTCCTAAGTCACCAATCCACACCCACACAGGTTTCACACCTGACAGGGCCCTGGGCCTGGGGCTTAGCACTTAACAGCTGAAAGTACTTCCACTCAAAAGAAACAAAAGCCATGCTAATGAGACAATTTTGCTTAACAACACAC
>CM053625.1:195172724-195219555 GCA_028646595.1 Phalanger gymnotis
GCATTCTCAAGCCCCGCCTCAACGACCAGAGACCATTGGTTCCCGAGCTGGCCCCTCCTAAGTCACCAATCCACACCCACACAGGTTTCACACCTGACAGGGCCCTGGGCCTGGGGCTTAGCACTTAACAGCTGAAAGTACTTCCACTCAAAAGAAACAAAAGCCATGCTAATGAGACAATTTTGCTTAACAACACACCTTGGTAATCTTTTCCTCAATAGAAGCTTCCCATACTGGTGAATTCACAAGTCCAGTTGTTGATGATGATAGTAAACAACAATAATAAGGATAGAAATCATTATTATCACTGTTATCAAATAGTGTTTTAAAGTTCACAAAATGCTTTGTGTGTGATGCCTTATTTATTCAACCCTTGAGACAACACTGTGAGAGGTAGGTATAAGCGTTACTAGACATGTTTTACAGATGAGGAAATTGAGTTCAGAGAAATGAAGTGACTTTTCCATGGTCCACAGCTAGTATGTGTCATATCAGATTGAAAGCCAGGTCTATCTGATTCTAAAGCCGGTGTTTTATCTGTATGTATGAGTACATATGTGTCTGTTGGTATGCTTATGTGGCTGTGTTTGTGTGTGGGGAGCATTTTTGTATGTGCCTAAGTGGAGATATCTATGTGCTTATTTAGGTAGGGGTGTGTGTGTGTGTGTTTATTTGTGTGTGTGTAAGTACATTGCATTGTGAAAGACACACGGCCTTCCAAATACCTGCTACTAGGGATTACCTACCCTCATTGAATTCCATTATTATACGAATATCAGAGCTAGAAAGAACCTTAGAAATCAATATCCTTATTAATAATCTAGGAAATTAAGGCCAGAAGTGGTGAAGAGACTTACTCCAAGTTATGCACAGAGTTAAATATCAAGAAATGTTTAAGTACAAACATTCCTAAAATTTAAAATGACTATAAACACATATATTCACTTTCTTTATCATTGCTTCCCAAACAGTAAAATTTCAGCTACTGTCCTAAACTAGAAAGAGCACTTTGGAGTCAGAGGACCTGGACTGGGATTCTGGCTGTACTACTTGCTAGTTGTGTGGCCTGGAACAAGATACTTAACCCTTTTATGTCCCCGTTTTGTCATCAAATAGAAGGGGGAGTACTATACGATCTCTAAGGACTCTTTTACTTCTAAATCTTATTAAATTTAAATCTTTATAGATCAGAGGGCAAAAGCCTATGGTAAATGTTCAAAGATTACAGGCCAGTCTGTTTTTATGACCATGTGGTTCATTTATGCCAATTCCTACTCTAGGCTGACAATTACCACAAGCCACTCCCTGTAAGTCAATGATTCTTATGTGCCACCCTCATGCCCCATTAGCAGAGGTCAGCAACCAGGGTGTACTCTCATGAACCCACACACGGCCCATTTTTATCGCTTATTATGTGAGCCAAGGGTCAGCACAGAGTCAACAAACTCATTCTATGAGAAAAAAAGGAATTAGAGGCACCCAGTACCCTAAATGAAATAATAATATTATAATGCGTATTTGTGTAGTGCCTCACATTTTACAAAGCAATTTCTCATTTAATCGTTTTATCTAAACAATCCTATAATTTTCATTTAATATTTTCTTTTTCCCCCATTACCTGTTAAGGCAATATTTTAACATTGTAAAAAAAGTTTTGAGTTCCAAATTCTATCCCTCCCTCCCTCTGCTCCATCCCCTTGCCCCCTCTCTGAGATGATAAAACAATTAGATATAGGTTATACATGTGGAATCATGTAATACATTTCAATATTAATCACTTAGTACAAGAAGATAATTTTTTTAAAAAAGCCTAAAAGAAAGAAAATGAAAATAGCGTGCTTCAGTCTGTATTTAAACAATCTCAGTTCTTTCTCTGGAGGCAGATAGTGTGCTCCATGACGAGTCCTTTGGGATTGTCTTAGATAACGTACTGGTAAGAGTAGTTAAGTCATTCACAGGTCAGCATCACATAATGTTGCTTTTACCGTGTACAATGTTCTCCTGGTTCTGCTCACTTCACTTTGTATCGGTTCATGTAAGTCTTTCCAGGTTTTTCTGAAATCATCCTCCTTGTCATTTCTTATAGCACAATAATGTTCCATCCCAATCACATACCATACCTTATTTAGCCACACCCCAAT
This sequence comes from Phalanger gymnotis, assembly GCA_028646595.1. Classification (NCBI taxonomy): domain Eukaryota; kingdom Metazoa; phylum Chordata; class Mammalia; order Diprotodontia; family Phalangeridae; genus Phalanger; species Phalanger gymnotis. Next base: position 195,174,866 of record CM053625.1, read on the forward strand.
TGATGGGCATTTCTTCAGTTTCCAATTCTTAGCCACCACAAAAAGAGCTGCTATAAATATTTTTGCACAAATAGGTCCTTTTCTCTTTTTTTATGTCTTAGGGATACAGACCAAGCAGTGGTATTGCTGGATCAAAGGCCATGCATAGTTTTATAGCCCTTTGGGAAGAGTTCCAAATTGCTCTCCAGAATAACAACCTTATAATTTAAATAGTGCAAGTATTTTCCCCATTTTATATATGAGAAAACTGAGGTTTAGCTCAACCTCATGGTGGAGTAAAAAGAGGCCAGGGGTAGGCAGGAGATAAGTTTAAATCCCAGCTCCCACCCTGACTTGATATGTAAATATAGCTACGCCATTTATCCTTTCTAAGCCTCAGATCTCTCATTTGCAAAATTGATATAATAATACTTATTCTGTGAACCTCATAGATTTGTTATGAGGTTTCTCAAAGCCCTTTGTCTAGACCTCTCTTTGGCACTTATGTTACTCTCTGGTGTGTCACAGTCACATGAGTACTTTGAGGCTGTAATGTTCTTGAGATCAGTCTGTTTTGTAATTGCCTTGATATTCCCAAAGCCTAGCACAGTGCCTTGGACATAGTAGGTATTAATAAAAAGTTTGCCAAGTTGAGCTAAATTGGCTTGAATGGCCCAAGGTTATACAGCTGGTTAGTAATAGAAGAGACTTGAACCCCAGTTTTCTGACTTTAAATTTAGTGCTATTTCAACTTGGACTCTTGATATGCCATTTTTGAAAGCTTGCCAACCCCTGACCTTCAAAATCAGTAGGAACCAATCGTTACCCATGTAACAAAGCTATTTCATGATAGGAAGAAACTGAGCCACAGAAAATATCTCTCTGAGAGCCTGGGTTCAATAACACAAATAACTTATGGTATATCCAGCTGTGCTAATAATAGGCTCAATGAAGACTATTTTCTAGCTCAGGGTTGCTTTATGTTTGCGTAGGCTTTTAAGAAAAATTGCTCTGAGCATTACCCTTACTAGAACTATAGGTAATAGTAATCAACCTCTTGTAGCTTTTGACATGTGTTTTTATTCTGTTTGGCATTCTGGCCTTCCACGTTCCATAATAGCTAATGAGATTTTATGAAGAGAAGGAATGTTTGGCTGCTGCTGATCTAGGGTCTTTTAGAAATGGGTGTGAATGGAAATATAACTAGAAATTTTTCTACCTGAATCAAAAACAATTGGGCAGAGGGAAACAACTAAAGTGATTTTCCAAAATGCATAGGTCTTACCGTGTTACCCAACACTCCTATCTCTCATTCAATATACTTCAGTCAGTCCCTATTGCCTCCAGGATCAAATACAAAATCCTCTGTTTGGCATTCAAAATCCTACATAATCAGGCCCTCTCCCCCTTCCCCCCACCATGTACTTTTTGATCCAATGACACCAGTCTCATTGTTCTGTGTACAAGACACTTCATCTCTTGGCTTTGGTCATTTTCTCTGGTTGTCCCCAGTGCCCAGAGTGCTCTCTCTCCTCAATCTCTCCAGCTTCCTTTAAGTCCCAACTAAAATCTTGTCTTTTATAGTAAGCCTTTCTCAACTCCTAATTCTAGTGCCTTTTCTCTGTTAATTATTTCTTAGTTATCCTATATATAATTTGTTTATGTATATATGATATTATATATATGTGTGTATTTGCATGTATGTTATCTCCTCCATTAGATCAGAGTTCTTGAGGACAGAAACAGTCTTTTGCCTGTTTTGCCAGCAGTTGGCACAGTGCTTGGTACATAGTAGGTGCTTAATGTTTATTGAATGATTGATTGAGTGGGAAAGGAGGTGACCAAATGCTAGAAGCTCAGAGAGTAGCCTAACCATGAGTGTAGGCTCTGGTAGAAGGAACAGTCCATTCCCCAGAGTCCAGTATTCTACTCATGGAGACTTTTTAAGAGGAGGAGAAGGTCACGAAGGAGAGTGACCCAGAGTTGAGAGAGGGAATAGGATTGTGCCTTATTATTTAGGCAAGTGGAAGATTACAAGGTGCAGGGACTATGGTATACAGACCCCTGCAGAGAAGTTCCCCCTATCCCAAGCCAGTTCCCTTGGGCAAAAGCCCTTATCATTTGCCCTGGCTACCTCTCTAGGTATGAAACCTAGCTCTATAATAGTAAATTCATAGGCTGCTAGAATGCCAGCATTGAAAGAGACCTTAAATATCATCCAGTTAAACTCACTCATTTAACAGAGGAGGAAACCGAGAACCGTAGAGGGAAGTGACTTGACCAAGATCAGATAGCTAGATTAGTCGAAGATTCATGACTAGAACCTAGCTCTTCTAACTTTTTATTTTCATAGCAATTTACATCTTAAAAAACACCTTCATACCCATCTCAGATCTCATTTGATAGAGATGCACACTGGTGATTCCTAATCCTAAGACCTACAATATCAGGAAAAGTTACACAAGTTTGCATCACTGATTCAGATGGATGCCAAATCAAAGTTCAATCAAACTCTCTTGAACACAGTGCCACACTGTAGATTTTTCTCAACCTTTTTGTGTGTTAGTGTGCTCCCTAAACTATAATGCTGGGAACAAACTGTTGTATTGTTTCCATAATAAAGGTAGAGATTTGTCAAAATCTGAATAGTAATCAGTACAAATTCATATTGCACTCTATAGGTAGCAAAGGACTTTCCACAGAATCACAGAACTTCCAAGTTGGAAGAGACCTCAGAGATCGCCTTATCTAGTCCTATATCTTTCAGATGAGGAATTTGCTAGCCAGAGATGTGAAGCAGACTGCCTGAGATCACAAGCTAGTTGGTGGTAGAACCTCAACCCAAACTCAGCTTTTCCGATGCCAAGACCTATGCAAATATGGCTATTCCCATCTAAGAGATGAGATAACTGAGATCCAAGTCCAATAACAGAAAACAATCCTGCTAGGATAGAATTTCAGTTAGATTTGAAGTTAAATGACCAGGTTTTGAGACACAAACTCTGTTTCTGACTACTCTACCTACCAATGTGGCCTAGGGTAAATCGCTTTACCTGTTTTGTTATCAATATCCTTATCTATAAAACTACATATTAATTCTAAGGGCCCTTACAACTTTTAATACTATGAATGTTCTGATTTCTGGTCATGCCTTTCAGACTATGTCTGACTCCCTTGGGATGCATGCCTTCACCCTCCTTCCTGCATTCCCTACCAGTGGGTATTTACTCTCATGTGACCATGCAAATGCTAATACGGAAATAAAAGAATAAACTTTCTCAAGCACTGCGATGATATCCTCTCCAGAGGAAGGATGGAGGAGATTAAATTCTTGATAACATTGCTGAGAAAAAGCAAAGAAGCCAATTACAATTAGTTAGATTTCCAGTTACTGCAGTAAGTCTTTCTTCAGATCCAAAGAACATTGGAAATAAGATAAAGCCATCTAGACAATAAGCTTATCTGTTTGGAGACAGAGATGCCATGGGAAAAGATCCCTTATGTATAAGTTTCTTTTGGTTAATTCTCTTTTCTGTGTTGTATGTCTTTTTGTGAATTTTTTTTGTTCAGAGAGAAAAGGAAAATAAAAGACAGAGAAAGTAGAAAAAGAGTCCAGAAATATTCATGAAACTCAAGTAAGTTGAGCTGCAGGGACTCCTTTCCATCTGTTCCCTGGGAACACTATAACATAAATCCATGGGGATAGAACCAGAAAAAGCTATTAAGAAGCAAAAAACCACTGAAAGTGTGCTCAACAAGAGGCAAAGACCAATGCAAGTGCTATCAACAAACCAAGATTGGCCTTATACAGCAGGTAGGAATATGCGGCCATTGGTTAGAATGATTTGAAGAGCATCAGATATTATAGAATGATAGGATTTCAAGATTGTAAGGGACTTAGAGGTCATGACCTCAGCTAACCAGTACTTAACCAAGAATCCTCTCTATAATAGCCTCAAATATTCAACTGAATAACTCCAATGAGAAGGAATCCATTATCTTCCAAGTCAGTCCATTTGCCTTTGACAGTGCTGTCACTGATAGGAAGCTGTGCTTGTTTTGCTTTGTGTTTCCCTAACAGCTAACCTAAATTTACCACTCTGTAACATCTAGCCCATTTTTCCTAGTTCTGTCCTTAATGAGTCAAGCAGAATGAGTCTAATCTCTCAAGAGGATGTCAGCTTTTCCAAAGAATAAAGGCAGTTACTATACCTTTATGGGAGTATTCTCTTCTTCAGGTTGAATATATGTAATTCCTTTAATGGACCTTCCAGCGCCCTCACCATGAAGTTCAACTCTTTCTAGAGGAATTTAATTTTATCAATGTCTCCTTATAAATGCGGCATTAATATTTATAGAATAGGAGATTGAGAGTCGGAAGGGACGTTAAAGGTCAGCTAGTTCCATACTCTCATTTTGCAGATGAGGAAACTGAGGCCCAGAGAGATTAAGTGACTTTCCCAAGATCACACAGATATAGATCAGAAATAAGATTCAAAACTAGGTCCTTAGACTCCAGAGGTGCTCCTTCCATTTATTAAACTCTCTCCTAAGCATAATACCCAAAGGGAATCTAACAATGACAGAGTACAACAGTATCATCATTTATTATTTCCTATCCTCTGGACATTATGTGGTCTTAATGCTGTATCCTCTGCCCTTGTCTGAGCACTTACTCCCAATCTACGTGGACCAATGTGGCCTGTTTAGCATTTTTATCACTCACAGAGTCAGAATCAATTCATTAGTCTCATATTAATTACCTACTATTTCCTTAATGCTAGGTTACTGGAATACTTTGAGCTGTAAGATACCTTAGAAATCTAGTCCTGATTCCTCCTTAATGCTCTTTTTAAAAAGCTGTTCATAGAACTGGCTGATACATTAGCCTGGATTATTTTGTCTAATTAATCTATTAAAGCCAATTGCCATAACAATACCAAAAAATAATATGTAGCTACTATACGTAGAGCCCTGCTCTAGATGAAGGGAAAGTTACAAAATTTCTGTTACCCAGCTTCCACGTAAGCCTGCAGTAGTTTTTTTTTTTATCCTATTGTTTACACAGAGAAAGATGTGACTCCTAATAGGTTGAGAGAATGCTGAGCAAGATGTACAGACTTGCCGTGCAAGGGATTTGTTGGGTGTTCCTGACACATAGTAAGCACTTAATAAATGATTCTTGTTTGACTGATCGGGTACCAAATACTCTTTGACAAGACTTTTGGAGAAAAGATCTCTTTGGAGGTGGTGGAGAAACATTTTTGAATGGAGGATTGAAATCCTCTGAGGCAAAGAGTTGTGTCAATGCTGGCAAAATCATGTTCCTGACCCCAGGGCCTATAGTTCCAGTGACTATTGAGAGTGGACCTTCTTTGGGCAAAGTGGGTCCCTTTCTCTTAGTTTAAGTTGACACATCTTATTCTGGTCTCAGCTGAAGAAATAATTTATTCTATGTATTTCTTGGTGTATTCTAATCCATAGGACTTGTTCAATGTTTTTTTTTTTAATTTTGCTTGGATAGATGGGTTTACTTGCTATCCACATGCTGTAATGGTCTTTTGTGTAACTAGTGTTTTGTGGGGAGGCGCTAAGGACACCCAACCTCCCCTTAAGTGTGATCAGGGAAGTGTCTTTCCCTTTGAATCCAAGACCAAATATGTGGAGATATTATTCTAGATAATATGTTATATACATATATATATATATAAAATAGATATTATATATAGATAGGTATTATGTCTATGTACTATATATACTATATATACACAGTTAGATATTATTCTAGTCAAATACCCCTCTTAGAAACTGAAGGAAAGATAGCCTAGCTTTGACTGTCCTAGATCTTGCCTTCCCCATCTCCAAGCTATAGTGATGGCAGTGCAGGCTTGGCCCTTTTTTTTGAAGGAGGGAGGCAGGGCAATTGGAGTTAAGTGACTTGCCCAAGGTCACACAGCTAGTAAGTATGTCAAGTATCTGAGGTCACATTTGAACTCAGGTCCTCCTGACTCCAGGGCCAGGGCTGTACTCACTGTATCATCTAGCTGGCCCCGGCTTGGCCCTTCTACTGTGTAAAAATGGCCCAGACTTCATATAATATCTATCCGTGCCACATGAAAGCTATATCTATATATTCAGACAACCCCCCCCCACACACACACACCACATACACCTCTACTTCACCTTTAGGCAAAACATTACTTAACATTAAGGAGCTCAAAGTACAGTAGGAGAATGAGGCAATAACAGATAGCTAATATATACAGTATTACATGATAATATAATAACATGTTTATATAGTTTCAAGGTATGTGAAGCATTTTGCTCACAATAATTCTTTGGGATAGGTAGCTTACAGGTTATTATCATCCTTATTTTACAAATGAGGAAACAGGGTCTAAGAAGTTAAATGACTTCCCCTGAGGCACACAGCAAGTAAGTGCCTAAGACAAAATTTGAATCCAGATCTGATTACAAGTGATCACCTAAAAGTAGAAGGGCACTACAAGGAGTCAGAGTAATATTCTGTGGGTAACAACACACACTATACCTGGTACTTAACAAATGTTTGTTGAAACAATTCTCTAAAGAAAAATCAAAAAACTATTAATAAAGATACGAAAGACTATTTCAACACACCAATAATCATTGAATAATAGCAATAATAAGAGAAAAAGAGGAAGAGTTGATATTGGAGGGGCTGTGGAAAGACTGACATAATAATGAACTGTTGGTATCATTGCAAATGGGAAGAAAGCAATTAAAATGCCTCTACCCTTTGACATAGATATACAATTGCTAGCATGTACCTAGCATTGGAAAATTGGACTCTGCCCCTAGAACCACCCTAGACTTTGATAGGCCAGCCTAGGCCTTATCTTTCTCTGTTTTAGGCCTCCATAGCACTTCCTTGACATCTGCAGCTACTCTCTCTTCATATCTCCTTCACTCCCTTTCCAGCCCTTCTTTGTGCGTTGTCATGTGTCTTTGTGCATAAAAAAACTCCAGATGTCCAGAGAAAATGCAAAAGGAAGAAGATGGAATATCTAATATCTAGAATCTTGAATTCCAGAAAAGTGTTCAGTAGAGGAACTACAGGTAGAGTTTTCAATCCATATATAAGAATTGAGCACCTACTATGCATCCAGCACTTTCCTAGTTACTATGAGAGTTACAAAGAGGTATAAGGGCTCTGTCCTGCCTTCAGAAAACTCACTGTTAAGCTGTAGAGACCAAACAAAAGTGCCTGCTTACAGGACCATCTTCCTTGTCTCCTTCCCACCATCTGTTCCTATAAAATGTGCCAGCTTGTGCCAGGTAGAAGCAAGCTCTGTGGGGAATGTCTAAGTCGCAGATTCTATATGTGAGACTTTATAAGGAACATTATAGACATAATATATGGGAATCTGATCAAGAGCACCCGTCTCCTGCTTTGTCGTTTTGTCAGTGAATTCTCGTTCTCAGGCTGTTAGATGCATCCCTGTGACTTTTCTCTAACTCACAGCCAGGTCAAGGATTTTGTACTCTCCAGGCAAAGTCTGAAAATAATGATCTCTACATGCTATTAAAAAAACAAAGGTTTTTTCTCACTGTAAGTTATAGGACTTGACATCACAAAATAAATGAAGTTCTGTCATGTCTACCTTTGCAACATTTTTCATATATGTCCCCCTTCTCTTTTCTCAATCTGCCTCTGCCCTGCTATAGTCCCCCATCACCTCATGCTAGGACTATTATAGTCTCCCTGGCAGAAGGGGCAGATGAGAACAATTTGTTCCAAAGGCCACGAAGGCAGCTGAAGCAGGCGCTGTGGAGCACTTAGAGCTTGGTCAGACGTCTGAGATGATCCCAAGGTCATCCACTGCATCCCAGGTTATCATCAGTTGTTTTGACTTCTGGCTTGCCCCTGGATTTTGATGACTCTGGAAGAGAGACTGATGATTTTGTGCCACTCTGTGTCACTTAAATCCAATTCATATGCAAATCAGGACATCAGCATGTCCCATGATGTCGCTGGTCCTTTTCAAAACAAAAGACAAACAATGTCCTCTATTCAGTTGTCAAATTGATCTTCCTAACATACAGGTCTGACCATATTCAATAAACTCTATGGCTGCTTATTACCTTCAAGATCAAATCCAAAATCCTGTTTGGCTTTTATAACACTTCATAATTTGACCCCATTCTACCCTTCCGGTATTCTTATACCTTACTCCTCACTTCTCCCCAGCACTACCACGTACTCTTCTATCCAGTGTCATTGCTGTTTGTCCAATAAGATACTCCATCTCCTGACTCTGGGCATTTTCACTGGCTCTCCTCCCATACCTGTAACTCTCTCCTCCTGATCTCTGGCTCCCACTTCCCCAGCTCCCTTTAAGTCTTAATTAAAGTACAACCTTCCACAAAATCTTTTTCCAGAATAGTGTCTTCCCTCTGAGATTATTTCCAATATGTGCTACTCATATCTTATTTGAACACATTTCGTTTGCATTCTGCCTTCCCAATTAGACTGTGAGCTCTTTGAGATCAGGGATTGTTTTTGGCTTTCCTTTCTACCCTCATAGCTTAGTGCACAGTAAACCCACCTCCTGCTCTCATACTAGTATATAGATGCTCCCTCAAACACCCTAACATCCTAATTTCTTGCTCTACTTTCTTCCCATAACCTCATCTCCACCTTTGCTACAAATAGAAATGGTCGTACACTTGCCCTTACTATCACCTACAAGCTTTCAATTCAATTCAATAACATTCATTAAATACCTACTGTGTGCCAGACACTGTGCTAAGCACTTGGGATACAAATAAGAAAAAATGCAATCCCTGCTCTCAAGAAGCTTATAATGTAATGGGGGAAGACAATAACAAAGGGAAGCTTAAAAGCAGGGGTGGAGAGACATCAGGGGGACTATGGGGAACATCAGCCACAGATGGAAAATGAAGAATTACCTGGAAAATTCTGAGTCCTCTATAAAGGAAGGCTTTGGAAGGAGTTTATTGCTCTACCCCCCCGCCCTAGCCCTCCAATCAGAGGGGAGAAATAACTGAGAGTGCTGAAAAGGTGTTGAGTACCAAACATGGTGATCAATTTTGAAGTGATCAATTTATCTTGGTGGAGGCATGATATTCTTGGAGTCTAAGCCAAGCAGATCCAATGGTAGAAAATGAAAGATTTCCACTTTCATCTTCATGAACCCCAGAATTCCTTTATCTGCTCATTAGCTTTCATCATCTCATCTTTCTCTATGCTTTACAATCCCCAACCCTCTAGTCTCTCCCATTCCTCCGGTCTTTCTCAGGCCATCACCCATCTGTTAGCTACATTCTTCTCTTTTCCCTATTTGAACTCCTTCATAACTGACTCAGCTTTACACAATACTCTATCCTCAATTTCCTTGCTGAGGAAATCATGAAACAATGCTGACTGGGTCCACTATAAATTTATATTGTCTACTCTCAACTTGTCCTTCACAGAAGCAAGACATTTTATTGCTCTCTAATGGATTTGCCAGTCTACTTTCCACAGGAAATCCTTGAAACCTTCACATCTCTCTTTAGGCCTCCACCATAAGCAAGCCCTCCTGGTTTTCAGACAGAGACTCCACTTCTAATTCATCAAAATTGGAGATCTTTCACTGACAACTCCCTTTACCCCCCTCTTTCTCCTCATCTCACTTTATTCAGGCATCTTCCTCTACTAACTTTTCCATCACTTAGGTCTCAAATGAAGAGATGGGTGGGAAGGGAAAAGACTTTCTTCAGGGGGAGGCATTAACTCTAAGTCTTAAAGGAAGCAAGGAGAAGGCAGAGCATTCCAGGTATTGGGAGTGGCCATTACAAAAGCAAAGAGATGGGAGATAGAGTATCCTATACAAAGTAGAGAAAGTAGACCAATGTGGTTGATTGTAGTGTGGATCAAGGGGAGTGAACTGAGAGGAGATTAGAACTGTGAGAAGGGACTGGGTTTTGAAGAGCCTTAAATACCAAGCAATTTATTCTTGATTCTAGTGGTAGTAGAGTTTACTGTGGTTTATTGAGCAGAAACCATCATGGTCAGACCCATTTCTGGGTCAAGGAAAGCACTTTGGAAACTATGTGAATTTTGGATTTGATTAGAGTGGGGAGAGACATGAAGAAGGGAGACCAATTAGAAGGTTATTTTAGTAGTCAAGGTGAAAGGTGATGAAGGGACTGATCTAGGGTGGTGGCCGTGTGAGCAGAAAGAAAGGAATGTATGCAAAAGATGTTGGGAAGGTAGAGATTACAAAATTAATATTTTCTATTTATCTATCTGTATAATTTTTATTCAAAATTTCTGGGATCTGGTTGGATAGGTGGGATGAGAATGAGAAGTCAAGTATGATGCCAAGGTTGCAACGTGGAGTGACTGGGAGGATGGTGATACCCTTGATAGTAAAAGGGAAAATCAGAAGAGGGGAGGGTTTGGGGAGTAAATATGAGTTCTGTCTTGGACAAACTGAGTTAAAGATTTTTCTGAGACATCCAGTTAGAAATATCCCAATAGGCAGTTAAATGAGATATATAGAACTGGGAATCATCTGCATACAGATTATCACTAGACCTCTGGGAGCTGATGAGATCACACTTGGCAGTGCTTCTATAGTGATGCAGTTACATAATTTATGTCAGTCAAAAAACTGAGGAAGTAGAGTTGGCACTTAAGAAAGCAAAGCTAGCAAGAACAGCTTAACTTGACCAAATGTACTCCAGAGAAATCTGTGCTGGAAAAGTTTCAAAATTATGCAATGGGTATGGAAAGTATCATTACCAAAAAAAAGAGACAACCCAGAAATCATCTGCTATTGACCAATATGTCAAGTTTCTCATCTCCTGTGACATCTTTTTGAGAATGGCCTAAGTATTTCTAATATAATTTCTAGGGATCTTTATTCCAGCTCTCACTTGCAAAGTTGAGTCTTGAGTCCCAAAGAAAGGCCACATCTCCCCAATAGGCTTCTGGAGATATCCCAGAGAAATCAAGGGTAATCTCCTAATGTCATCGGTTTGAGTCCTCACTATTACACAACAGTATTGTATACGGTTTTTGAGAATCAGTCAGCCATCCATAAGAAGCTTTTAGAAAGAGACCTGTATTAAGTGTAAGCACAAAAGAATAGTGGGTACAGCTCATCTTCCCCAATATTTGTGACACACTATCCCACAAGTATATACAAAGTACAGGAGAAAATGGACTTGAGTTTAGAGAGTACATTTGGCAAAGAAATGACTACTACTTGTTGGAAGTCCTTTTCTTCCATTGAATGCCATGAATCCTCAACAAGTTCCCCTTAGACATGGTGGTAGAGTAAGTTTGCTAACCTCCCTATGGAGCAGTGAATATTTATCTAGTCTGCCCTTGGTTCACAAAATATATACTGCTATCAGATCATCTGAAGAAACCACTAAGACACTAATGGGAAGATGAGAAGTCTGAAATCTTCTGGACTATTCAAAGCTTACAAGGTCCTCCTGTTCCAAAGAGGGAAATAAAGGGAAAGAGAGGGAGAGAGAAGGAGAGTTAGGCCAAGGTACTTCTCTCTTTCTCACCATTTGCTAGAACTCCCTGATCCAACTAATTTGATGCTTTCCTATAGGATCCAGAGGGTATGACAGAATCTTTTATCCAGTTGGAATGGACTTCTGGTCTGGACTTATTTTACTTCATGCAATGGTTTTCAAAGACCTTTCATATTCAGTACAAACCCTCTGATTAAGATTGCTTGAGCATCTCATCATTTGCTTTAAATGGGGTAGGATGCCTTGATTGGATTACTTAATCACCCCCAACCCAACATAAGTATAAATTGATCATATCCTTCAAAAAAATATGAGCAGGGAGCAGACAGGATTTCACTGACAATTTTCTATGGCTGACCACTTCTTCACAATCAGACAATTGAATAAACACTGAAGAGAATACAAGATCTAGCTGCGTCTACTGATTGTGGATTAGAAAATACCATTTGACACAGAAGAGAAAAAGAACTCCCTTAAATAATCCCAACAAAGTGTTACTTATGCATATCTTAAAATTTTCAAGATACCTTGAGAAATTCAATCATAGAGGTATCTTTATGTATTGATAATTTTGATTGTGGTACACATAAGGCAGAAAATAGGGAGACATGGACTTAGCAAAGGTGTTTACTAGGGCGAGGGTGTTGGGGAATGCTCATGTATAGAGTCCAAATGAAAGGATAGCCAGATGCTCTTATTTGCAAATTAAGGTGTGCTGATTACATCAAGCCTGTGTCACACTATAAGGTCTCATCAACGATATTCCATGACCTTTTTAAACAAGATTTGTGTTGTTATACAACTCTTCATGACCCCATTTGGTAAAAATATTGGAGTGGCTTGTCATATCCTTATTCAGATAATTTTACAGATGTGGCAACAGAGACAAATAGAGTTAAGTGATTTTTCCAGGGTCGCAAGGCAAGTGCCTGAGCCTGGATTTGAACTCAGGTCTTCCTGACTCCAGTCCCAGTGCTCTATCCATTTCACCACCTAGCTGGCTACTGTGCCACATAGCTGCTCTATAAGATGGGTAGGTGGAATAAAAACAAACAAGTTATCAAGAATATCTCCTGTCCAAACTATTATGCCCCTTCATGTACTCCACAGTCAAAATGACCTACTATCTCTTTCTTATTTAAGACATTCCAACTCTAATCTCCACACCCTTGCAAAGGTGGTTCCCCATGCCTAGAGTACACTCTCTTCTCACTTCTGCCTTTTAGAATCTATAGCTTCCACAAAGTTCAGTTCAGAGGCTACTTCCTACATTAGATTTTTCCTGATTCTCTTAGGTGTCTCCCCATCCCCCCCCAAAGTTAACTTATTTTTGCTTTGAATATATTTTGTTTAATAATTTGTATTCATGTGTCCAAGTACTATTTAAAGATTCAAGTATTTTTGCATTTTAAAAATAAAACATGAAGATATTCATGAAAAAAAATGGGGTTTTTATCTCTTGTTGAGTAGTACTTTTTGGTAAGAGTTGTGAATTCTACTTTAATTAAAAGTTTAATAATGAGAGCACCACTAAAAATGAACTATTTCCTTCAGGAAATACCATTGGAAAATTGGTGCATATAATGATTTTCATGAGGAGTGAGGGGGGAAATCACTTTGAAATTATGGTTATAATTGAGGAAGGCAGAGAGAGAAAGTAAAAATAAACCCACATCTGAATTTCCCCAAGATGTATGTTCAAAACTAAAGTTGCACAAAACATAAATCTCACCCTTTATCTAGCCCAGAGTTCACCACACTTCAGTTTTCTCAGTTGTATTCTCTCTCCCCACTTGGGACAAGGGAAAATTCTTTTTAGAGCTATGAAAAATACTAAAAAAAATTAAGAAATTGGTTAATTAGATTGGGAGAGATGAATTCTTAGAATGTCTTTTATGGATTCTTTCCAGATGTATAGTTGCTTAATAAATGCTTATGGATTGATTGATTGATTCTGGTTGATTGAAAAAAGTCCCCTGTTGTATGTTCCCATTTGGTTATTAGCTAAATCTACACTATGTGGATTAACAGGGTTCATGATTGTATTGTCTACGGCAATCCAGAATTGTAAGAGATTCTTTGCAATGGCATATTCTAATTATCAGTTTTTCAGTCAGTATATGGTATGATTACTCATACTGTGTCCCCATACTGTGCCATAACTGGGTCCCCAGCACAGTTGCTACATGATTTAAGAAATATAAAAGAGCTCAAGATACAATTTCTACCTTCAGGAAACTTATAGTGTTGGAGAAACAGAACACACATAAGAATGATTAAAGATTAATTAGCTACAAATTGATTTGATAATGTTTCCTCATTGGTAAAATAGAGCTAATAATATTTATACTGCCTACCTCCCAGGGTTGTTGGAAGGATAGAGCTCCATAACTTTAAAATGCTATGGGAATGTGAGTTTTGTCATTAATATTAATAAATTATCATAAATATAATAGGTGTTCCAAAAAGGGAAAAATGAGTGTTGGTTTTCAGAATCCATAGTTTCTCTCAGAGCCTAGCTAGGACATTACATTCTATATGATATCTTTCCTGATCTCCCTCTAGTTCCCACCACTAGTATTACTCTCCTAAAGTCACCTTCTATTTACTTTACCTATAATGTGTATATGTTTTATGTGTACATATTATTTTTCCCAAAGAATATAAGCTTCTTGAAGGGAGGAATTGTTTCATTTTTGTCTTTGTATCTTCACTGCTCAATAAAGAGTATGGCACATAGTAGGCATTTAATAAATGCGTGTTGATTAGCTGGTTGGTAGATTAGAGAATTCTCAACATGCTCTGATGATAACCTCCTGACCCCAAACCTCACCATTTGCAGAGGTGATTTCCTGTGATTTTGAGTATGAGAATTCCTTTTTAACTTCAAAAAATGCCACAGATCCACATGTGATAGTCACTGGGCAATTGATGAAGCACGTATTTGGAAACAGAAAGCTGCTATCATAGATGCCCATCGACTGAGAAATTTCTTAACAAATTTTGGTTCATAATAAGAACAAACTGTAAAAACAAAGAACTTTGAAAGCTCCAAGAATTATTGATTATTCATGATTCCAGAGTAGTGACAATGAAAACATCCTATTATAGAGATATGGTGATGGATTTAGGATGGTGAAATATTTGTGTGCGTATACACATGTATGTATGTATGAGTGTATTTACACATGACTCATTCAGCATCTTAAATCCATATATGTGTATGAATACATATATGTATATATAAACAAGCAAAAAATTCCCTCAAAGACTGTAGCAAATATTATATGTACACACATATACAACATTTGAAGAATTTTGCTTTGCTTGGTTTTAGATATATAAAATACGTGTATATATAAATATATAGTATGTGTCTATACACACACATATTATACACATATGTACGTGTATATATATGTATACGTATGTATACAGTAATTGAAGGAATTTGTTTTACTTGATAGTGCATATTTGTTACAAGAAATTTATTTTTTTTTTGTTTTCAATGGAGTAAGAGGGAGAAAAAATGGATTTCTCTTATTTCTTAAATAGAGAGATAAAGGAAATCCTATAGATGTAAAAGGTTGCATGCACTTTCAGACGAAGTCATAGGATTAATAGTTAAACTTAATTGTTTTACTTTGTTAGATGAGTTCTCTCAAGGAATGGGAGTTACATGTAAATTTTATAATGCAAAGAGAAAACATCAATAAAACTTTAAAAATATTACTTTAAGCAACAATAAATATGATGACTACCGAGAAGCATAGGAGTAATTATAGGAACTGATACAAAGTAAAGTAAATAGAATCAGAAGAACAATATACAATTACTTCAACAATGTAAGCAGAAAGAACAAAAAAACAGATTGAAGTTATAATGAGAGGGAGGGGAGGGAACAAATATTTATTAAGCAATTATTCTGTGTGTTAAGCACTATGCTAAGCCTTTATACATATTATTTCATTTGATCCTCACAACAACTCGGTTCAGTAGATGCTATTATTATCCCTGTTTTACAGTTCAGGGAATTAAGGTAGGCAGAAGTGACTTGCCCAGGGTCAAACAGTTAGAATGTGTCTGAACCAAACTTTAATTCAGGTCTTCCTGACTCCAGACCTGGAGTTCTATCCACTTAGCACCACCTATTTCAACATTAAAGAGGAACTATAAGAAGGCATTTCTCCAATTTCTTTGCAAATTAAAGGACTATGGATATGAAATGCTGCAGAAAATTTCAAACTTTTTTCCACATTTTGGTTAGTTTTACTGAAGTTTTTTTTTCCTAGTTTTTATTTTTGTAAGAGCAAGCTCTTTTTTGTATTCTTTGTTATGAGGGGAGGCTTTCTGAGAGAAAGAGAGGAAAGTACACATTTCAAAGTACATATGATATTGAAACCAAAATATATCAATAAAATTTATATTAAAAATCTACTATGAATGCAGTAACACTTTTAAGTGAATTTGTATTTTATTAATTGCAACTGCATCTAGACACATTTGAAAAATAGTAATATATAAACTCGAGACATTTATTTATTCCAAAGAAAATGTTTACTTATTAAGTTATGCTCTGCATTTTGTACATAGTATACTAAACATTTCATTTGCATGAATCCTCTACAATAATTATAGACCCTGAGGGAAGATCCATTGTCCTATGAAATGAAGTACATAGTTAATCTGGCCTTCAAGACCCTTCATGATTTGGGCCCAACTTACCTTCCTCATCTAGCCTCCTGCCAGCTCTGAATAAACCCTATACTTTCCTATGTCCATGAATTTGTTTCCTCTGTTCCATCAATTTAAGGAGAAATCCTTCTCATTCCTCAATTCCCTCCTCTCCTTATAAAAATCCTTACCCAACTCTGAGGTTCTGGGCTCTCATTGATGACTTTTACTTTCTCTTGCCCTATCTCAGCCCCATCAGCACTACTTCCTAACCATCACCATGAGCTCTCCCACCTACACCCCCTTCTGTAACACTGAGAGCAATACTCAGATAAACACTACTGTTCTTCATAAGGACATATCAAACAACCTTTTTTATGTCTCCAATTTTTATTCACTGTCTTCCCTGTCAAACATACCTCCCTAATAACAATATAGTGTTCCCCTACTGGAAGGTAAGGTCCTTGGGATGTCCTGAGAAGATGTCTGCCTAAATAAGAGGCAGGCTACTCAGCTCCTATATACCCATACCTGCAAAACTTTAAAGTCCCCATCAAACTGAACTATAATTAAGAAATCTAATAAAAAATTATAGTTAGTGACATTCTGCCCTCTAGAAATGTATAAAATCTATGCAGAATCTCATAGGAAATAGAAAAGGGAAATCTTGAATTAAATGAGCAGCAATATCAATAGAAATGAAACAGAGTAGAATGCAAGTTTCTGCATCTAGAGGCAGCAAGAGAAGAGTTGGCAAAAGCTCCAAGGTAGTCAGAAAGCCTACTTGGGACTTCGGAAACCCTGAGGAACAAAATCTGGTGATGACCAGCATAGTCTCACAGTGTTCAGACTAGGCTAGCCCAGGCCCAAGAGCTCTCAGGTCCCTAAAAGTTTGTTCCGTGACACCAGAGAGTACACTGAAGATCCCTTACTTTGAACCTTAAAGATTGGTAGTAGAAAAACCCTGGGATGTTAATATAAGAACTCAGGGGACCCAGGGAAGATCAAATAAAGCTACCATTTCATCCAAAAGTACAAGGGCACAAAACCCCAATTCAAAAACAAAAACAGGAGAGATGCCCTCCCAAAAAAAAGGAAAGAAAAAAACCAACTAGTATCAATGGTTATTGCAAATCTAGAAATCCCCAAGGGAAGATATTATCTTTACAATACTTACAAGCAAAAGTTCAAGGAAAGAATAAATTTTATGGACAGACCTCATGAATACATAGAAAAAATAAAGATATAAGAAATTAGACAAAAGCTCTTGAAGAAAAAATTGGAAGGAGAATAAGTAGTTTAGGAGAGAACACGAGAAACCTTACCCAAAAAACTGAATCTCTGAAAACTAGAATGGGCCAAATAGAAATCAACAACGCTATGAGACAGAAAGAATTTTAGAACAAAACCAAAAGATTGAAAAACAAACAAAAAGGTGTGAACTTCAAAACAGCTCAAGAATTCATTTAAGAATTATTAGACTCCTTGAAACCATGATTTTTAAAAAGGGAAGTGGGGAATGTTGAATTATACATATATATATATATTGAATTATATTTATTTGAATTTCATATATATGTATATATATGTATATATATACACATATACACACAAATTATAAATGAAAACTACCCAGATCTATTGGAACCAGAGGGCAAAGTAATGATAGAAAGAATATACAAATCACCTCCTAAATGTAAACTCCAAAGGTAAAGTCCTAGAGATATCAAATCCAAAATCTATAGTTCTAATGTCATATAAAAATACTACAAGTATCCAGAAAGAAGCAGTTTAGTTACCAAGGAACTACATTCAAGATCACACAAGACCTGATAGCTTTTAATAACAGTAATACATAACATTCATATAACACTTTAAAGTTTGCAAAGTATTTACACGTATTATCTCATTTGGTCCTCATAATAACTCTATGAGGAAGTTGCTATTATTATCCCTATTTGACAGAAGAGGAAACTGAGGCATTTAAAAGTGACTTGCCCAGGTTCACACAGATAGCAAATGTGTGAAGTAATATTTGAACTCGTCTTCCTGATTTTGGGTACAATGCTCTACAAGCTGTGTCATCTAACTGCTTCTAAAAACCACACGAGATTTTGGATTATAATATTCCAAAAAGCAAAAGATATAGACTTAGAATCAAGGATAACTTATCCTGCAAAAATGAGTTTAATCCTACTGGGGAAAAAAAAATGGACATTTATTTGAATAGGAGACTTGGCCAGTATTTCTGACAAAAAAAAAAAAAAGAACTGCATTGAGTAGGAATTTTGAAATACAAAAACAGGAGTCCAGTGATATCTAGAAAAGTGCATTTTGTTGATTAATCAGTAGAATCTATGGGATGGTGTAATACTAACATTCTAATGGGGGAGAAGAAATCAAGAGTCACTTCAGACTTAATATCTGGATTGGAAACTGCAGGCATGCTCATCAATTGGGGAATGGCTGAACAAGTTGTAGTACATGATTATGATATGATGCTAATGTGCTACAAGAAATTATGAGCTCGATGGCTTTAGAAAAATATGGATAGACTTGAATGAAATAATGAAAAGCTAAATAAGTAGAATCAAGAGATCACTGTACACAGTAACAGCAATATTGTTTTTAAAAAGACTTTCAGCGAGTAAGTCATTTTGACTATTATAAATACCCAAATTAAGCATAAAAGACATATGAAGAAAGATGCTATCTGCATCTAGAGAAGGAACTGATAAATAGAAGTGTGTATAGACTATTTTACATATATGCCTATTCATGTCTAATGGTAACCATCTCTAGGGCTGGGGGTGGGTGGAGGGAAGAGAGAAAAATAACTTTACATGATAATTTTGTTGTATATTTAAAAGGAATAGCTAGTTGTAAATAGTAGATTCATAATTTCATATGCAATCAACTTTTTTATTTTACTGTTACAGGAATGCTTGTTTTATTTCTGAAATTAAAAATAAAATAAAATGTTTAATGTAAATTCCTTGAAGACAGAGACTGCCTTGAATGTTTGTATTTTTATCTCTAATATTTAGCACAGTGCACATAGTAAGGGTCTAATAAATGCTTTATTGCCTTCATCCATTCAATCCGCCTCACCTGCCCTCACCTCTCTGAAGCTTTCCTCCACAGACTCCTTCCCCTCACTTTCCATGGCACTTTGTACAAATTTTATGGCCTTACATGACCTACTAACTTTTATTGTAGTTATTTGTGTGCATATCTCATCCTTCTTGTTAAATTAGGGCAGGTACTCTATCTTAGGTAGTCAATAAATATTTGTTTCATGAATAAATAAATAGGACTGTTGTTGTTATTGAATCATTTCACTCATGTCTGATTCTTCATAACCCCATTTGGGATTTTCTTTGCAAAGATACTAGAGTGATTTGCCATTTCCTTGTCTAGCTTGTTTTACAGATGAGGAAACTGAGGCAAACGAGTCAAAAGTAACTTTCCCAAGGTCACACAGCAAAGTGTCTGAGGCCGGAGCTGAACTCAGGAAGGCTTTCGTCTCCCTGATTTGAGTCCCCACACTCTATCCACTGCACCACCTAGCTGCCCAAATGGGACTAGGACTTGGCCTAAGAGGAGGCCATGTTGTTAAAAAGTCCAAAAAGCTAGGGTGTCAGAGATGGAGAGTCTAGTCCTGGCCCTTCCACTCAATTGTTTTAAGTTTCACTAAAGTCATTGTCCTCCTCTAAGCCTGTTTTCTCGACTATAACATGAGAAGATTGGATTAGATGGTCTCTTTCTTTCTAGAAGGGTTGTATAGACAGGCAGTATAATACGGCAGAAGACTACTAGGTCAGAATGTACTATTGGAATCAAGAGAAACTTGGGTGCAAAGCTAGCAATTACTAGCTGTATGATAATTTCTCCTCTGAACCCAATTTCTCATCCATAAAATCAGGATCATAATACCTGTAATATTTCAGAGTTTTGTAAGGATTGAATGAAGTGTCAAATATCAATGTTTTGTAAACCTTAGAGTTCTATGTAAGACTCAACTCTTATTACCATTCCAATCCTGAGACTCTATGAGTAAATAATGAGACTTGGATTCTAGTTTTAATTCTGGTGTGAACTCTCTCTGTAGAAAATCACTTAGTTTCCTCATCTGTCGAATCAAGGAGTTGGACAAAATGACCACTGAGATCCTTCCCAACACTGCCATTCTATGTTCTCAAATGTTTCGGTCTTGGGAAATCTTTATACTCTTAAAAAGTACAGAGAACCACAGAGTTTTTTGTTTACGTAGGTTTATCTATCAGTATTTACCATACTAGAAATTAAAATGTTTCCATATTATTATGAAAATAATTACATCCTCAGACACATCAGGTAGTTCCCAAGGAGACCCAGGGGTCCCCAGATCACACTTGGAGAGCTGCTATTCTAAGGTAAGGATCAAGTAAACCAAAAAGAATAGAGAAAGGTGATCAAAATATCAGAAGAAAAAGCCCAGAAATGAGAATGTGTATGTTTAAGACACCAATTAAGGAAACATGGTACCATGAAAACAGTATTTACTGGCTCTTCAGAGAACTTAGGTTCAACTTCCTTCTCTGATACTACCTTCGAGAAGTTATTTAACCTCCCTAAACTTCATTTTCCTCATTTGTAAAATTAGAGAAGGCCCTCTAAGCTCCCTTCAAGATTTAGTTTAGAAATAGCTCTATAATCCTATGATGAAATAGGAGCCACCTTCAAACAACAGCCCAAACTGTCTCGATGATGGGTTGGGAAGGGAGGGGAGGGGGCTATGAACCAGCTCACAAAGAAGGTCATGATAGACAGATTAGCCTTATACCGCATTTGCCTAGTAATTCCAAAATGTTGGCACTGGGAACAGCACCCTGGGGAACTGATGGGATTACTGAAAATCACCTTTTTAAAAGACAAATGACTGAAAACAAAGTCTGGGTAAGCAGCAGCTGTTGAATATATAGCATCAGCAACCAGGATCTTGAAAAAGATTTTTCCCCCCAGTACACAGTAATTAGTGCCATCATGTCCCCCGAGGGCAAGAAGCCTTATATAATGTTCTGTTTTGTAATCTCCCAAAACTTTTCTGTTTTGCTTTGAGTTTTTTTTTTTTTAAGTCCTAAAAATGTTTTAAATGTTGCCTTCTCAGGTGGGTCTCTGTGTTTTCCAAGACACAGCTGCCTTGCTGGCTTCAAAAATTAGGAGGCTTTGTTTTCTTTTGCCTTGTTAACCATTTCTGGGGAGGAAGCAAAACCAGGAAGTGAAGAGGAATGTGGCTTGTCTGGAATTCTACATTCCTATAGATCAGAGACAGACAAAGAAGCTGCTGTTGTTTTTGGACATGAAATCAAGGTAGCAATCACCATGCACTCTGCCCAAACATTAGACGAAGATGTTTCCTCATGGTCTTTGAATGTTTCAAGTCTTTGATGACTGCCTTCTTCTTTCTTTTTTTTTTTAACTTCCATTTTCCTTCTTCTGTATGTCATGTGACTCTTCGGGGGGGGGGGGTTAGAGAATCATAGATTTAAGTTGAAAGGGTCCTTAATAGTCCAACTCCTTATTTTACAGAAGAAGAAACTGAGGCATAAGGAAGCTCAGTAACCCATGTTCACATGAGTTAGTAAGCAGCAGGTATAAGACTTCAGCTCTGGTCCTCTGCTTTCTACTCTTGCACTTTTTCCACTTTCTCAGTTCTCAGGTGTCTTGACCTCTCCACAGCTGCTGACACTGTGGAATCATCCTCTTCTCCTAGACAGACTCTCCTCCTCAGGTTTTCCTGATACTGCTCTCTCCTAGTCCTTCTACCTTTCTGACTACTCCTTATCAGTCTCCTTTGCTGGATCTTCATCCAGGTCATGCCCATTAACCTTGGTTGCTTCCCAAGCCTCTATCCTGGGTCCCCTTCCCTTTTAATTACACTGTATCACTTTGTGATCCCATCAGCTCTCATGGGTTCAATGATCATCTCTATGTAGATTATTACTAGATCTAGCTATTCAGCCCTAACTGTTTTCCTGGGCTCCAGCCTCACAACACTAGCTGCCTTTTGAACTGGATTTCCAGTAAACATCCCAAACTCAGCAAGTCCAAAACAGAAATCATAAGCTTTTTCCTAATCCCTACCCTCTTATGAACTTCCTATTGCCCAAGAACCATCTTCCCAAGTCACTTAGGCTTGAAACCTTGGTGCCATCCTCTACTCCTCACTCTTACTCACCCTACACATCTGATAGGCTGTCAAATATTGTTTCTACCTTCACTATGTCTCTTCTATAACTCACCTTCTTCTCTCTGATGCTGCCACAACCTTGGTACAGACCTTCTTCAGGGGTAGGGAATCTGTGACCTCAAGTCCATATGTGGCTTTCTAAGTCCTTGGGTGCAGCCTTTTTGACTGAGTCCAAGTTTTACAGAACAAATCCTTTTATTGGATTTGTTCTGTGAACTTTGGATTCAGTCAAAGGGCCACACTTGAGGACCTAGAGGGCCACATGTGGCCTTGAGGCCACAGGTTCCCCACTCCTGGTCCAGCAACCTTCTAATTGGTCTCCCTGCCTAAAGTGTAATTGATCTCCTGACTCCAGTCCATCTTCCTCTCAAGTGCAAAGTGATCCTCCTAAAAATTTAATTCTGACCATGTCACTTCTTAATCCAATGACACCGTATTACCACCAGGATCATTTAAAATCCTTTCTTTGTCTTTTAAAATCCTTCACAAACTGGCTCCTTCCTGCCTCTCCAGTCCTCTTAAATTTGACTCTTTTACAATCCAGTAACATTGGCCTTCCTGCCATAGCTTGCTGATAATATTCTATCTTTGAATGTGGTAACTTTTCACTGATTATTCCCTATACCTAGAATGTTCTTCATCTTCACCTCCAGTGCCTGGCATCCTTGGCTCCCTTCAAGTCTCAAGTCAAACCCCACCTTCCACAAAATGTCTTTCCTGGCCCAAACACCCCACACCCCACACCCCTCACCGCTACTTGTTGTTGACTCATTTCGGTTGTGTCAACTCTTTGTGACCCCGTTTGGAGTTTTCTTGCCAAAGATACTGAAACAGTTTGCCATCTCCTTTGCCAGCTCATTTTACAGAGGAGGAACTTGGGCAAACAGGATTAAGTGACTTGCCTGGGGTCACACAGCTAATAAGTATCTTAGGACAGATTTGAACTGAGGTCCTCCTGACTCCAAAGCCAGTGTTCTAGCCATTGCATCACTGAGTCACCATCCACTGCTAGTACCTTCCCCTTGAAATTAGCTTCCATTTACATTATTTTTGCCTTGTGTGTACAATCTTCTGGATGTTGTCTCCCCCATGACAAGGTTAGCTCTTACACCATGTTTTTGCCTGTCTTTATATTTCTGCACTTAGCACAGTGCTTGGCACACAGTAATTACTTTTTTTTAATAACAAATGTTTGCTGATTGATAGACATGCTCTTGTTGTTGTCCTGGTGGTGGTATTGGTGGTTGGGAAAAGGGATCAAGTCTGCTCTGGTGTAGCTTCATCTCTGTCGTATCTGTTCTTTCCTGTTTTTAAGTGAAAGAGAATGAAAAAAGGCTGCAACACTGAGAACTCCAAAAGATTAGGAGAGCCAGTCCCAGAATTCATGGCAGATTTTGAAACCAGCCAGTCTTGTGGAAAGAGCTGAAGGATCCAGCCCAATGGTTGTTGAGACAAGGAATAATCTCACTGGCATTTGGAAACGAACCTGGGGTGGCAAATGCTCTGTAGAGACTATAATACATTTGAGCATACTCTCCCCAGGGACCAAGTTGGGATAGAGGAATATTTCTCTGCAGGGTCAAATGAGGCCCCAAGCCAATAGCATTAGAAAAAGTCATACCCCATTTCGAATGGAGTATTTCTAGTACCCTGAGAGAGGTAAGATAGTCTACTTCACTCTGGCAGAGTGAGTCCAGAAACATCAATAAATATTCATTTCCCACCTTTACAAATGATACCTCCAAGGCTCAGAGAAGGGAGATGATATGTCCATAGTTGCACTGCTAATATACAAATAAGGAAAGCATGGGAGAGATCTTAGACAGCATGTAATCCAACTTCTTAATTTTACAGATAAGGAAACCAAAGCCTAGAGAGGCAAAGTGACTTGTCCAAAGTCACCTTGGCATAAATAGCAAGATTTAGACTTGAATCTGGGTCTTCTGAATTTAAATTCATTTCTTTTTCACTTGATCAGACTTCTTCCCCAAGAAGTTCATCTTCTTTAATCAGAGAGTTTTCTAGAAAGGAATAAGTGACCTCAAAATGCATTCTGTTCCTTCCAATATTCTAATTTTAGACTTAATTTCAGACTCATCTCCCATTTCTACTGTGTGGTATTTTTTTTTCTCTTTTTCAGACCTTTGAACTATTCAGAATTAGATCAGATAGACAAAGCCAATAAGTTAATACCATCTTAGCAGGGATCATTTTTCCCTGGCCAGTGTTCAGATGAATCTGTGCTGTATTTCAGTGAGCCTGAGACTGAAAGAGTAATTGTTTCAGAACTCTATTCTAGCAGGAGAAAACACCTCTGGCCTCAGAAACCCTGGGATTTCTCCTCAGGCTATCAAGGCCTATCCTGCTCTTCCATCTCTCTTGCTATCCCAAAACACCAGAACCCTGCTCTGAATGGAGGCTTTTTAGATATTAACATGTCCTCCTCCCCCTCTACTACACTCCTGGAGTCTCTTACCCACCTCCATTGTGAACCATATACACCTCCTTCTCTACATGTTCTAACACCTCCCTGGGGTAGCTGTCATCATGAGAAGATGGATTTATATTATGAAGCTTTAATTTACTGTGGTTCAATTAACAGCCTAGGTGACTCACTTCATAGCCCCAGGAGCTCTCTTCTTTTTAAGAACCCAGAAAGGAAAGAAAGAAAGAATGATGTGAAACCCTCTGAGTCAGTAAAGGCACCCTATGTGGTAACCTAGATTGCAGCATATCCATGTTTAACAAGGCCCCAGCTTGTATTAACCACTCTGACTTTGCCGAACATGCCCTGCTGCCTTTCTCCCAAAATTCCTCATTTATTGGATGATTTCACCTGAAAAAAGGAAGGCCTGGGGGGGGAGGGGCAGCTTAATAATAGTCTTAAAGTGTAGGGAGGATTACAGGCAGACAGTGAGCAGATGCTTTCTATTACTACTGAGGACAAGATAGGAGGGAAAAAAGCATCTGTATAGTGAGGGTGACAGACTAAATATTGTGACTTGAGGAGGTGAGGCAGTGGATATAGTTCTCTAGAGCCTTTACACAGAACAGATTCTCTGTGGCCAGAGGGCAGTTCAGAGCTATTCCTGCCTAAAGGGAACAAATCATGATGTTGGGAACACCAGTAACTGTTAACTCCCCAGCCTGGATTCAAGTGCTTCTCAACTACAGACGTTAATATCCCCCTGGGCCACAACTACAATGTAGATTATAAAATCCTAAAGTTTAGAGTTAAAAGGAACCTTAAAAATAATTTCCCTTAGTGGCTCCCAAGCTGTGGTCCTCATTCAAGATTTGAGAGTCCCAGGAGGTGTTGCAAATGGCCCATAGGCTCATATGCACATCATTACATATCAACCAAATATGAATTTGTAAAGCATTTAGTAGGCGCCAGCAACTGTGTCAACACTAGAGATACAAAGACAAAAATGAAAACATGTCTGCCCTCAGGGAGTTTACATTCTGTTGGAGAAAAGAACATGTACATATGTAAATGTGGCTTTATTTTCACCATACCTCTTCCAAGTGTCACCAAAGAGTGATTTCGAGTTTCAGACTCACAAAATCTACACAAAGAAAATAAAAGATAATTCATGCGAGAGGAACTAGCAATTAGGGAAGGCTGTGCTTGAGCTCGGTTCTGAAGCGAGCTAGAGTAATCATCAGCGATAGTCTACATAAAGGCACAAAAACGGGAGATGGAAAGTCGTATGTGAAAAATTGCAAGACTGGTTTGCCTGGACCATGGTAAAGCTTTTTAACCAACAGGTACTAATTATGCAACTACCATCACATGAAGGTCTATGACTTTTTTTTTCATTCCCTAAAAGGTTTTAAGGTACTAAATTGGCCTAACCTCCTCATTTGACAGATGAGGAATCTGGCATCTCATGAAATTAGGCAACTTGACCAACAACAAACAGGTTCATAGGCTCATGGATCTAAAGTTCGCAAGGATATTGGAGACTAATCTAATTCTCTCATTTTGCGAATGAAGAAACTGAGGCCCAGAGAGTTTAAGTGATATGTCAGAGGTTACACTTCAGGATTTGAATCTAGCTCATTTGAATCCAGCTCCAGGCCAAATCTAGTGTGGTATTAACTATACCTTCCTGCCTCTTAGTGCTAACAGAACCCAAATCTGAACCCAAATTATTTGATTATAAATCACTAAGATAAATTCCAAATTCCTTGTCTTACCATTTAAAGCCTTCTAGAACTTGAGCTTTAAGTACCATTCTAGTCTCATCTCCTACTTCTCCCCCTCCCCCTATATAACTTTCATTCCAGATATATTGGCCCGTGCCCCACCTTTGAAATAAACCGAGATCATTCCTACCAGTCCTTGTGCCTGGATTATTCTATTCCCTTTTTTCTAGCCACCCAGATCTGCTCACTTTCCACCAGTCACCTCAATTCCCACCTTCTCTAGCCCTCAGAGATCTCCCTCTCTCCTGTGACAGAGAATGTATTAGTCATTTGGTACTGAAACATAACACTGCCTTATTATACTTATTAAGTTTTTATTTCATATGAATATATCTCTTTTCCTTAATTAGAACAACTCTTTGAAAGACTACCCTGAGAATAATCCAAGTGTTATCTATATATGGGCTAGGTGGCCAATACATATGATAATATTATCCTAGGATTTTGGATTTAGAAGAGACCTTAGGGATTTTTCTTCTCTAACCCACTCATTTGACAGAATAGAAAACTGAAACCCACAAAAGTAAGAACATTTGCTTGATTACAGAAGCAGAGACTACAGATCTAGGATTCAAGCTCAGGACTTCTCAATCTAAATCCAGTGGTTTTTTCACTATACCATGCAGCTTCATTTAATATTTTTGGAAGGAAAGAAGAAAAGAATTAGCTACAAAGATAGAAGTTACCTCAGGTGCCATCTAGTAAATCATATCCTTTTACAGAAAAGGAAACTGAGCCCCACAGACTTGTCCTAAGTCACATTGGCAATACCAGAGGTAGGATTGGAATCCAGATCCTCTGACTTCAGAGCCAGTATTCTTTGCCCTCTGCTACTGTCCCATTTAATGGATTTGAAAGAGAAGGAGAAAGAGGGGAAGGGGGAAGGAAGAAGTAGAGGAGAGGGAAAGAGAAGAAAAGAAGAAAGAAGACTGGAATGACTGGAGGATGGAAGGACGAGTTTCTTCAATCACTGAGAGGGATGCGAATCCACTTTCCTGGGGATCTCCATAACCCCTCTTTTCCCGATTAACTTCTTCACTCTGGGCCTCCCTCTAGCTATTACTCTCTACCTCAAAGAAATAAGAGAGGGAGGATTAATTAGCTAAGGCTTGTAAATCACTTTGAAGGTGGAGAGTACTGTGTAGGTGCAAAGCATTACTATTATCATTACATGGTATAATTAAATGAGGGTAGTAAGATTACTTTTCATCTAATTGGATTTATGAAGGGATAGCATGGAGGCAATATAGGTAATCCCCCCTCCTTAATGAAAATCCAGGATTTTAGAAACAGGAAATTTAGGTGAGAAAGATAATCCTTTCAATGTTGTTTAATAGAAGGGGTGGTAGCCTCATGATATTCTTCAAATAAAGATTTCAAAATTAGCAAATCAGTTTTGAACATCTGGAGTTTCTCAACAGTCTTGTAGTTATAGGAGAGAATCCCCTAGAAAACACACTAGAAATCCATGTTTGTTTGAGGCTTGAGTTTGGTGAACCAGACAGAAGGCAAAGTAATGAAACAGGCAATTTGTCTTTAGAGCTCCCCCTTCTGGGTCCCTCCTGCCATTTCCTCTGAGGAAAAAAAATGCTTGAAAATTTAGACGTATTTGCCCACACTGTAATTTCTGAGAGACGTTGATATGGTCCTTCCCTTATTTCTCCTTCCTGTATATTTCTGCTATATTTTGGACACAAGACTGATACAAAAAGGGTTTCTTACTTTGGAAAAAAAAACATAATGAAAGGAACAGGAACAGAAGCAGAAAGAAAAGAGGGAGAAATGGAAGCAGGAGGCTAGTTAGAGCAAGGAAGAGGCATGAAAGAGGTAGAGAGTAAGGGGCATTAAGGCGTATATGAACTGATGGAGAGAGAAGCAAGTAGAACCAAGAAAACAATATGCATAGAGACAAAAACATAGGTGGAAAGGACAACATCGATAACAAAACTGAAACTGAAGGTTGTGGAATTTTAATGACCAAGTCTGCCAAAGGTGAAAAAAATATCCCTCCCTCCTCTCTTTATAGAAAAGGGCAATCATGAATTGAGAATATCACGTGTGTTGCTTACTTTTGCTGAACTGTTTTTTTGTTCTTCTCTTCCTTTTTATTTTTTTGTTATAAGTTATGGGTTACTAAGCAGCAGGAGGAGGGATATGTTTCAAAATGGAGAAAAAGAAAAAAATTAATTTTGTAAATTTCTGAGATTTCTCACAGGTTTAACACTATAGGAAGTCAAGAATACTGTCACATTCTATCTGAGTGAATTGGGCAAGCTACTTGATTTCTTTGAGGCACAGTTTCCTCATATGCAAAATGGAAATGATATTTACTCAAACTAACTCATAAAATTGTTATAAAAAATTCCTCCTAAACCACTCTCTCCAGTCTTACCTTAGGCTTTGCATCTTCTCTATCTTCGTGGACAAAAAAAAAAAAGGCAATAATTCAAGCAAGAATGTGAAAATTCTAGAATGGACCCTTTCTGAACACAAGGAAATAAATTTTCCTTCTCAAACTATAGACATTCCTTGTCCTTTAATTCCAGAGTAGATATTTATTGATTAATATTCACTGAATAATCTCTTACTAGATATTATAATAGGAGTGGATTTTTTCCTTTCTAGTTTTAATACCCCTTCTCTAAGAACATAATATTTAAAAATACATTCAACTAAAGCAGTCAGGTTTTTTTAAAAATGTATTTTAATTTTTTAAAGGAGATAAAATGGTTTCTCCATAGATCCTAAGGCTCCAGGCTAATTTTCTTTGCAAATAACTCAAAAAATGTTGCCTTCACCACAAAATTAGAGATTTTCTGTGATACACTGAGCAATACACTCTATGAGGTTAAGTGATATAAATATGGCTGCTTACTAGCCTAATGAGAATTCTGGGATATGTGTTTAGTGTATTAGATAAAGCTGATATCCTTCCAGGGTAAGGGACAGTTCTGATGTATTCCATGTAAGAATGAACTGGGACGTTAGAAGTTAAGTGGCAAATGGATAGCACACTTGTCTTACTGCTTACTAACTGTGTGACCTGGTGCATGTCATTCAAACTCCCTCAGTTTCACTTTCTTTATCAATAAAATGGGGATATTAATAGCAACTACACCCCAGAATTGCTGTGAGGATTAAATTAGATTACTTTGTAAACCTTAACACACCATATGAATGCAAGTTATCATTATTATTATTCAAGATAGGAAAGGCAACTGAACAAAATCTGTAGATGCATTGAAAGATTATGCCTGTTATTACAGCACAGAAAACTGAGTAGCTGAATTGTAGGATCAACAAGGCATCAGCTGTGATCAATAATCTTGAGGTGGGCAATTTTCTCCCACAAATGTATGATCTGAAGCCAGCACAAAAAGAAGAACCTGGGCTTTTGCTCCTAGTACTTGGGTCTACTCAGTTTATATTTCCGGAGCAGAAACTTATCCTTTGGGGGATGGAAAAGAAGAAAGGGGTGAATTTATTGCGGCAGAGGGAATACACATACACACGTATCTATGTATATATGTGTATGTCGCAAGGTATGTTGATGAGCTGTCCAAAGTAAGGAATACAAAAGATGCCAAGAATTAATGGTGATGAATATGTGCTTACAAGCATAAGCTGCTTCTTGCCAATGCCTTGTGAAATCTTTACCCCTATTTAAGGGCATGCTATCTTAAAACAATACAAAAATCCTCCCACTATTTGTCACATGGGATGGTTCTTGGGGAGGGTCAGGGATACATGGAATACTATGGTGATGTAAGAAACAGAAAACATTCATTAAAATTATAAAAAAAAAAAAGATCGAGAGACCCTGAAAGTAAGTAGTTCTGCTTGAAAAGAAGTTCTGAGAAACCAAAGGATTAAGAATTTTTGGAGTTGTAACTAACCTCAGAAAACATTTAGCGCAAACCAAATTTAAAAAAAAATGCCTCTGCAACACTTGTGTGACAAGCAGTCATCTAGTTTTTGCTTGAAGGCCTCCATTGAGGGGAAACCCACTATCATTCAAGGCAATTCATTCTACTTTTGGCTAACTCTAATTTTTAGGGAAGTTTTCTCCCACCTTACTTCAAGTCTAAAGTTGCCTTTTTGTAACTTCCACAGTTGCTTCTAATTCTGACCTCTAGGGTTAAAAAAAAAAAGACAAATATAATTCTTTTATTACACAATAGCCATCTAAGCCCCTGAAGAGAGAAACCATGATTCTCTTGAGTTTTCTCTTCTTCAAGGCTAAATATCCCTATGGATGGCCTTGGTGAAGTAGAGCAGAGTATAGAAAATTGAAATGTAAACAACAGATCTGAAGCAAGTGGCTGGATATCCAGAAATGAATGTTTATTGTGCTTATCACAGCGATACATGGATATGGCTTTCATCACCAAGCTGGGTGTGTCCTTGAAAACATAGTAAAGGTCATGATGATAGGATCTTAATATTAAGAGGTATGTAGAATCAACATAATTAGGCTTACAAGGAAGCAATTGAGTTGGGAAAAATCTTTTCATGATTCTGATGAGGATCTAATATGCAAGACATAGCGTGAACTAACACAAATGTCTAACGCTAAAAGCCATTCTCTAGGGCATAAGTAGTCTAAAATACAAATGAACATTTCTCAAAACCCAGTCACAAACTATTAACAACCACATAAAAGAATGTTCCAAATCACTAATAAATAGTAAGAAAAATGAAAGTCAAAACAATTCTATTGGTTTACCTCATACCGAACAAATTGACAAGGATGCTAAAAAAAGATTATCAATATAGGAAGGATTGGGGAAAGAGAAGCATATTAATATACTGTTGCTGGAACTCTGAATTCTAATTACCATTCGAGAAAACAATTTGTTATAATGCTAAGAAAGTGACTAAAATATTCAAACCCTAAGGAGGTCAAAGATAGAATGATTCCATATATAACAAAATAGTTATTGTAGCACTTTCTATAATAGCAAAGAAATGAAAACAAAGTAAATGTCCAGCATTTAGTGACTACCTCAATAAGTTGTGGCACATAAAGTCAATGTAATATTTCTGTGCAATAAGAAACTATGAATATGATAAATTTGTTATATGAAAACTTATGGGGACTAATGCAAAGCACAGTAAGCAAAACTAAAAAAATCATACAAACAATATACGCGCTATACAATATACACAATGACTACAACAATGTAAATGGAAGCACGAATAACAAAAATCTAAACAATAGTGTAGAATTACAATGATCAATCTTGGCCCTCCCACCCCCGAAGAAGAAGGGTTATAACGCATCACCCTTCTTTCAGAGGTGAAGGATTCCAGAGGTAGACGTATCAATGTTGTATATTATATCAATATTGATTGATATTGGTTAGTTTGGCTGTACCATATTTTATTCATTTGATTCTTTGTTATATGGGATGGCTCTTTCAATAGATGAGGAGGGATATACTGGGAAACAAAAATAACATAAAAACAAAAGATATTTTTTAAAAAGAGGTTGAAGGAACTTGATCAATTATCTAATCTAACTTATGAGTCATAAATTAAGGCCCTGAGATAGAAAGTGATTTGCCCAAGATCGCACAGCTATTAAAATTATGATCACTTGAATAGCACAATGGGTTCCAGGGGTGGGGAACCTGCAGCCTCGAAGCCACATGTGGCCCTTTCACTGAATCCAAACTTCACAGAACAAATCCCCTGAATAAAAGGATTTGTTCTGTAAAACTTGGACTCAGTCAAAAGGCAGGACCTGGTAGTGGCCTTCTAGACATGAGTCAGTGGTGGGAGGAGCTTGCTGACTGGGTGGAGCAGAGCTGAAAGTGAGACAGAGCAGTCAGAGTTGGGAGAGAGACACACGGAGCATCAGCTAGCTAGAGTGAGAGCCAGGGAATGATTTTGCCCTTGTTGGTGGGGAAGTCCTAACAGAGGGAAGGCTTGGGAATGTCTGTGGCCCCCTCATTGATAATGTGTATAGATTTCTTTGGTACTAGGATGGATTTGGCTTTCTGGTGTTTGAATAAATGTTTTGTTTCTGCCTTCCATGAAGAAAGTCTTATATCTTGCAATTCAGAACTACACCAGCATATTCACAGCAGCCATTGTCACTGTGAGTATTGCATTCCTGCTATACTTGTCTGAATAGATCAGTGTGGATTCACAGAGTTCAAACAGATTTTAGAAAGATGTGCACAGAAGATGGAAGCAATAGGAACTAACAGATGTTAATATAAAAGTAAGACATAATCCTATCAGAATTAATGTCAAATATGTTAGAACTTGGAATGAACTAAGGCTGGTGCAGGAAGCCAAATGCAAATAAGAGTGGGCTTTTCTTTTAAGTTATAGTAGGCAAAAAGAAGATAATCGAAGAAGGGATAGGACTACTCTGTTTGGACAGGACAATGACAACAGATGACAGGAACAGAAAGCAGAGCTACTCAATTTTTATTTTGCTTCTCTTTTTTTTCTTCTGCCAGGGAGAGTGACTTCTGGACTGAAAAGTAGGGAACAAAAACGGCCCGATAAGGAGCGGACACCCAGATAGAGGACTTAGTTGTTCCTCACGAATTCAAGTCATCTGGCCCCGCTGAACTACCCACGTCCAGAGCAGGGCAACTAGACGTGAAACCAGATTGTTCCCCACCCCACCCTAGACTGGAGACTGAAAGATTTGTTAGATGTGATTGCTTAGCTACTATATGTGACACCAAAAAGTGTTGTGTATGTGTGTGTATTCATACATATGTATACATCCATACATATCCATACATACCTTCATAACCTAACCCCCTCCTACCTTTCCAGTCTTCCTATACTTTACTCCTTGACATTTCCTCTTCAATTCAATGAAACTGGCCTCCTGGTCATTCCATAAACAAGCCATCCCATCTCTTAACTGTGGACATTCTCTCTGGCTGCCCCCCATGCATGGAGTGCTCTAACTTCTATGCTCCAACCACTGAACTCCGTGGCTTCTTTTAAGTCTCAACTAAAATCTCACCTTCTACCCCTCTTAATTCTACTTCCTTCCTTCTGTTGATTATTTCTTATTTATCCTGTATATAGTTTGCTTTGTGTATATTTATTTGAATGTTATCTCTCCGATTAGATTGTAAGGTCTTTGAAGGCAGAGACTATCTTTTGGCTCTTTTTGTACCCTCACTGCTCAGTACAGTGCCTGGCACATAGTAAATTTTTAATAAATGTTTATTGACTGGCTGATTGATTGCTCTTGCTTTGGGAATACTCCTCTCAATGCTTCCACTACTACTGGAAAAGGTGTGACAATCTATTGCATTATGGCTCCACTCAAACTCCCCTTGACCAAAGGGACCAAAGTTCCCCCCTTGACTTCTTCTCCCTTATATAAATTGTTTCTCCCTAATAAAAGATAAGCTTCCTGAGAGTAGAAATTGTCTCATTTTTGCTTTTGTGTCCTGAACACCTAGCACAGTGAGCCATCAACAAATAGCAAGCACTTAAAGTAAATTCTTACTCATTCGTTCATTCACTGGTTGGGTGTATTATAGCAGTGGTTCTTTTTTTGTTTGTTTGTTTATGCGTTGGACTAGATGGTCAATAAGGGCCTTACCAACTGAAATTCTGTGATTCTCTGATCTAGGAGTCTCTGACAGTCTACAGCAGTCTATTAACTGAGATGTTTTTATTTTAATTGCGGACAAAGGCTTTGTCCAGTTTAAGTCAAAGTAATGGAATATCAATGGTGGAATTTCAGGCAAAGTATTTGTGGGACACAGGGCCTTTTGGAACACCCACAAAATTATCATTTTATTGCTTCTGACCTTTCTTCCTCTGCTGGCTTTCAAGACAGAATCATGGATCCATATTTCAAAGAATTAGGCTTAGAGTAATTTATTCCTAAAGGAGAAAAGGGAAACAAGGAAAATAGGACCTGGGGTTTAGATAATGACTATATCCAACATCCAAAGATCACCAGGATAATGACTCAGCTTCAAGGTGTTAACAGTGATAGATGAAATTGTTAAAAGCAGAGTGACTGTTTTTTGTAGAAATCTAAATAGCCTTCTTTCACAGTTAACTGTTGTTTATTTTCCAGTCCTATGCACATTTCAGTCCGCCAAAGTTATGCTTTATAACTGCATACTCAAGAAATGTACTTCAGAGCTAAAGAAATAAATTACTGTTTCTATTTTCTCTCATTTAAAATTAACATTCATTCAATTTAGCAGTCAGCTCAGCAGTTACTGTGCAATATATATTGTGTACAATAGGTAATCACATTTTCCCTCCAAGTTTCTCATGCTCCAGGTAATTCTGCATGGCATGAACAGCCTCACTATATGCCATTTCATTAAAAGGAAAGACAGAATTTTCTTTTTGACTGATGAAGAAGATTATGTGACTTCATTCTCAAGTAAAAGACATTTTGGTGTATTGGGAAAACAAAACAAAACATTAGACTTTAGACAGGAGGCCTGGATTCAAATATTAGCTTGGGCACTTAACAACTGTGTGATGTAGAGTCTGTCATCTAATTCTTTAATTCTCCGTTTCTTCATCTATAGATCAGGAATGATAATATCTGCCCTATTTCTCTCACAGGATTGTTGTGAGCATCTAATGAGTGTGTATATGAGAAAGAGCTTTGTAACTGCAAATGGTTCTATAAATGTGATTTTGTGGCACAATTGTTTTGCCTGCTTTATGTGTTATTCTTTTCCAAGTGTAGAAATAGAATTAGAGATAAGAGTTGGAAAGCCCCAAAGCTTTCTATGAATATTAAAAAAATTTTAATACATAAGTGGTCAAAGGATATAAAGAATTTTCAAAATAAGAATTACAAAATATTAACCACTTGCTCCCTACCACTAATAAATACTATTATTAGCAGTTAGAGAAACACAAATCAAACTCTTAGGTTTCATCTCATACTCAGTAAATTGGCAAAGAACACAAAAAGGCAGAAGAAAGAGTCGACATAGTAGAAAGATAAGCATGTTAATGCACTATTAGTGGATCTGTGTATTGATCCAACCCATTCTGGAAAGCAATTTGGAACCATGAAAAGAAAGTGACTAAAATGTCTATGCCCTCTGACCCACAGATTCTATTGATAGACATATGCTCAAAAAAGCTTCATATTAAAAAAGAAAGACACTATATGCACCAAAATATTTATAGCAACACCTTTTTGTGGTAGCAAAGAACCGAAAACAAGTAGATGTTGATTGATTAGGGAATCACTAAACAAGTTGTAGCACATGAATGTAGTAGAGGAAGCGTGTTATACACCAAGAAACTATAAACATGCTAAATACATAGAAGCAAGGGTAGATCTATAGGAACTGATGAAAAGTGAAGTAAGCAGAGCCAGAAAAAAAACAGTGCACACAATGACTATAACAATTAGAATTAATTAGAAAGAATAACGAAAATCAACACTGAGTACCATGAAACTGTAATGACCAAGCTTGACCCCAAAGAAGAGACATGAAAAGACACTTCCCTCTTTTATTTGCAAAGATACAGATACTATGACTGTGTAATGTTGAAGATAAGGTTAGAATTTTTTGTGTGTTGGTTAGTCTTGCTCTTTTTTTGTTATAAATGATGGTTTTCCAGAGGGTGAGAGAGGGATACATTGGGAAATATAGATGACAACTTTTTATACACAAAGCATTGTGCTAAATATTGGGGATCCAAAAAAAGGCAAAAAAAATAGTTCCTTCTTTCAAGGAGCTCATACTCTAATGGGGGATACAGTTATAAAAAAGCTATGTAGAAAAAAGGTATAGACAGGAAAAACTGAAAGAAATCTCATATGGAAGCCTTTAGTATTAAGAGAGATCTTGCAGAAATGGGGATTTTAGCCTGAGAAGGAAGCTGGAGAAGCTAGCGTGCAGAATAAAGAAGGGAGAGGATTTCAGGCATAGGGAATAGCTAGAGAAAATGTGTGGTCAAGAGATGGAGAGTCTGGTACAATGAACAGCTAGGGGACCAGGGTCACTGTATCAAGAGCACATCTGTGTGTTGGGGGTGGGGTGTAAGGTTTAAGAAGACAAGAAAGGTAGAAGGGGGCAAGTTATAAAGGCTTTGAAAGCCAAACAGTGAATTTTAGATTTGGTCCTGGATATAATAGGAAATGCTTGGAGTTTACTGAATAGAAGCAGACCTATGCTTTAAAATCACTTTAACAGCTGAGTGTAGGATATATTGGAGTGGTAGAGACTTGAGGCAGAGGAACATCTCAGCTAAAATCCCACCTTCTGCAAGAAGACTTTCCTAGTTCTCCTTAATCTTACTGCCTTCCCTTTGAAACTAGCCCGTTTATTCCGTATGTATATCTTGTTTGTATATAGTTTGCATGATATAGTTAACACAGTGCCTTGAAGATTGTAGGTACTTAATAAATGCTTATCGTCTTACCTCGCCATTAGACTTTGAACTCCTTGAGAGCAGGGACTTTTGTGGGGGGGGGGTGAGTGTGGGTGTGTGTGGGTGTGTTTTGCTTCTATTAATATCCCTAGTGCTACCTGACACATGGTAGGTACTTCATATATGCTAGGTGACTGACTAAGAGAGGCTATCCTGAAGGCTATCACAATAATCCATTTTTTAAGATGTTGCTAATTCTGACCTTTGTTATAACCAGTCAATGATCTAATTGCATACATATAGCTGATTTTAAAAAGAGGCTATGTTGGTAACCAGTTATGTCATATCTCTTAAGATAGACTGGATTCTATTTTTTTTTTTAATTTGGCAATGTTAGATGCTTCTCTTGTCTAGGACATTCTTTTTTGAAGAAATTTTTTATGATATAAAGAAGCGACAACCTGCCTCTTTGAGACTTGATTGGAAGATTAAGAAGGTCAAAAGCAGAGATTCAACTGTAAAAGAAAATGAATGAATGCCTTTCTGATGCAAAGAAAACATTTGTCATCTTAGAAAGGGTCTAAAAATTGAATAGTTCAATTTCATATGAAGAGTCCAGCAAGCCAATGAACTTGCATGAACTTTTGACCCCAGACACTCATAAGGCCCAACAGGAGTCTGGGAATGTAACTTGGCTGAGCACCATAAGTAAAAGTGGAGTCCTTCACTAAGTGAAGCTTCTTCTGAATCAGGAACAATTGCCAAGGGGGAGAAACTAGGCTTCTCTCACCTCCTACTTGGAGGTGACAAACCTCAGAACTGGAGGCTTCAGAAGGAACATAATGATGGGAAAAATAGGCAGACCTTTCAGAAGGATGTTCCTAGTCAAGAAGGCCACAGGATACTTGGATATCCCAGGCCAAGAAAGCCCTAGGCACTTTGGAAAATTCCAAACAGAATAGTTTGGAAGTCTGGGAGCCAGTACTAGGGCCCAAAGCATTTGTATATGTGTGTACATACATACATGCAAACATGTATATGTTTCTCAAATGTTATAATGAACTTCTCAAAAGATGTGACATTCATTTGGCATTATTATTGATATAATTAATTAAAAGTCAGATGCTTAACGTCTCTGAACCTCCGATTTCCTCCTCTATGTAATGAAGAGATTGGGAAGATAATACTCCAGGTCCATCCAAATCTGACATTCCATCCTCTATGTTTTAAAGCGCTCTCCAGTTGTGATAGTCTTTGTTTTCATGGTTCTAAGGCATGTTAATGCTCTGAGGCATTTATATTGTATTTTTTTTCTAGAAAACTACAGCATGTGGAAAAGCGCATTAAAATATTTCAGATGTATTTTTGGTGGTAGGAAAGAATTGAGAAGAGGTAGCACTGCAGAAAGAAGTTAGGAACCAGGGAAGAGAAAGGACACAACAAGGAAATCAGGCGATTTTAAGAAGCATTTCACACATCTCGTTTGGTCCTTACAATTATCATACGACATTGCTATTTTATAGATGATGAACATGAATTTTACAGAGGTTAAATAACTTGTCAAAGGTCACACAGCTGGGAAGTAGGATTTGATCCTAGGTCTCTCCTGACTTGAGGAATTCAATGTGAAGCATTTGGCATCACATCGACTCCTGAGACAAGGGAGAGGAGGCCGCATGGGGGAATTGGAAAGAACGCTGCTATTTGAAGTCAGAAGACCTGCTTCTAATTCTATCTCTGCTACCTACTATCTGTGTGACCTTGAGCAAGTCACTGACATCATTAAGCCCCAGTTTCCTCCTTTCTTATATGAAAGAGTTGGACTAAATCACAAAGGTCAGACATGCAGCCCAGGGGCCACATGTGGCCACAATACATCCAAGTACAGCCCCCAAAAGATTAAAAAGTAGTTCCTGATTTTAATGTGTAGATGGGCTTAAAAAGGAAATCTATAAACACATACGGTTTTTTAAGTCACTATGCTGCCTATAAGGATCCTGATGTATGGTTTAGTACGGCGCCCCCTCCCCCACCCATTCATTTCTATTTTAGTTTGGTACCACTGGACTAGCTTGTCTCTAAATCCCCTTACCTCTCTAAATCTTACATGATAATAAGAATTTGTTAAGCACCTACTATGTGCCAGGAACAGAGATAAGAGCTTTTCCAAATATTATATTATTTAATCCTCTCAATAACCCTGTGAAGTAGATGTTATTATCCCCATTTTACAATTGAGGAAACTGAGGCCACCAGAGATTAAGAAATTTGCTCAGGGTCACATGCCTATTAAGGTGGCACAGTGGATGGAACACCAGGCCTAGAAACAGGAAGACCTGAGTTCAAATGTGGCCTCAGACACTCATTAGCTATGTGACCCTAGGCAAGTGTAATGGTAATCAGGGCCGGACTTTTTTGTTTTTCTTTTTTAGAATGCTAGGGTACTCAAGTACCTTTGATGAGTCTTGCCTTTCAAATGTAATAGCAAGCAAAGTGGATTTTTTGTTGTCTTTTGTTTTGTTTCGTTTTGTTTTTAATTGAATTAAGAGTCTTTGACCTCCTTAAGAAACAAGAAAGCCTAGTTCATATAGGTTTTAGTCCCAGGGTTGTGATGCCTGAAGAAGCGTCACAAGGTTTTGAGTTACATGGTTGTGACGCCCTTTGACCTGGTTAGCATTTTGCCTTTGGGGGCACAATCATTGAAAGAGTGTTGGTGATGAGACTCTGGGTAAGCCACTGAAGCAGCCCCCCAGCTTTGATAACCCAGATGTTGTTACTTCTCTGGTAACTACGTATTATGATTTGGTTAGACAGAAATGTTGATCTGTTTATATTGTCTCTGTAATTTCTGTTTGTATTTGCTCTGAGGCTCAGGGTGCTAGCTTTTCCCTCTGAACTAAGTGAATGGTATATGTATGTTTAATTAAAGTAAGATTGTTAACCCCTTAAAGTTGCTTTCCTTAGAAAAGCAGATCAAAGAACCTGTGCTAACAGTCTTGCTATGTGCTTTTGTTGTTGGTCTTTCAACCCCACAACAGCTGCTAGCAACATTGTTGTTGCAGCAAGTCACTTAAACCTATTTGCCTGAATTTCCCCATCTGTAAAATGAGCTGGAAATGGAAATGGCAAATCTTTCCAGTTTCTTTGCCAAGAAAACTACAAAATGGGGTCACAAAGGGTTGGACACAACTGAAACAACCGAATAATGACAACACACAGCTAATAAGTACCTGAGGTTGTGTATGAGCTCAAGTCTTTGGGCCACTATTCTATCCATTGTGCTGCTCAGCTGCCTCTGTATAGAGCTTTCAGAATTCCACCAATTTTTCCTATAAGATCAGTGTAGCCATGGTGCCACCTGGTGTTGTTCAGTTATTCAGTCATGGTGAACTCTATGTGACCTCATTTTCTTGGCAAGGATATTGGAGTAGTTTGTCATTTCCTTCTCCAGCGTGTCCCCATTTTACAGATGAGGAACTGAGCCAAATAGGGGTTAAGTAACTTGCCCAGGGTCCTGCAGCTAGTAAATGTCTGAGGCCAGATTCAAACTCAGATTTTCCTGACTCCAGACCCAGCACTCTATCCACTGAGCCACTTAGCTGCCGCTAGTGCCACCAAGTGGTACAGCCTAAAAGTTGCCTTCTTGCCATGCCCCTTCCTCCTTCCATACCCGGGGGAAAAACCCACTTCTTTCCTTATAGTCCTTAAATATTTTGCTAGCATTGAGCTTTCTATAATATTACCCATGTATGGGTTTTTTTCCCCCATAAGACCATGAGTTCCTAGAAGGCAAACACAGTCTTACCAAGAAGACAATAATCGAGTAGGAAAAAAAAAATACTTGGGGACTTGAAGTCAGGAACTCTGAGTTCCAGTCTGTGCTCTACTAACCACATGATTTCAGGCAAGCTTGTTTCCTTGTCTGTGAAAATATCCACTTCAATTGTATCAAATGAGATGACATCTTAAAATGTTGTATATGTGTAAAGTACTAACAATGTTCATTACTGGAAACTTATTTAGCATAGTAGAGAGAGAATTGGCTTTGAGGTTAAGAAGACATGAATTCAAATGAGGCTTGGACACTTCCTATCTGAGTGACCTTAGACAAGTCATTTAACTGCTGTAAGCTTCATTTTCCTCCTCTGTAAAATGAGATTAATAATAGCACCTACTGCATAGGGTTATTGTAAGGATCAAACGAGATAAATGTGTAAAGCACTTTGCAAAACTTAAATGCTATGTAAAGAGCACTTAAAACTTATGGGCAGCTAGGTAGTAAAGTAGATATAACATTAGACCTGGAGTCAGGAAGATCTAATTTCAAATTTGACCTCTGACACTTGCTGTGTGACCCTGAACAAGTCACCCAACTTTCCTCAATCTCCGTTTCTTCATTTATAAAATGAAGATAATGATAGCACCTATTTCTGAAGGTTGTTGGCTTGGCAGAATAAAATGAGATAATATTTGTAAAGCATTTTGCAAACCTCAAATAAATGCTAGTCATCATTATTACAAATAACTAGCTAGTGTTATTATAATAGTTATCCAATCCCCAACAGTATTCAGCCCAACAGGGTAGGTAAACTTTCAATAAATGTCTTAAACTGAATTGAATGTTCCTCTCTCTGCATCCTCAACTGTGCCCACCCCAACCTTGACAATCATTTTCCACTTGGGTTAAGGAAAGTAGAGGGGAAAAGGAAGAGAAAAAGAAGATGAAGAGGAAGCTTCCAGAGTAATTTATACCTTTTTAAAAGTGAGGCTTAAAAAGTGAGGGATTACTACCCCCAATAGATAAATGGCCAAAAGATATGAAGAAATAGTTTTCTTTTCAAAAAATTATTTTTATTAGTCTTTATTTATGCATGCTTTTATTTGTGAATTTATCGCTTCTTCCCTACTCCTTCCTTGTAATTAACTTTAAAAGAGCCAGAGAGAAAACCAGTTCAGCAAAACTAGTATATCAACCATGCTTGACAATATATGAAATGATCTCCACCCATAGTTCCCCTCTTCTGCAATGAAGGAAGTCAAGTACATTTTTTTCAGTTCTTTTCTTGAGTCAAGCTTGATATAATGTTCCTTTTTATTGCTACTGCTGTCGAATTCATTTTCATTGTTACAGTCATATTTTATATTCTGTTTTCCTGGATCTATTTATTTCAGTCTTTGTCATTTCATTTAAGTCTTGCTTCTCTGAATTCTTCATGTTCATTGTTTCTTACATAATATTTTTCTACATTCATGTAACGCAATTTGTTTAGCCATTCCCCAATTGATAGGTATCTCCTCGATTATTTTTCCAAAGAATAATTACAAACTATACATGACCACATGAAAACATGTTCCAACTCATAGAAAAGAAATAAAAGATAAAAGCACTCTGATGTTTCACCATACACTATGCCACTGGCAAAGGTTTTTATAAAACAATTTTAAAATGTGAATATTCAGTGTTGTATGAACAATGGGAAGATAGGCATGTCATGATATTAGTACCTTGGTGAAGCTGTCAAGTAGTCCAAACCCTCTGCCTATCATTTCAGAATAATGCAAGAAAAGGCTAAATTGTGTGTACTCTAAGTGTAGAT
This sequence comes from Phalanger gymnotis, assembly GCA_028646595.1. Classification (NCBI taxonomy): domain Eukaryota; kingdom Metazoa; phylum Chordata; class Mammalia; order Diprotodontia; family Phalangeridae; genus Phalanger; species Phalanger gymnotis. Next base: position 195,217,454 of record CM053625.1, read on the forward strand.
AATCTGACTACTGAAAACATACCTAAAGGAAGTCTAAGAGAAAAACAAAAGATCTGAAATATACCAAGACAGTCACAGCAATGTTCTTTGTGTTAGCAAAGACTTGGAAACAAAGCAGGTTCTGATCATTCGAGAAATGGGTGGGAGGCCCAAACCATGCTATATGAATGCAGTAGAGTAGTATTGTACATTGAGAATTTATGAATATAAAAAAATTCAGAAAAAAACATGGGAAATTTCTATGAAGAGACACAATGAAAGAAATAGAACCAAAAATGACAACATATGCAAAATATTCTAAATTAATTATAATGACAAGTAAATCATCCCTATAAGGAAGCTGAATTCTAGGAATTTGTTTTGCTTATTTTTTATATGCATTTTGGGTTGTTGTTTTTTTTCCCCCACTAGGGAAGGTAGGAGGGAGAAAATAAAATTTAATAAAAAGAAAGGAAAAGAAAAGCACACAGGCCAACTATATTTGTAAACTAGAATGTTTGAAGTGACTGTACTTACTAATTCAGGTAGACATTACCTGAATCCACGAATTAGACCATGAGTTTGACATCCGGGCACGACAAAGCTTTAATCTTAGCCCAGGATTCTCCTGGCCTCTTTCCCAATAAGCCTTCTTTATCAAAGATGTAACCAGGGTCTCTGCTCAGTATCCTTCTTGACAAAGGAGGCCTCCTTCATCAGGCATGGCCTGTGGTAGGCCACCTCCAGATTTTATGAGTTACTAATTTTTATCATTTATCTCTACTTGCTTTGCACACAAGTTATTGCTAGTCAGTATGAAACACCTGGCACCTACTGTCTATCAGGGGATGTCTGCCATGCAATATGATCTTGGGCAAGCTGCCAAAGTCCCAACATTTATTTCTTTTATTAGTTTATGGATATATTACCTTACTCCTTCTGTTTTTTGTTTTGTTTTTTCATTTTCTTTCCCTAATTGTGTCTGATAATTAAAAATCATGAGCAAAATTAAACACTCTTCTTTTTTCCTTATCACAAGCTTCAAAATTTTAAAACTTTAAAATATGAAGATCTAAAGAAAAATCCTCAGCCACTATCATTTCTCCTAAGGATACACTGCAGTAATCAAAATCATTTCCTCCTTGCTGGGAGCTATATCTGATGTCCTCCAGGTTCAACAGAGCTGTGACTTTGATGTCATTTCTGGCTGCCTATGATGCTAGTCATACCTTTGAAGCCATTAGGAGACAGCACAGTATGGTAGGAAAAAGCCTGGATTAGGGCAGGACATTACAGTCTTAGTTTCAGCTGTGTAACCTTGGACAAGGTCATGGAAGCACTGATTTAGAGAGCCACATGGTCCATCCACCTTAGTTTACAGATAAGAAATTTGAAGACAAGAGAAACTTGTAGGCCATGGGTTTAGAAATGGAAGGTCCAATGGAATTTATCTCATCCAACCCCCTCATTTTATTTTTTTTAAATTTAATTCATTTAATATATTTAGTTTTCAGCATTGATTTTCACAAGAGTGAATTACAAATTTTCTCCCCATTTCTACCCTCCCCCCCACTCCAAGATGGTGTATATTCTGGTTGCCCTGTTCCCCAGTCAGCCCTCCCTTCTGTCACCCCACTCCCCTCCCATCCCCTTTTCCCTTCCTTTCTTGTAGGGCAAGATAAATTTCTACCCCCATTGACTGTGTATCTTATTTTCTAGTTGCATGCAAAAACTTTTTTTTTTTTGTTTTTGAACATCTGTTTTTAAAACTTTGAGTTCCGGGGAGGAGCCAAGATGGCCGCATGAAAACAGCGTCTTGCCAGAGCTCTCTCACAAGTTCTGTTGGATTCCTATAAAAAAGTGAATCTGAGCAGATTTGAGAGACTTAGAAATTGCGAGCAGGGGGCGGAGCCAAGATGGCGACCAGAAAGCAGTAACTGGCGTGAGCTCCCCACCAAATCCCTCCAAAAACCTATAAAAAAATGGCCCTGAACCAATTCTAGAGCTGCAGAACCCACAAAGTGGCAGAGGGAAGCAGGGCCCCACCCCAGGACAGCCTGGATGGTCTCTGGGTAAGGTCGGTCCCACACGGACCTCCCAGCCCCCAGCCGAGGGGAGTGGAG
>CM053625.1:195220055-195235620 GCA_028646595.1 Phalanger gymnotis
TAAGGTAGTATTTTCTTCAGTGGTCTTTTGGACCTCCTTTTCCATTTGGCTAATTCTGCCTTTCAAGGCATTCTTCTCCTCATTGGCTTTTTGGAGCTCTTTTGCCATTTGACTTAGTCTATTTTTTAAGGTGTTGTTTTCTTCAACATTTTTTTCAGTATTTTTTTTTTGGTTCTCCTTTAGCAAGTCATTGACTTGTTTTTCACGGTTTTCTCTCATCCTTCTCATTTCTCTTCCCAATTTTTCCTCTACTTCTCTAAATTGCTTTTCCAAATCCTTTTTGAGCTCTTCCATGGCCTGAGACAAGTTCATGTTTTTCTTGGAGACTTTTGTTGTAGGCTCTTTGACTTTGTTGACTTCTTCTGGCTATGTGTTTTGGTCTTCTTTGTCAGCAAAGAAAGATTCCAAAGTCTCAGACTGAATCTGGGTGCCTTTTTGCTGCCTGGCCATGTTCCCAGCCAACTTACTTGGCCTTTGAATTTTTCAGTGTGGTATGACTGCTTGTAAAGAGAACTACATTCCAAGCTTGGGTGGATGTGCCAGCTCTGCCACACCAGGACTCCTCTTTCCCCAAGAACCCCCAACCAGGACTGGACTTAGATCTTCAGCAGGCTCTGCACTCCTGCTCTGATCTGCCACTTAATTCCTCCCACCAGATGGGCCTGGGGCCAGAAGCAGCTGCAGCTATAGTTCTGTAGCTGCCCCACCTCCGCTGCCCCTAGGTGGTGGCTGAACAGTGAACTCTATTACCCTGTCCCCAGCAGCTTTTCCCACTAACCTTCTCTGTTGTCTTTGGTGTTTGTGGGTTGAGAAGTCTGGTAACTGCTGCAGCTCACTGATTCAGGGTGCTAGGGCACGCTCCACCTGGCTCCTGGTCTGGTTGGTCCCGCGCCACCCTCGCTGGGCTCTACTCCACTCTGCTCCCAGCTCAGTGAAAGACCTCAACCAGCAACCATCCAGGCTGTCCTGGGCTGGAGCTCTTTTGTGGGTTCTGCAGTTCTAGAATTGCTTCAGAGCCATTTTTTTACAGGTTTTTGGAGAGACTTGGCGGGGAGCTCATGCTAGTCCCAGCTTTCCAGCCACCATCTTGGCTCCCATCTCCTCATTTTAAAGATGAGGAAACTGAGATTCAAAGAAGTTAGGTAAATTGTCTAAGATCAATCTTATAGGTAGGAAGATGCAGAGACAAAATCTGAAGCCCAGTTCCCTGATTCCAGATTGAGAACTTGTTCAATGGAGCCAATAACAACTTACATTTCCATAGTATTTATGGTTTACAAAGTGCTGTTCCTAGTTTAAAAGAACTATTGCCTCGGGGCGGGGGGGGGGTTGGGAAAAACAACAACCCTTTGCTACTAAAAGGGCTCATGCAGATTTAGGTTCAATTATAGAGAAGCCAGTCCTCTAAAGAGAGGGGTTAGGGGTTTTTTTTTTCCTTTTTTCTTCTGGTTCTTTATACATCTAGATCAGACTAGAACTTGGAGGACAATCTCTTAAAGTTTAAGCTTTAAGATCTAAGGATAACTAGAACATTACTAGTGCACAGGGAAAATACAAAGTAGAAAATCCTATTATAGTACTAAGAGCCAGTCTCAGGCACAACTGGACAAATACATGGTCTCATTGCCATGTGTGAGCTGCCAGCATTTTTTGCGGGGGAGGGGGCTGTTGATAGTTGAAATAATGTTGAAGACTGAAGGAGAGTTGTCAAGAGTCCCAAGACACATTTTCAGAAGAGTAGGAGCAGAAGCTATCTGTCCCCTTTTGAGTAGCTTTTCTTGCTTGGTGGCTAATCCTTTTTGATGCATGGGAAGGGGAGGAGGGGTGGAGAGGAGTAGGAGTAGCAGAGGACCATCAACTGAAGCCACTGGTTGTACTTATCCCTTAGTAAGGGAGACCAAGACCAAATAAATGCTCAGCCACCCCCGTCCCCTACCTTCAGTTGACCAAGGTGGTAGGAAGAGACAGGGGAGGGGTGGGTAGGAGAGAGGGTCTTCTGATTATCTCCATTATACTCACTCTAATGCCATAAGTATCTAGAGCAGCTACTTAACAGATCATTGATCTCAAGCTGGAGCAGCCTTCAGAAGTCATCTTATCCTCTCATCCACACTGTATCAAATGACTCAGATAATTTGTAAAGTGCTTAGCACAGTGCCTGGCACATAGCAGGCACTTAATGAATGCTTATTTCCTTCCTTCCTTCCTTCCTTCCTTCCTTCCTTCCTTCCTTCCTCCAGAATCATTGTACAGATAGATAAACTGAGGCCAGGGAGGTTAAGTAACTCACCATAGGTCACAGAGTCAATAAACATCAGAGATGGTATTTGAACCCTGGTTCTCTCATTCCTAATCCACAGGCCTTACAGTTATACCTTGCCACCTCCTTGGTATATCAAGATCAGAAAAGTCAAGTGACCTGTCCAAGGTTTTTAGACTATAAGTAGTAGAGCCAGGATTATGGCTCAGTTCTCCAGACTCCAATTCTATATATCTTTCAACTATATATACCATGATGGCTCTTTAAGATACCTCCCCTCTCTGATGTGCATTTTCTCTCATCTGTAAAAAATAAGGGATTAGTCTAGAATAGGGCTTCTGAACTTGGGGTCTCTGATTTTGTTTTTCATTTTTTTAAATAACTACATTTCAATATAATAGGTTTCTGTAATGCTATATATTTTATTTTATGCATTCAAAAAACTCATTCTGAAAAGGGGTCTATAGGCTTTATCATACTGCTAAAGGTGTCCATGACACAAAAACTTAAAAAAAAAACCCCTGGGCTAGATGATCTTTAATGCCCCTTCCATCTTTAACATTCTACGAAATGAGGTTTCCAAGGGCTATTTCTGTTCTTTGTCTTTAAGCACACACTTTTGCAGTAGACTCAAAACTACGTGCTAATTAGTGATCACTAGCTCTTGTCCTTTTGCTTAATAAGGCCTCTCTAAGGGAGAAAATGTTTGCAAAGAGCTCTAAAAGCCCCGTGGATCCCCACTGTAAGGCATTTTTTTTTATCATCTTTGTGCCTGATCAGGGAGTTTGTGACAGGAAAAACCTTAATTAGCTGTAATTAGAGAATGATGATATTCCTGCAGGATCACTCATTCCAATACTTTTCTTGTGCTAATCAGGACAAAGAGTGTGTTCTTACCTGACTAGGCTACCTACAAATGAGATGCTAACACCATGCCCTTGAAAGAACAGGAGCAAAAGCTGGTCCAGCATTTGAAATGAAGTCAGTACGTAATAGAAACATGCCTCCAAATCTTGAACTTTCAGAGACAAATAGAGAAATAGCTAATGGCCAAAAGAGGGCTATAGCTTTCTGAGGTAATAATAAATCAGAATTTAATAAATAATCATGTATATATATTATATATATATATTATATATATATATTATATATATATATATCAGAATTTAAAGATAGAAAGGAAATTAGGGATTATCAAGCAGGGGTGGGGAACCTGTGGCCTCAAGGCCACATATGGCCTTCTAGGTCCTTAGATGTGGCCTTTTGATTGAGTCCAAGTTTTACAGAACAAATGCTTTTATTAAGGGAATTTGTTCTGTGAAGTTTGGATTCAGTCAGAAGGCCACACTTGAGGACTTAAAGGGCTATATATGGCCTTGAGGCTGCAGGTTCCCCACACCTGCCCCCAAACCCTTATTTTTCAGAAGGAAGAACTTAGGTATCCACAGTAACATAAGTTACCAGGTTGGGATTTGAGCCCAGATATTTTATCCTCAAAGCAAGTGCATTCCCCCATAAACCTGAGGCCTATGTTAAGTGATAAGAAATGAAATTAATCACTTCTTCCTGTCAGTTTTGCTTCCTTTTTCTCCCTGCTTATAATTTGGCAACAGGCAAGCACTAGAAAGAGATCTTATCTACTTTTCACATACCTATCATAATAGTTCTTAGTCACTGAGCAGCCTTGGAACAGAATAAAAGAAATATATGTGTGTATACACACGTATATGTAAAAATACATATATGCATACATATACACACGCACATATATATATACACATACAAATAAAGCTGGATGGGGAAAGCACTCTGAAATCAATGTCCAACACTCAATATTCAAGAAATATTTATTAAACACTATGGATTCTATTAAGATGGATGAAAAATAGTGAAGTAAAGAGAAAGTTAAATAAGATTTAATCCTTGCCCTGATGAAGTTTGTAATCTGATAGTGCTGGGGGCTAAGGCAATATACAAAGAGCTATCACATTAATTACACACTGTATACTAAAACAGACGCACAGAGTGCTGTAGGTGAAGCAGTATGGTGTTATAGAAGAGTAGACATGGATTTGGAAAACTTGGGTTCAAGTCTTAACTCTAATAATTAGTTTTGTGATCATTGGCAAATCCCTTTTGAGCCTCCAAATATATAAAATGGGAAGAAGAATATTGATTTATGGGATGGGGTAATTGTTAGGAAAACATATTAAAATACTATGTAAATATTATTGTGATGAGAGTCTAAGGAGAGGGGAAAGGAGAGGAAGCTTCATGGACCTGGAACAAAGGTTAGGATTTAGACAAATGAAATGGTAGGGTAAATGCGCTCCAAGAGTTGGGTATCTAAACAAGGTTTAGATACAAGAAAACATAAGCATGTTTAGAGGCTGGCCAATGTTCTGAGTTGGCAGTAGCATAAAGAGTTATATAAAATAAGGCTATAAAGATATCACAGAATATCTAATTTACAAGGGATCTCAGAGATAGTATAAATATATAGATTTCCAAACTTTTATTTTTTTGGTCTCTGTCTTCCCTTCAGTGAATCTTCCTTGCCCCCTATGAAATATGAAAGGAAAAAAATTCTAGATTTTGCCATGCATATACACATAAGAAATTTGAGGGTTTTGGTTTTTTTATAAAGAAAACTTTACTGGAAACATAACAAAAATTTTGATATCATAAAGTTGTTAAATATTTATCAGAACAGTCAAATAAATCAGCAAGGTCTTTGATGCTATTTCTTGTCATTCTTGGTATAATTTTTTTCAAATATACATTCTTTGATTTTAAATTTTTTCAATTAACAAGCATTTATTTTCCCTCTGTCCCCCACCTCCACACACATACATACACACACACATTCATAAAAAGAAAAACAAAACCCATGTAAAAATATGCATAGTCAAGCAGAACAAATTCCCACATTGACTATGTTCAAAAATGTTTTTCTTATTATATACCCTCTGTACCCATTATATCTCTATCAGGAGATGGTTAATATTCTTCTTTGTTGGTACTGTATAATCATGGCTAGTCATTCCATTATTCAGAGTTCTTAAATCTTCTAAAGTTGTTTGTATTTACAATATAAATACTTTTCCTGGTTCTACTCACTTCTCTCTGTGTCACTTCATACAAGTCTTCCCAGGTTTTTCTGAAACTGTACTTTTTGTTATGGCACTAATAGTATTATTTTTTGTTAAGTAAATATCTTTGTTCAAAATACTAAAGTGTAATTTCTGTGAATGTCTGGTCGTATGACTAGTAATGCATCATGAGCTGGAGTGATGAGGAGGAGTGTATTCTCTTCAATAGGGTTATTCCTAAGACCCTAGGGAAATTTGAGTGTAACTACATGAAGGTAAGTCTGTCTCTGGGAACCTAGACCTACCAATGTCAGAGCAGTAGATTAAAGTGAGAGAACCCAAAGTGAATATGTATTGACATATCTATATGAAGAATGACATTGTGAGGGTTCACAAAAAGGGCAACGTGAAGTATACCCCACCAGTATCGTGTAGTGGGGTTATACTAGTGTTTCACCTGTCCTCCTCCTCCTCTGTATCACAAAATCTAAGAGGGAGTGGGTTGCTTTCTCCCAATTTTCCCATCATTTCTACTTCATTAACTGGATCCTCTTTGTTCACCTAAATCAGGCCCAGAAGAGAAGTTTTTATCATTCTCCTACATTTTAAAGAATAAAATTATAATTGAAAAAAGCAAATAAATTTCCTCTAACATAGTGCTCCAGAAGGGATCCAGAGAGATGAAGCCTACCATCACTGTTATGCCATGCCTTCCTGCCAGGTTTACCTGAATTCCTCACCTATTCCCTCATCTTAATGTAGGATCTCTAGTACACGCCCACAATGATATTTCTGTTTCTCCCTCTATTGAACCTCACCCAAATTCTCCCTAACATACTTTTCAGGTTTATGAATATATACCAGATTACAGAGGCCTATAAATTCCAGATTATGATATTTTTTTAGACAATGGGGACCTATTGAAGATTTTTAAATAGTTGAGTAGCATGATCAGAGCTATGTATTAGGAATATTACTCTGACACTAATGAGAGTAGTCATTCCCGGTATGGAAGAGAGTTTCATACCTGCTTGAATCACAAAGTTATGTATCATGTACCTAGAGGGTTCTTAATAATAAAATAGCTAACATTTATATAACACTTACTATATATCAGCCACAGCGCTAAGTGCTTTACAATTATTGTCTCATTAGATTCTCACAACAAGTTTGGGATGTAGGGACTATTATAATCCTTACTTTACAGAAGAGGAACCTGAGGGAAGCAGAGGTTAAGTCACTTGCCCAGGGTCACACTAACAAGTATCTGAGACTGGACTTTAACTCGGATTTTCCTAACTCCAGGTCCGTTGCTCTATCCACTGCATCACCTGGCTGTTCCAGTAAGAATAACAACATAAATAAATTATAATTAACAACTATTACATAATTATTAATAATGAAATAATTAATAGCAATTAATTAATGATGATAATAATCATTATTATTTCCTGGAGGTCCTCAGCTGGGCTTGGAGTCAGGAAGATCCGAGTTCAAATCCAGATTCAGACACTTACTAGCTGTATGATCCTGGACAAGTCACTTCATCCTATTTGCCTCAGTTCCTCATCTGTAAAATGAGCTACAGAAGGAAATAGCAAATCACTCCAATATCTTTGCCAAGAAAAACCCAAATAGGGTCATGAAGAGTCAGACGCATTCGAAATAAATGAACAATAAAAACAATAATAAAAATAATGCTTTAAGATCTATCGTGTGCTTTACAAATATTATCTCATTTGATCCCCAAGTGGTATTACTATCCTCATTTTACATATGAGGAAACTGAGGCTGAAGAGGGTTAAGTGAATTGCCCAGGGTCATAGAGCTAGTAAGTATTTGAGGCTAGATTTGAACTCAAGTCTTGCTGACTCCAAATCCAGGCTTTATTCATTGTGCTATTCTAGTTGTGTTTATTGGACCATCTTTGACTACAAACTCTTCCTAACTCCTCAACATCTGATTAGTTGTCAACTTATATTACTTCTATGTCTGCAATACTGATCACTTCCATTCTTCTCCTCTCCATTCACATTGTTACCACCTAATTCAGACCCTCATCACCTCCTACCCAAATTATGGTAAATCACTACTCGAAGCCAAGATCTCTGACTCCAGTCCAATGTTTTTCCACTGAACCATATTGTCTTATCTTCGGGCAAAAATAACAGCTCCTTCAGCCTGTCATTTAAGGCCCTCCACAATGTGGATCCAATCTACATTTCTAGTCTTATTTCAGGCTGTTTTCTCTTCTTGTCCACTCCAGTCAAACTAGACTACCCACTAGCTGTCTGCTAAACTCATCTTGTTCTCATCTTCCTCCACACCTTCACAGAGGCCATCTGCCATGCTTGGAATGCCTTCCCTCACAATCTTGCCTTTTCAACATTCATTTATTAAATACCTATTAATAACCTACTATGTATGCTCTAAATCACTATTGATTAGAGAAATGCAAATCAAAACAACTCTTAGGTACCACATCTCTCCTGTTAGATTGGCTAACATGATGAAACAGGAAAATGATAAATGCTGGAGAAAATGTGGGAAAATTGGAACATTAATACACTGTTGGCAGAGTTGTGAACAGATCCAGCCATTCTGGAGAGTAATGTGGAACTATGCCCAAAGGGCTATAAAAATGTGCATACCCTTTGACCCAGCAATACCACTTCTAGGGCTGTATCCTAAAGAGATCACGCAAATGGGAAAGGGACCCATATGTACAAAAATATTTATAGCAGCTCTTTTTGTGGTAACAAAGATTTAGAAATCAAGGGGATGCCCATCAGTTTGGGAATGGCTAAGCTAAACAAGTCGTGGTATATGAATGTAATGGAATACTATTGTGCTATAAGAAATGGGGAAGATACGGACTTCATAAAAACCTACATGATATAATGCTAAATGAGAGGAGAAGAATCAGGAGAACATTGTATACAACCACAGACATATTGATTCTGTGATGACTAACTTTGATAGACTTGGCTCTTCTCAGCAATACAAGGTTCAAAGACAGCTCCAAAGGACTCATGATGGAAAGAGCTATTTACATCCAGAGAAAGAACTATGGAGTATGAATGCGGATTGAGGCAAACTATCTGCTCTCTTTTTTTTCCTGTCTCTTCTTTTTTGATCTTGTTTCTTTTTTCTAATGATTCACTCCATTAATCATGGTTCTTCTTTATGACTTGACTACTGTCTAAGTACATTTAATGAGAAGGTATATGTAGAACATGTATCGGATTCCATGCCGTCTTGGGGGGTGAGGGAGGGGAGAGAGGAAAAGAAAATTTGGAACTCAAAAACTTGTGGAACTGAGTGTTGTAAACTAAAAATTTAAAAAAAATCTAAAAAAAGAGAACCTACTATATGATAATGGTCTTTGAAATCCTTCTCTTCCTTCAAGGTGTAATTCAAGAGCCACTTCTTTCATCCCCACATGACCCCGTCTTCAAATTTAGTTAGGCTGATTTGTATCTCCCATATCTATTCTGGTAATCTTACTTCGCAACAAATTCACCTGTATACATGTCATAACCCCCTACCCATTGACTCTTTAAAGGCAAAGTCTGTGGCGTCTTTTATTCTTGGAAGTAAATTAAGAGCCTTTCTAATAGTTGGTACTTCATTATTTGTTGAACCAAGTACACACTAGAGCAACTATCAACTCCATTAACTCAGTTCAACCACATAATTCAGAGGAAGTCAGCCAAACCCCTTATTTGACTTTCCTGGACAGTCAATTTAGTTGAAATGACCACTTTATTGACCCCTCCCCAACCATACAGACAAAACATAAAAGAAGATAGACATAAAATATGATACAAGGAAAATATAGAGCATGAGGAAATCAATAGATCATTTTTACTAAGTACTGTCACTACTAAACTGTCCTTCATACAGATGTTTCCCAACTTTTTTAGTTTATTAATTTAATATTCAATCCAATAAACATTTATTGAGCACCTATTAATTTCAGACATCATTGCTAAGGATTAGTAAGATACAAAAATTAAATTGGGTTCTCATGGCCCTTAAGCAGCTGTGAACTTGGGAGCATGTGAAGGATGGTTAGAAAAGAGGACATATGGAGGGGAAGTATTTTTCCCTTTCTGGGTGCATCCATAAATACACACTGATTATTCTTTCCTCTAGATCTTGCAGTTATTAATTATTAATATGACAATAACTTACATTTATATAGCATGTTAGAGTTTCTAAAGAACTTTTTCTGTATGTATAATGTATATATGTGTGTATACATACCATATAGATACATATATTTGTTTGACATGGTAATAAATCTGTGAGTTAGTTGTTGTCATTTTGCAAATGAGAAATGAGCATATTGAGAATTAGAGCGACTAAGGGACTTGATTTTGGTCAAATAGCTAGTGAGTTTCAAATCCAGATCTTTCTGCCTCCGAATCTCAGCTCTATCCATGTTACTAATCAATCTATTAACAAGCATTTATTAACCACCCAATATATGCCAGACACTGTGTTCAGAAAAGGAATACGAAGACAAAAAATGAAAAATTCTCTGAAGGAGCTTCCACCACCCTGGTCAGAAACCATCAAAGAAGAGTACAAAAGTCATGGCTGTCCGGAGACACCAAAGATATCTTCAGGAAGATTTCAAAGTGTGCTGAAAGCATGTTTCACAAAGTCATTCGAGGACACATTTCTAGTATGTTCCATAAAGACAATTGTCTAACCATTTCTGCCTCATTCAATCCCTGAAACACTTGAAAAAAAAGTAAGAAGGGGCGGCTAGGTGGCGCAGTGAGTAGAGCACCGCCCCTGGAGTCAGGAGGACCTGAGTTCAAATCCAGACTCAGACACAAGTGTGTCACACTTACTAGCTGTGTGACCTGCAGCAAGTCACTTAACCCCAATTGCCCTGCATTCCCCCCTCCAAAAATAAAGTCAGAAAGGGAAGCAGTGGACACTAAAGGCAATGGAGAAGAGAGAGGTTTAATGACAAAAATTTTTTTAAAAAGTTAGTGGGGCAGATGTCATGTTTAATCGAGGTTAAAGTTGAGAAGCCTTCATAGTAAAACAGGGTATGTTTTGTGAATTAACAGATGATAAAGAAACCAAAGAAAGATACTGCTTATAAGAAGGGCCCCTGGGCTAAGCTGCGGAGTTTGTCTTCTTTTAAATAGATTGGGAATATTAAGAACAGGAGACAAGTTATATTCACATGATCAATTATAGACCCAAACAGGAAAATACGAGTTGTTGGATTTAGAACTAAAAAGAACCTCAAAGGTCATCCAGCCCTCTAATTTTATAGATTAGGAAACTGAGGCTCAGAAAGAGTAAGTGATTTGCCCACAGTCACACAGGTGTCATTGTTACTCTTTGTCCTTCCTTCTCAAAGAAGACCAATGACATCAGGAGGGTGATGTCTTGACTTGCAATTGAATTGGACTTAAGTGAGGCAGAGCTGTGCAAAGTCCTCAGCCTCACTCTCTCCTCCAAAGTCATAGGAGTCCAGCGGTAAGACATAGGTAAAGACAATGGTGATGGCCCTGGATGCAGTGGGAGACTGTGGCCTTTTTAAGGTATGGTCTTTCCCAGGTCTCATTTTGTCTGAGGCAACACCCCGTTCAGGAATTAAAGGTTGGGTAAGAATTGAGGCAAAAGATGCCCTAGTTTGCCTTCACAGAAGAATCAATCTAGGAGGGGAAGACCCTCAGAGTATCTGGCCAGAACAGAAACAATTGCTATTTACACTCCGAGCCATCAAAACCCAAACAATGAGCAAGTGAGGCTTCATCTGGGATATATTATGATTTGCCCAAAGTCACACAGGTAATAAGAAACCAGACCTCCTAACTTCTAACGCAGAGTGCTTTCCACTGCATACTACCTCATTTTGAGACAGCAGCAAAACTGTGAAGGGGTTAAGAAATGTGATCATTTTGAGGTGAAATAATTAAAGGCTTTACCAAGAAGCTGAGAATGGAGCTGAGCCTTGAAGAATTGATAGTGTTTGTGTAGGGAAATGTAGTAGGAAAGCCGAATTTATAATCTCAAATATAATCATGTATATGTCTGAATGGTTTGAAATCGCAAGGTATGAGAGATTCTCTAAGTAGAACACAACAAAACATTTATTTAGGCCCCACCGCAGCAGATCTGCGAACCAGCCTCCCCATTCTGACATCTTGACAAAAAGACTCCAGGCCCAGAAAGCCCGCCTCACAAGAGTAACCAGGAGGCCACAGAAAAACAAGATAGCATTTAGCCAAATCATATTTACTGGCCTCAAGTCCTTGCTCGCACTCCTGGGTCTACACATGGGTCAGCTCTGCTTCCGCAGCTTCCTGCTTCCACAGCTTCCTGCCTCTGCAGCTTCCGGCTTCAGCATCCGCTTCTGCTGTAGTTGTCTCTTGGCTCGCTTTTCCTCGCAGCTGAGCCTCTGGTTTTCTCAAGCCCCGCCTCAACGACCAGAGACCATTGGTTCCCTAGTTGGCCCCTCTTAAGTCATTAATCTACACCCACACAGGTTTCACACGTGATAGGGCTTTGGGCCTGGGGCTTAGCACTCAACAGCTGAAAGTACTTTCACTCAAAGTAAAGAAAAGCCAAACTCCTGAAGTGCTAAAGACCCCATTGTAAGGACCCCAATTTGCCTTACCGACACACTCCACCCCTATGTTCTAGGATACAGGAAGAATGAGTAATCTGACCTGACTGCATCCAAAAGTCTGTGCTGCAAAGCGATGGGAAATAACATCAGATAGGCTGTAGTTGGTTTTGAATGACAAGCTAAGAAACTGTGACTTGAATGACTAGGCACCATCATTCTTTCAGTCATTCAAATTTATAACTTCAGAGTTAGTTTTGACTCTCTCTTCCCCTTTACCATTGCAAGATATCTCCTGCAATTATGTCTCAACTCACATAGCGACCACCTTAATTCAGCTTGGCACTTTACTATATATTACATGCTCTATTGTAATAAACTCCTAACTGGACTTTCTGCTTCCAGTTTCCACACAGTTTCCAAAATAATCTTTCTAGAGAACAAGTCTGAATATATACAATAGGCTTGGACCAGAACTAGCTACAAATGATGAGGGCACAGTCTCTGAGAACCCCCTTGAACCTGGAGTACAGTCTCTGGGAGCCCCCTTGAACTCTCCTTGAGTCTTCCAACTAGATCTGGCCTTCCCCTAAGGCCATGGGCCTTGCATTATCTTTGGGCCCAAGTCTCTGCCTAGCCTAGCCCTCTATTGTCCAGCTGTTTCCCCACACTTAATCCTGATCAAAATATCTAGCTCTGTTACTCCAGCCCTCTATTGTCTGTATGTCTCCATGTAGCCTTCAGCTATTTCCCACCATGGAGTCTGACCTCATCTCAGTCCCATCAAACTTCTCCTTAGACTCCTCCTCAAGTCCCTCCCTACAGCCCTCCTCTAGTCACCCCAGACCACCCCTCAATCTCTCCCACAATCCTTGTGTATGTAATCTCCATCTTGCTTCCATGAAGGTGCTCAGATTCAATCTACTCTGGCTGGCTTGTGAAAACTGGTGTCACAAAGGGTGGGATTTCTTAGGACAACCCATTATGGCAAACCCTTAATAAACTTTGTCTTTTCCCTTAGCTGAGAAGGCTTGAGTTGAATTCTTTCAGCAGGACCCGACGTGTCAGTACTTTGGGGTGTCAAGCACCCCTCAACCCCAAACCTCTTCACAACCACCCATTGAGATGTATATTCTGAGGGAAATAAACTTACTGTGTTGAGGGGGGAGGGAGGGAGTTTATAAAACATGAGGTGGGGAAGAATAAGAAAGGCAAGGTTGTAAAGAGTAAATCTGCCTCAAGCCACCTAGACCCTGTCTTAACAACTGTCTGAGCAACTGCTGGACTGATGCAGCATTTGTGGATAAAAGCAAGGAGAGGAATACTTACTCTTCTTACAAAGAGAGACTCTCACCTCCAACAAATTTCTGTAAGATCTGGACTGAGGACCAGCCTCACTGTGGGAGAACAGAGAAAGCCAATGCGTGCCCTACCACTGACCACTACTGACTTCAATCTTGGATCAAGTATCTTTGCCCTGTGCTCAAGAACTGTGTCTTTATGAGCTAAGCGAATGCTCTTTGCTTGTATTGGGTGAATCATTTTCAAGATCTCAATACCTAAGTTTAGAGGACTTTCTCAGTCTCCTAGAATAATATGTCACTCCTCTAACCAAAAACTTTCAGACATTCCCTATTTCCTCTAGCCTAAAATATAAACTCTTTATCTTCATTTTTAATGCCCGTGACAACCTTGTTCCAGGCTATCAATCCTACTTTGCATCACTCTGTTTAAAGTCCAGCCAAACTGGCCAATTTGCTGTTCCTTCAGAATTCCATTTCTTATCTTTGTGTCTTTGTAGAAGCTGTCCCATAGAATGGAATGCATTGCCTCCTCCCACTTTTTAGAATCCTTAGCTTCCTTCAAAGCTCAGCTCAGCTACTTCTTTCTCTGCAAAGCTTTCCTTGCTTCCCCTATCTGTTAGCACTCTCACCTTATATTTACTTAACTATTTACAGTAACCTCCTCAAAAGCAAGAAATTTTGGTTTTTATATTTGTACTTCCAACGTCTTGCATGGAGTCTTACACAGAGTAGGTACTTAACTAATATTAGGTGAATTCAATTATATTGATCTTCTCTGAGGCTCAGTTCCTTCAAATGCAAAACAAGGGGGTTGTAATTAGGTGATTTCTAAGATCCTTTCCAAATCATAATTGTATTATGCTCTATGTGAGGTTGAAAGTGAAATAAACATTTCTAGACTTCAATGTATCTATTACATCATCAATGTGGGTAATCCCCCCAACCATGTAGATCAAAATTCATCCATATTTTCCCATCCTGAGTGATTTTTATAAATCCTATATAGCATGTGTGTGTCCCATTTCCTGACATACTGAAGCTTTTCCTCTAGGTCTCCTGATGTTGTGTGGCAATCAATGAAGTAGTCATAATATAAAGCAAGAAAAAACAACAAACATTTAGTATTTATTATGTGCAAACCACAGTGCTAATTACTGGGGATAAATATGCAAGTCAAAAGAAAGATAGTCCCTGCCCTTTTATAGCTTACAATTGAATAATGAGAATTAGAAAGGGAGTGAAGAAGTTCAATGAAGGTATAAACTACTTCTCAAAATGGAGGCCCCAGAGAAAACTCAACAATAGGAGAAGGGGGTTATTGAGGTGTCGAAGTCTGGAAAGTCAGAAGCGTATGTGGGAAGGAAATGAAGGTTGGACAGTCTGAGCCTCTCCTCAAAATGCCCATGATTTAACTTTCACACTCACTGTACAAATAGCCTTTTCCCAGTAAATCTTCTCGGGTCATATGCTTTTTTTTTTTTGATAATAGCATTTGTCATTTCTCCAGAATAGTTCTTTTCAAGACTTTGTCCTTAACTATCCTCACAAAAAAACCCAAGTGAATTTTTAAAAAATGCATATTATCAAAACTACCTGTGATGTGCAGTTGGATGGGTAGCAAAAAGAGTTCATTCCTTAGCACATATATCTAAGACAGACACCCCAGATGGACAATAATCAGCATCCAAAATTGAAAAGGAAGAATAGAGTAGGCTGGGTTACTTTTGGGAAGTTTCAGTGTTTTAAATGGCACTAAGTTTCTCCTCAAAGGAAAGGTCAAATGCATAGCATTAAAAAATGGAGATTTCGGGGGCGGAGCCAAGATGGCGGCTGGGAAGCAGTGACTGGCGTGAGCTCCCCACCAAGTCCCTCCAAAAACCTATAAAACAATGGCTCTGAACCAATTCTAGAGCTGCAGAACCCACAAAGTGGCAGAGGGAAGCAGGGCCCCACCCCAGGACAGCCTGGATGGTCTCTGGGTAAGGTCTATCCTACACGGACCTCCCAGCCCCCAGCCGAGGGGAACAGAGCTGAGCCCAGCGCGCATGGCGCGAACAGACAAGACGCGGACCTACCAGACCAGGAGACGAGCGGAAAGTGCCTTGGCATCCTGAAATACTGAGCTGTGGCATGTACCAGACCTCTCAACCCACAAAGAGCAAAGACATCAGAGAAGGTTAGTGGGAAAAGCTGTGTGACTGAGTTTGCAGTTCCGGCCACTTGCCCCTGGGGCAGCGGAGGTGGGGCAGCTTTAGAACTAGGCTGCAGTTGCTTCTGGCCCCAGGCCCACCTGGTGGGAGGAATTAAG
>CM053625.1:195236120-195269997 GCA_028646595.1 Phalanger gymnotis
CTGGACTGGAGCCCTGCTTCCCTCTGCCACTTTGTGGGTTCTGCAGTTCTAGAATTGGTTCAGAGCCATTTTTTATAGGTTTTTGGAGGGACTTGGCGGGGAGCTCACTCCAGTTACTGTTTTCCAGTCGCCATCATGGCTCCGCCTCCCCCCCAATTTTTTTTTAATAACGGTAACAGTTTTGTTATGACATCTTGGTGTTCATGTGACACATGAGTTCCTGATACATGGAAAACTACTCCAGACCTGGTTGTGGCAAGACTAAGCAACTTGTCTATGTACAGAATTGCCCCAGAGACTAGCAAAGGAATTGCAAAGACCGTCAGTTCATCGCAACCACTCATTGCCTATAGTTGAGTCGATTGTACTCCCTGATGATCAGGCAAAGATTGATGGACCTCGTAAGTCTCTACATAAAAAAGACTATCAGTTATACGCGGACTGGCTTTTGCAAATAGTGGTTCAGAAAAGACATTTCAAATGAGGAAGACGGTGTACTATGATCCAGTTCAGTAATACTTGGGGAACCCAAGGACAGCATTCATCTATAGATAAGACATGCTGTGCAGAGTGTATTATCACTGCTAGCCAGACTGGGCCTTCAAAGAGCTCAGGGTCAGGATCACAGGACTCTAATTCTGATAAGGGAAGATGACGATTCGCTCATACCATCAACTATCTCCAGTACAGAAGTGGACAAATCAACAGGTCATAGGAGAGTTAGGCCTCTTCTATGGGTGACCAGCTATATGTAATGTCATATAGAAATGGTTTTACTAGAAGAAAATGCTAATATTGAGCCATCTGATGTATGCTTTGCATTTAAGTGCATATATTCATTGATGCATCTATTAATTACTAAATGACTTGAAAATGCTTCAGCTTTATTATTTTCTGGTTTATGTTTATTTGATTTTATTATGTATGTATCATAGCTATATTAATCTGTTGACTATGCATAGTTTTGCTGTTTATCTGTACATAAGTTGCTATTTCTATATATTTTGTAATTGTGTAGGCCTACTGATATTATTATTACCTTACTTTTGCATTGCTGTTATTCATATTTGTGTTCTATGGATACACGTACACTTCTATGACATGTTTGGTATATAAATGTAGAAAATTAAGTAACTTGTGATATATACTTTTCTATGTCTGTTGTATATATTATTGATATACAGTTGTCATGAATAACATCTGGGATAATTACCCGAGTTACTGGGTTGGTCATCCTTGTTCTGTTGTCTTGATCCTGATGCCCTGATGTATTATTCCAGATGTCAAGTGTACCATAGCTACTCTGCAAGGGAACAAAAACTTTCTAACCTCAGAGAGGAATGTAGTGGTTCTTTGAAGGCCTGTTCTCTAAGTAAAGAGAAGGTCCTTAGCATTTGGCTATGTGGGTTCCTGGGGGATGTAGAAATGAAATGAGACTTAAAGAGATGTTGTTATTTCTCTTCTCCTAGAGAAGAAGCTATTGTAAGATGTGTTATCATACCTCATAGATGGAATGACTGAGAAAACTCAGAATGTGATTGGGCAAATGAGTTCAAGAAGACAATTCAAGAGAGGTGGTAAGAGAGATGAGTAATGGAGAATGGATTAGAGGCTACTGGCAGCCTCTACTACTAATGCCACCGTCGCTTTGTTGGAGTCTTGAGGAGTGGTGTAGTTAGAGCAAGCTAACCCTTGTTAGAACTTATCTCTCTAGAAGATCTGATAAAAGTTAGTGACGTTCTCTCTCTCTCTCTCTCTCTCTCTCTCTCTCTCTCTCTCTCTCTCTCTCTCTCCCCTCCCTCCCTCCCCCCACTCCACCTCTATTTCCATACTCGCTGGTCTCCCTCCCTCCCCCCACTCCACCTCTATTTCCATACTCCCTGGTTTCCCTCCCTCCCCCCACTCCACCTCTATTTCCATACTCCCCAGTTCTTAACTGCCTGTATAGGCAGATATTAACTTCAAGATTTCTTGGTTTTTAAATTTATGTTTATACTTTCTGTTTTCATTAGTACTAATGCCAGCTTGTACCAAATATTTGATCAATAAAAACTTCTCTAATCTGTATGCTTCATTGTAGTGAAGGGGAAGCCAGAGAAAATGGGGGGAGGAAGGAATAGCGACAGCAAGATATACAAAAAAAGGTGAAAGAATTTCTGTTTGAATTATTAGGGGGTTAGAATTGTTCCTAGCTGGAGATCCAGGAGTTGCCTGTTTGGCAATGTTACTGATTTTCCATTTTCACCAACCTCCCAAGGTAGAGTAAGCATGGATCCCTAACTTCTCCATTAAGAGACAAAAATAGCAGTAACTATGTATTAGGGGACATGTAGTCATACTACCTTCTCTATTATCCTCCTCCAGGTGGAGAAATGCCAGGTGGAGATAGAGCCAACTGAAATGACTAGGTAGCATATCGCCCTTGGTAGGAGGAGATGGAGAGTGGCTGAACAAGGCCAGTGATGACCACATTCCAAGGGTGAAGACTAATTCCTATAATCTAATCATTAAATTTTTCCATCTTATACAAACTACCGTCACAAATCACCAGCTATAAAATAAACATAGCCATACCCTAAATGAGTCACAGAGCATCAGAATGGAAGTGGCCTTAAATATGAAATCCGACCCACAGTTGAAATCTTCCATATGTGTTTGTTGTCTCCTCCATCAGAATTAATGAGATCTTTGAGAGCAGGATCTATTTTGCTGTTTCTTTGTATCCCTTGTGCTTCGCCCATGGTTGTTGTTGCTTGTCCTTCATTCTCAAAGAAGACTATGGCGCTTGCAAACACAGCCACAACTACACAGCCACAAACTACAGCCACAATCTGGTCTAATCATCCTGTTTTACACATGAAAATGAGCCTTTGTGGACTAGCTCAAGATCACAGAGTTAGTTAGGCAAGAGCTAAGACCAGGACCTATGTCTCCTACTTTCAATGCTCTTCCTACTACACCACAAGACTAAATTCCTATTATTACTTTTGGGGGATGGAAGGATTAATTATCATCACAGAACTCCACTTTTGCTGTAGAACTGAGATGAGTACGATTATCTCAAAATCAATTCTATTCATGTTGCTCTGATCCTGAAATAATGACCTGGATGCTTCTCTCAGCATTGCTAGGCCACCTGGAGAGTCACCCTGAAGCCAAGACAACTCACCCAAGGATCAGGACAAAATTCTGTAAGCACTCTTCATTTTTGATTATACCACCCTGGGGAGTTTTTGACACATGAGAGCAAGCTGGCAGAATGTGATGATAAATCAAAGCCCAGACGCTTTTATTGGAATCCTTTAAATTGTTTTATCTGTTTCTACAATACACGAGTGAGAGAAGCATATAAAACTTTTAAAAGCAGAGCCATAAATAAATGTCATTTATCTTTCCTTTGAAACCATTAAGGAAGAAGCTCCTTCACTCCCTTGCTTCCTTTAGTAAAACAGCTGTGAGAGGGTTATCTATAGTGATTATTTATCATTTCAATTCCACTTAAATCCAGTTCAGGCGGTCTTTAGGTTTTCAAAATGTTCATCTCAGAAGAATTCATCGTAAGCTATCTCATATACAAAACATGCCTTAAGTTACTTTAGAGACAATCCATTTCCTGCTTGGATTAATTTTAAATATATATATATATGTAATACATATATATATATATTTATATATATATATACACACACATGTATGCATATACATTATATACATATATATATACACACCCTCAATTCAACTCCACTAACATTTATTATTTAATATAACTGTATATTAAGCATTGAGGGAGATATAAAGTTTAGATAAACTATAGTACCTGTCCTCATGGAGCTTATAGTCAAGTAGGGAATAATAACACAAGTACAGACCACCATAATATACAATGTTATGAGATAAGTGCATTAGAAGGTTATAAGCAAGGGCTACTATGCAAGGTCTAAGGGGGAGGAGATTCTATGATGACTGGAGGGATCTGGCAAGGAAAAAAGATTTAAAGCTAGAAGGAACTTAGAGGCCATCTAATCTAACCCCTCCCCCCACCCCACCAAAACTGAGGTCCTAAGAGTTTAAGGAAGTTATCCAAGGACATGCACTTAGTAAATGACATAATCAAATGAGCTAACCATGCAGTTCTGCTGACACTCCAAGGGCAGGATATTTTTCCAATGGATCATAGAAGGAGGTAGCATTTGAATTGAGCAAATAGATAAAGCTAGACACCCTGGTCTTTCAGTTATTTTGCCTCCTTAATTCCTGTATCCTATATCTCAACTCTGAATAAGCCACAGAAAGAGACCCATAAGAAATAGCTCAATTAATTAACATTTATTAAATGCCTGCTATATTCCAGGCACTGTGCTGAGCACTAGGGAAACCAAGAGACAAAAGACAGTACCTGCCCTCAAGGACCTTACAATCCAATGGGAGAGACAACATATAAACAAATATATACAAAGAAAAGTACATAAATGATACATAGGAAACTATTAACAGAGGGAAAGACTAGAATCAAGAGGGTTTGGGGAAAGTTTCCTGTAAAAGATATGGGATTTTAGTTGGGAATTAAAGGAAGTCAGGGAAGTTAGTAGGCAGAGTTGAGGAAGAAGAATATTTAGGCAGAGAGGACAACCAGAAGAAGTGTCCAGAGCGAAGAAATGGAGTGCCATGTTCCTAGAACAGCCAGGAGGCAAGTGTCACTGGATCAAAGGATATGTTGGGATTAAGGTATAAGAAAAATGGAAAGGCAGGAAGGGGTCAGGTTATTGAGAGATGCAAATGACAAACAGAGCATTTTGTATTTGGTCCTGGAAACTATAGGGAGCCACTTGAGTTTATTGAGTAGGAAAGTAACATGGTCAGACCTGTGCTTTAGGAGAATCACTTTGGTGGCTGAATGAAGGATTGATTGAAGTAGGGTTAGATTTGAGGGCAAGCAGACCCAATACCATGTTATTACAATAATCTAGTTGTGTGGTGATGAGAGTCTGCCCCAGGGTGGTGATGATAGTGGTAGCAGAGGAGAGCAGGAGGCATATGAAAGACATGTTGCAAAGGTGAAAATGACAGGCCTTGAATTATAATGGCAACGAATTAGAAATGAGACAGTGAGAGAGAGTGAGGAGTCTATGATGACTTTTAGGTTTTGGGCCTGAAGGACTGACTGAGAGGATAGTGTTGTCCTCTACAATAACAGGGAAGGTAAGAGTCAAGGAGGCCTTGGGGGAAAGATAACAAGTTCTGTTTTGGACATGTTGAGATTAAGATGTCTACTGGATATCTAGTGGGAGATGTCTGAAAAGCAGTTAAAGATTAAGACTAGAGGTCATCAGAGAGTTTAGGGCAGAGTAGGTAAATTTGAGAATCACCAGCAAAGAGATGGTAATTAAATCCATGGGAGCTGATGACAATGATAAGTGAAGTTTCGTAGAGGGAGAAGAGAAGAGAGCTCAGGATAGCACCCTGTGAGACACCTAGTTAGAGGGCATGGTCTGAAAGAGGATCCAGTAACAGAGCCTAAGAGGAGTGATCAGATAGATAAGAAAAAATCAGGAGAGGATAGTGTCCCCAAAACCTAGAGAGTATCAAGGAGATGAGGCTGATCAACAGTATTAAACACTACAGAGAGGTTAAGGAGAATGAGGATTGAGAAATGGTCATTGGCTTTGGTAACTATCTACCATGGTCAGTCAGACCACATATTAAATACTACATTGAGTTCTGGGTACCACATTTTAGAAACGACTGATTCTGAACAGTGTCCAGAGGAAGACAACCGGAATGACGAAGGACCTTGAATCCCTACATATGGAGATCAGTTGAAAGAACATAGAATGTTTAGCTTGGAAAAGACAAAACTCAGTGGGGGGTATGACATCTATCTTCAAGTATTTGAAGGGTCCCAAAGGACAGAACCAAGAGAAGTTAACCTCTTTGGGGAAGGCATGATCTCCCTTTTGTATTAATATTCCCAGGTATCTAGTACATTGAGTTCATCCCTAACATATAATAGGCATTTAATAAATACTTATTGTTTGATTGAAATTGTAATGAGGAAAATTAAAGCTCGATGTTAGAAAAATCTTGCTTATAAGTAGAACTATCTAAAAGTAGAATTTAATGTCATGGAAGGAAATGGTTTCCTCTTTATTGGATGTCTTTAGCAGAGACCGTATAGTCACTTGTCAGATAGGGTATAGTGAGAGATTCCATTTTGCTAATGGATTGGACTAGATCAATACTGAGGAACCTTTCAACTTCGAGGTTCTGTTATACTGTGCTCCGAAATTCCCTTCTTTGATCACAACAGCCTAATCAATCTTCTCTTGGCCCTATCATCCAGTCAAATTATTATCTCATCTCTCTCCTCTTCACTGACAAATTTCTGGAAGGAATAGATTATTTTCTTACTAACCTTTCATTCCTCAACTCATTAAAATGTGCCCTTCTATTGCACCATTCTACCAAAAATATCACTCAGAAATTACTTATGGCTTCTTAATTGTAACATCTATTTTTTTTCCATCAGTCCCAATTTGACATTAGGCATTTGACATTGACGTTGACATTTGACACTCCTGACCATCTGTTTCTGGATAATCATTGCTCCCTCGGTTCCCAGGGAGCTTTACTGGTTTTCCTACCTGTCTGACTACTCCTTCTTAATCTCCTTCAGTGATTTTATGTCCGCCTACCATTCTCTGGGTGTAAATATTCCCTAGGACTCTCGCCTCAGCCCTTTTTTTCTCTTCTCTCTATACTCTCCTCATTTTTTGTTTTCAGTTACTCATTAATCCTTCTCTGACAAGGATTTTTAACATAGGGTCCATAATTTAAAAAAAATTTCCACATAATACAATTGGTTTGGGTTTTCTTTTAATTCTATGTATTTTATTTTAAGCATTAAAGACCTTATTCAGAGAAGAGGTCCATAGGCTTCACTGAACTGCCAAAGGGGTCCATGATACACACACACACACACACATACACACATTTAGAATATGTTCTACCCAGAAGATATCACAATGTGTATTTGTAGTTCCAGTCTTTTTCTTGAGTTCCAATATTTTCAGTTTACTGAACATTTTCACCTAAGTGCCCTCAAACTCAACTGTCCTAAATTGAATTAATCATTTTCTCTTCAAAATCTTCCCCTGCTCCAAATTTCCTTCTTCCTTTTAATGGTACCACCACCCTCTCAGTCATCTAAGATCAAAACATTAAATTTGTCTTTAGTTCTCCTCATTCCCCATCTCCCACATCCAATGAGTTGCCAAATTCTATTGATTTTGCCTTAGGAATATCTTTCAGGCAGATCCTCTCTACTCCTCTATTCAGTCAACTTCAGTGATTCCCTAATGCCTCCAGAATCCAAACTAAAACTCTGTTTGACTTGGAAGCCTCCTTAACCTGCCCCTCCTATCTATCTAGTCTTCTTACATGTTATAACTCTACTCTCTTCAATCCTGGGACACTGGCCTCCTTGATTTTCTCCAAACACAAAACTCCATCTCCCAACTCTAGGCATTTTCACTGACTGTTTTCTATGCCTGGAATGCCTTTTCTTCTCATCTCCATTTCCCAGCTTCCCTGACTTCTTTCAAGTCTCAGCTAAAATCCTATCTTCCACAAGAAGGTTTTCCCAATCCTCCTTAATCTTAATGCCTCCCCTCTGAGATCTGCTTTAATTTACCCTGCATATATCCTGTTTGTACATCCTGAAGCATGTTGTCTCTCCCACTAGACTTTGAGCTCCTTGAGGGCTGTTTGTTTTTCCTTTCTTCATATCTCCAGTGCCTGGCATATACTTGGCATTTAATAAATGCTTGTTCACTGGTAGAGATACCACTTTTGTTTAGGCTTTTATCACTTCTCCTAAATTGTTAAATTGCCTCCTAACTGACTCTTCTCTCTGCCTATAGTAGAAAAGAAGAGAGGAAAGAAAGATAAGAATTGGTGAGAAGAGGAAGGAAGAAAGGAGGGAGAGATAAAAGACTAGGGAAGAAGAAACAAAGAGAGTACAAATTAGGAAGGGATGGGGGAGAAGAAGAAAAAAGAACAAATGAGAAGAGAGAAAGAAATATGAAGTGATTTTCTCCAGTGCTTAGCACAGTGCCTGGTGCATACTAAGCATTTAATAAATATTTATTGAATGAATAAAGAAGCTAGGAGAAAGATGAGAAGAGAGAAAAAGAAAGGAGAGAGAAAAAGAGGAAAGCAAAATAGAAATTGTTTTTCAGAATATCCTAGAAAATTCTGGGGAGGGGGAAATAAATGGAATACAATAATTCCCTATTCTACTATCCCTTGGATAGTTCTTCTTGATTATGTAAACCCCATATAAAATTATCTCTTTAAACTCTCACCCTTTTCATGGAAGGCTCTTCACATAACAAATAAAGAGTACCAGCAAAAAAAGCTGAAGCTTCAGTAGATTTCTATGCACTGGATAATGTGTTGGAAACCTGGAATTTTAAACAGCTGAGAGCAACAAAAGGACAATCCATTCCATAGTTCTTTCTGTGGGAGCAACAAGTTAGGAAGTCAGTTGATTACATGGACTTTCCATAGGATTTTTATGGGTGTCTGAGGTAGGAAGATTCATGGTGTATAGCAATTAATAATGGAGATATAGATCAGATTTTTTATTAGTGGGACACTAGATTTTTAGAGCTTGAACCTTACAGATCATTGAGTGAAATTGCCTCATTCTACAAGAGAAGAACATTGAGGCCTAGAGAAGGGGATTGACCTGCCCTTTGTTTAGTTTTAAAGCACTTCACAACCTGGCACCTCCACTTACCTTTTAAACCTTATTATACATTACTCCCTTCTATTTTCCAAGGGTTTACTTACTGTTCCTTACACATGATGCTTCATTTTCCAATACTGTACCTTTATACTGGTTGTCCCTAATGCTTGAAAAATAACTCTCATGTCATATTCTTCTCCTTGGAATCCCTGGTTTCCCTCAAAATTCTTCCTGTGTGTCTCCTGCTACATGAAATACTTTCCTGATCTCCATAACCATTAGTTGCACTCCCTACACACACACACACACACACACACACACACACACACACACTCACACATACATACAATTACCTTATAATAATTTTGTGCATGTACAGTACTTCTCCTTTTGTGTGTGAACATTTTATCTGGCAAAAGGGGTAGAAAAGACAATTGTATGAGGATGTAACAACAATGTGGCTAGCAGCTGTTGTGGGGTTGGAAGACCAACACAAGACCAACAACAAGAAGGCTGCTGGCTCAGGTTCTTTGATCTGCTTTTCTAAGGAAAGCAATTTTAAGGGGTTAATAATCTCTGTTTAATTAAACATACATATATCATTCACTTAGTTCAGGGGGAAAAGATCAGCCCCCTGAACTTCGAGGCAAATAGAAACAGAAATTACAAACATCAACAGACAGACCTTGTTTGATTCAAATCACAATTCATTTACCAGAGAAGAACCAATGGGTCTGGGTTAGCAAAGCTAGGGGGCAGTTACAACGGCTTGCCCAGAGTCTCAACACTCTTTCACGAGTGAGTCCCAAAAGTCAAACACCAGGTTCCCCTCAATTATATCCTGTTTGGAGCCCTGAGGGCTCTGACCTCACCCATACTGGGTGTGTGAAAGTTCCCCATCCCCAGCATCACATCATATACAAGTCAATGACTCCTGATTGTCTCATTTCTGAGAAATAGCTGAGAAATACTCCAAAACAAAGACGGCAAAAGGTTTCACACCCATTCAAACAAAAGGGAGACTTGATAGTCTTAGCATCCCAAAAGAGAAGAACAGCAAAAAGTCTGATTGACATAACAGAGAAACACAGATAGAAACCCAGCCTCTTAGGTACAAATATTTAAGGAGAGAAGCAGTCAGCTTGAGAAGACCAGAGTGAAAGTATGCCCCTCAAAGACTCAAGTATTGACTGAAAGTGAGAATGGCTGCAATGTATATTTGTGCAACAGCTCATTTACATATAATTTGTTTTCAGGGGTATCAAGATAAGAAACTATAATTTTTTTTAGAATAATTGAAATTAAATTTAATTTCAACATTGATTTCCACAAGATTTGAGTTATAAAGTTTCTCCTTATTTCTACCCTCCCCCCACCCTAAGATGGCATAAATTCTGATTGTCCCTTTCCCCAATCTGCCTTCCCTTTGATCATCCCACTCCCTCCCACCATCCCCTTTCCTCTTACTTTCTTGTAGGGCAAGATAGATTTTTATACCCCATTGCCTGTATATCTTATTTCCTAGTTACATGTAAAAACAACTTTTTTAAAAAAAATTTGTTTTTAGAACTTTGAGTTCCAAATTCTCTCCTTTCCTCCCTCTCCACCCACCCTCCATGAGAAGACAAGCAATTCAATATAGGTTATACATGTATCGTTATGCAAAACACTTCCATAACAGTCATGTTGTAAAAGACTAACTATATTTCCCTCCATCCTATCCTGTGCCCCTTTATTGACTTTCTTCCTTGACCCTGTCCCTTTTAAAAGTGTTTGCTTTTGACTACCTCCTCCACCAATCTGCCCTCCCTTCTATCATCTCCCCTCTTATGCCCTTCCCCCCTACTTTCCTGTAGGGTAAGATATCCAATTGAGTGTGTATGTCATTCCCTCCTTAAGCCAAATATGTTGAGAGCAAGATTCATTCATTCCCTTTCATCTACCTGCTCTTCTCTTCCATTATAACAATTTTTTCTTGCCACTTTTGTGTGAAATAATTTACCCCATTCTTTTTCTCCCTTTTTCCTTCTCCCAATATATTCCCCTCTCATCCCTTAATTTTATTTTTTAGATATCATCCTTTCATATTCAACTCACCCTGTGCCCTCTGCCTATATATCTATATATCTATAGATATCTGTAGATATCTATAGATATATAGATATATACATATGTACATGCCTTTCAACTACCCTAATACTGAGAAAGGTCTCATGAGTTACAAATATCATCTTTCCATGTAGGAAAGTAAACAAAACAGTTCAACTTTAGTAAGTCCCTTATGATTTCTCTTTCCTGTTTACCTTTTCATGCTTCTCTTGATTCTTGTATTTGAAAGTCAAATTTTCTACTCACCTCTGGTCTTTTCATCAAGAATGCTTGAAAGTCTTCTATTTTATTGAAAATCCATATTTTGCCCTGAAGTGTTATACTCAGTTTTGCTGAGTAGGTGATTCTTGGTTTTAGTCCTAGCTCCTTTGACCTCTGGAATATCATATTCTAAGCCCTTTGATCCCTTAATATAGAAGCTGCTAGATCTTGTGTTATCCTGATTGTGTTTCCACGATACTGGAATTGTTTCTTTCTGGCTGCTTGAAATATTTTCTCCTTGACCTAGGAACCCTGGAATTTGGCTACAATATTCCTAGCACTTTTCTTTTGGGGATCTTTTTCAGGAGGCAATTGGTGTATTCTTTCCATTTCTATTTTACCCTCTGGTTCTAGAACAGGGTTGTCCAATCTCAGATTGTTATTGAAACAATAGACAATATATTTT
Organism: Phalanger gymnotis; assembly: GCA_028646595.1. NCBI lineage: Eukaryota > Metazoa > Chordata > Mammalia > Diprotodontia > Phalangeridae > Phalanger > Phalanger gymnotis. The sequence goes on from CM053625.1 coordinate 195,247,646, forward strand.
GATTTGCCATTTTAGTGAGAGTTCTGTGGTAGGTTGGCTTCATTTACTAAAGCATTTATGTAAATTCCTATGCTTATAGGTGGGCTGCATAAATCATACTGCAAGCCGCATGCAGCCCACAGGCCACATTTTGGACAGCCCTGCTCTAAAATATCAGGGCAGATTTCCTTGATAATTTCTTGAAAGATGATGTCTAGGCTCTTTTTTTGATCATGGCTTTCAGGTAGTCTAATAATTTTAAAATTATCTCTCCTGGATTTATTCTCCAGGTCAGTGGTTTTTCCAATGATATAGTTCACATTACCTTCCATTTTTTCATTCTTTTGGTTCTGTTTTATAATTTCTTGATTTCTCATAAAGTCACTAGCTTCCACTTGCTCCAATCTCATTTTTAAGGCAGTATTTTCACCAGTGGTCTTTTGGACCTCCTTTTCCATTTGGCTAATTCTGCCTTTTAAGGCATTCTTCTCATTTGGCTTTTTGGAGGTCTTTTGCCATTTGGGTTAGTCTATTTTAAGGTGTTATGTTCTTCAGTATTTTGGGGGGTCTCCTTTATCAAGTCGTTGACTTGTTTTTCATGATTTTCTTTCATCAGTCTCATTTCTCTTCCCAATTTTTCCTCTAGTTCTCTTATTTGATTTTCCAATTTCTTTTTGAGCTCTTCCATAGCCTAAGACCAATTCATGTTTTTTCTTGGAGGTTTTTGATGTAGGCTCCTTGACTTTGTTGCCTTCTTCTGGCTGTATGTTTTGATCTTCTTTGTCACCAAAGAAAGATTCTATAGTCTGAGTCCTTTTATGGTGATTGTTCATTTTCCCAGCCTATTTGACTTTTGAGCTTTTTGTCAGGATATGACTGCTTTCAGAGTGTAGAGTGCTTTGTCACGAGCTTCAGGGATTTTGTGCTGCTGTTTTCAGAACTATTGTGAGGTAGTATGATGCTCCTCTCCTGGTATATGCTCTGATCTATGAGTGCAAGCACTCCTTTCTGCCTTGTAACCACCAGGATGACTCCCTCTCCACAGCCATCACAAAGGTCTGACATACCAGTACTCCTCCTCCCCCAAGAACTGCCAACTAAGACTGTGACCTAGATACAAGCAGGACAAAGTAAGAGAACTTTGCCTCAGTGCCAGCAAAGTGATCTCTGCACTCCTGCTCTGATTAGGTGCTTGATTCCTCCCACCATGTGGGCCAGTGGCTCCAGAAGCAGCTTCCACTGCTGCTGCTGTTGGTGCTGCTGCTGCCACTGCAGCCACATCTGCAGTCCCAGAGCTGCAGCCAGACTGTGCACTTATTCAGCAGTTTTCCCACTGACCTGCTCTGTTGTCTTTGGCATTTGTGGGTTAAGAAGTCTGGTAACTGCCACAGTTCAGTGATTCAAGGCCCTGAGGCCTGCTCTGCCTGGTCTACTCCATGCCTGGTCTGTCCTGGGGTGGCCCACATTGGCCTGTGCTTCTCTCCCAGCACGGTGCGATAGACTGTACCCACCAACCATCCAGGCCATTTTGGGCTGGAGACTTGTTTCCCTCTGTTATTTTATGTCTTCTATAGCTCTAGAATTTGTTTAGAGTCATTTTTACAGGTGTTTGGAGGTATTTGGGGGAGAACTTAAGTGAGTCCCTGTTTTTAAGCCACCATCCGGAAACTATAAATTTGAAAAACACTTGAGAACTATGAAAAAAATTGTACTTTTTGTTTGTGTAATAGATATTAAATTTTGGATTTTTGTTTCTCAACCTAATTTAGAGATGAGTCACTCCTCATGAGGAGGCCCTGTATTAAAATTTTATCTTGTTCTGGTTCCCCTGACTACCACCCCCTTCTAGTTAGTATAGTAGCAACCACAGCAGGAACTTAGATGTCACTTACAGACCATCCCACAGATTAACGGAGCATAACGGTTACTTGCAAACTGTTTCATAAATTAACTGAAGCCAGTCCTTAGCTTATATGCTAAATCAAGAGAAGCCAGCTAGGCTTTACTGTATGTAAGGGCCCCTCAATCCTGCTAATTGCCCATGGTTGCAAGCCTAAGATAAACTCTAGACATCTGCAATAAGACCAGCAGAACCTCAGGTATTGCTACTAACTTTGAGACAATATAAATATGTCAATAAGCTAACCCTAAGATGGTGTGGATGGGAGTTAATCTGTCCCCTACCAAAACACTATGAGATCCCAAACTCCTGCCCCCCAAATACTCCCACACTCCAGCATGGGTTCATGCTACCCAAGTCCTCTCAATTCTGATCCATGGTTACTTTAGTGATTCTGTACATCTTCCTCTTTCATTCTCTTCTTCGTGCTGCCTGCCTGCCTTCCTCTACCACCCTATTCTCTATCTTCATGCCCTCTGCCTCTGTACCCTCCAAGCCTTTTGCCACTGTACTCTCTATGCCCTATTAAAATATTATTGAAGCATTATTCCCCGCTGGCTGCCATTGTGGTTTTTCCTGGTGAGTATCCAAAGAACTGGGCATGCCTGCTGCCACCATTCTCTTAGTCACAATTAATAATTCTATAAGCAATTTACTCACCATTTTACAATAAAAATGACTGATGAGAGGAGAGAAAGAGATCAGAAAAAGAAGAAAACATCCTAGCCACCTGAAATGGAAGAGGAGGAGGAGAAAGAGAGGGTAAGGGAGAGAGAGGGAGGGAGGGAGGGAGGAAAGGAAGGAGAGGGAGAGAATGAGAGAGAGAGAGAGAGACAGAGAGAGAGAGAGAGAGAGAGAGAGAGAGAGAGAGAGAGAGAGAGAGAGAGAGAAGACTGCCTTGAAAGAGAGTGGAAAAGAATCAGAAAATTAGAGCAGTTGTCTCAGGCTGAGCCCCAAGACTGCTCCCTGTCAAGCTCTATCTAATTGCTACTGAGAGCTCATTGAAGAAAACAGAATGCCACTTTGAGAAGAACTGGCTGGGCTTATTATATTGCTATTGAGTGCCCACCAAGCTTGAGAGCTAAGTCCAGACAGGCCCTTTCTGTTTTGAAGCAGATGAGAACTCATTAATGAAAGCAGAATCTTTCTATGTTAAAAGCTGGCTGGGCTTGTCAGTGCTGCTCTTTACCACCACCTACAGGTTGAGATAAGTAAACCCCTTAGGGTCCAGAGAACAGATAGGTGCTTTTTGGTTCTCCAGCTTAAGGGAAATAGTCACTTAAATAGCTTCAGCCCCTAACCAAAGACACAGACCTTGAAGTCTATAGACCCCAGTCTTAGCCTTGTATTTCACTAAAACACTGCAATAATGCTGCTTTACTAAAAGAATAGAGCACTGCCCCCATGACCCAAGAGTAGCAAGAAAGAAACTTTGGTCAGCTAGAGAACAGTCTCATAAAAAAAAAAAAGAAGTTAATGTGCAGTACAGGTTATTCGATATGAGAGACTAGGTTTGCACTACAGAGTCATGAGTTTCCCTGAGCACATAGGTTTCCATACTCATGTATGTCACTACTAGGTTTCTTCAAGGAAAGAGGAAGGGAAGGGAACAAGCATTTATTAAGCATGCCAGGATTGCTCGTAGGACCCTGGGAGTGAGCAAGATGGATCCTGGCTGTCTCCCTTTGATAATGCTCCCCACCATCACACCCGCCCCAAGAGCTGCTAGTGTGAGGACAGGTTAATCTTAGTAAGCCATCCGAGAGAGAGTAAAAAAAAAGGAAGTATGGGTACCATGTCTGGTGCCACGGCCATACTGCCAGCATGGTTGGTGTCACACATATCCTACATATATATTTTGTATCTGCTTAAATTCATATTATAGAATAAAATAGAATAGAAGTTCCTTGGGGGAATTAAATGTTTCATTTTCATCTTTGTATCTCAAGTGCCTTTTACATGGTAAGTTCTCAATAAATATGTATTGATTGATTGGTTGGTTGATTTCCCAGTCAAATAAGTAATAAGCAGCAGAATCAGGATGGTCTTCTAACCAAAATCCTATACTTTTTCCACTTATAGCCAAGCAGTGAAAAAGTTCCTACATGGGCAGTGTCAGTAAAGAAAAGCAAGTGATGATGATGGTGATGATGATGATGATGATGATGATGATGGTGATGATGATGTCAGGTTTAATCTAGTGCCATCTATTGGCATCATAGTAACTAAATTTCCTCCAAATTCCCATCCCCACAGCAAGCTATCACTGGCGGCGGCAACACCAAACATGTGAAAACAGCGACTCACAGAACCAAATGTCAATTGCCCTAGTTTTCCCTTAGTTGCCTTTATGCACTACAACTAATACTCAATAATAAGGACGTGATTGGGCAGGGCCTTGTTGTTTGTCCTTCATTCTCATGTAAGCATTCAGAGATATGAAACTTCCCCCAAGAACTGCTTTTGCTGCATCCCATAAGTCTTGGTATGTTGTCTCATTATTGTCATTCTCTTGGATAAAGTTTTTGATTGTTTCTATGATTTGTTCTTTGACCTACTCATTCTTTAGGATTAGATTATTTAGTTTCCACTTGAGTTTTAGTCTATCTTTCCATTTAATATGTCCGTCATTCTCCAAGATCATGACATCAGGAAGGTGATGTCATGACTTGTAAGTGAATTGGATTTAAGTGAGGTAGAGTTGTGCAAAATCACCAGCCTCACTCCCTCCTCCTAGAGCCATGTGGGTCCAGTATCAAGATATAGATCAGAATGACTAGAGATGGCCCTGGATGGAGTGGTAGACCTTGGACTTTTGGGGGGCAGGGCCTAGACATCAAGTGTAAAGAAAGGAGTTCCTATTGCCACCTCAGTTGATGTAGTCACAAAAGGTCTAGATTAAATACAAAAGATATTAATGTTTTATTAAACTGGCTATGAAGATTTCTCTACTCCCTGATCTCTCTCTCTGGTCTGAACTCCTCTCTATTGAGCCAAGAAAGCAGTAGCATGACTGCCTGAGAAAGCAAATTGGCCACATTTGTGAAGACATTACATAAGTAAGCCCTGAGGTGCTGAAGGCAGTTGAGCCTCAACACAGGTCAAGTTTGAGATTTAAATACTGTTAAGTTGGGATCTAAGGTGACATGTTCCGGGTAGTCTCCACAAGGTAGCCATAGATTTGAAATGGAGCTTGTAGCGCAGTTAGAAATATTGCATTCATTTGGGAGCAGAGACAGAAAGTAGAGGCACCCCAGAGAGAAACAAACAAGGGCAGTGGGAAGCAACTTCAAAGAATATGATCCCTAGCAACTGGGCTGTGGAGAGGAGCAAATCTTGGGAAATCACAGTAAGTTCTCTATGACAAAAGCAAGGAGGACTTGAAATACCAGGAGTCAGAAATGTATCCTATACATGTGCTTTACTACCATTTTACTCAAAAATTGTTCCTATTTTTCCTACAGAAACTGTCTATATACACAAAGATTCACCATCATTAGACTTAGGGTCACAGTGCTCCAAGTCTGTGATTTCACTCTATTATTCACACCCAGAATTGGTATCTTCTTGAATGATTGAATTGTACTCAGTTTTTTCCAGTTCTGTTTTTCTATACTAAAACTGGAGTCAACTGGAACTTTCAAAACATTTGACAAAGAAAACGGCACAAACTAACAGTGTCTAAGAATAATGTGAGAAAGAAAAGTAAACGTTGGAGACTTCTGGTATTTTAACCCAGGTATCTATGGAGAGTTAAAATAATACATCTATTCCACTTAGATCTAGTCTATCATGGAAAATAAATACAATGTCTAGTTTTGTTTTGTTTTTCAGAGAACTGCAAAGAAGAGCAAGTTACCCAAAGAATCAGAAACCAGTTAGTTATTTTACACTTTTGGGGTCAAGTCTCAGTGTTTATCACAGCGTAAGTAAGTACGTATTTACTTAATAATAAATAAATAGTATTTTATTTTTTCCAATTACATATAAAGATAGTTTTAACATTCATTTTCAATGAGTTCCAATTTTTCTCTCTGTGTATTAGTAAGTAAATTAGTATTAGTAAGTAAAAACTAGTAAAAAAAAAATAGTATTACTAAGTAAAAACAAGTCTATCATTCGTTTCTACAAGTATGCAATTGATTCACCTCAGAAATCTTATAGACCCTCTTGCTAGTATGATGTTTCTACATCATGAAAGATCACTAGATCTGGAGTAGGACACAATGGGCTTAATCTAGATCTACCCAGGATGCCTTTAGTCAAGTCCTTTTATCTTTCCACTACTGTTTTTTCTGTAAAATGGGAATAACAGTACTTGTATTCAAAGAGGCAACATGGCCTAATGGATAGAGAGCTAGCCAGGAAGCCAAGAAGACTTTTGATAAAGCCTTACCTCTGATACATTGGGCACTGTGACTTGCCCAGGGCAAGTCATTAAGTCTCTCAGTGTGCTAGGCTAATGGTGCCAAACCCAAATAGAAATGGATCCTTAGAGGTACATACCGACTTAGAAAACTACAAATTAGCGTTATCTGTGTTGTATAGCATTTTTATTTGTTTTGTTAAACATTTCTCAATTACATAATTTTAATCTGGTTCAAGACACACTTAGCCCCACTGGGTTTGACATCTCTGCTCTGAGCAATTCTCTAAGACTATAAATTACAAAGAAGATGTCAGCCTGCATTGGAAAAAGAAGTTTCCTTACCCAGAAGTTTCCTACGGTGTTGAAATTACAGGTCCAGTGAGTTATCGTGATTCCTACCATTAGAATAATGGATTTAGAGGTAGAAGGAACCTCAGTGGGGATCTAGTCCAAGCAATTCTATTACAGATGGGGGAAATGCAGTTACCTAAGTATGGTCAAACATGCACTATATTAATGCATGGTACTAATCCATATGTTACATGTATAACCTATATAAGATTGCTTGCTGTCTTGGGAAGGGGGGAGGAGAGGGAAGGAGAAAGAAAAATTGGAATTCAGAATCTCATTAAAATGATATTGAAAACTATCTTTATATGTAATTGGAAAAAATAAAATACTATTTACTAAAAAAAATCCATGTGTTAGTGAATTTCCCTAGGATTCCATTAGCACCACGAGCCTAGCTAGGTGACAGTTTATAACAAAAACACAGTAAATATTTGCTAAATGACTACCATGTAAGTATATCATTTCAGACAATGAAAGTGACATGTATATTCTTTGCTAGTCTTACATTTTGCCATTCTAGCCAGCCAATGCAATAATCTTAAGCTTCTATTCCTAGAAGGATTCTGAGCAGCTCATGAAAGACAACAACCACAAGAACATTGTAACCCTGGAAAATAACAAGGTGTCAGGGACTTTATTAAGTGCCTGCCAGAATGTTGTCAGCTTCAGTTGACTTCCCTAAAGGGACCACAGAATTACCAGCTATCTCCACTCTGTATTCTTTCTTTCCTACCCCCGAATCTGGTGTTTGTTCCTTGTCATTTAATCTCCTTCAACAAGAAAATACTTTAAAACTACTAAATTTGAACAGAGAAAGTAAAATGAAGTGTAGAGGTATTGGTGTTAAACTTTCAGCGCACAAAATTGCAGCCTGAACCAGATTAAAATGTAATTGGGAAATATTTAAACATATACAATATACAACATAGATAATGTTACTTTGTGGTTTTCTAGATCAATATGCTCATTGAGTTTAGCACCATTGCTTTAGTAGATAACATGATGGCCTTGGAATCAGGAAGACTTGGTTTCAAATCATGCCTCTGACATTTACTAACTGTGTGACAATGGGCAACTCACTAAACATCTGTAAGCCTCAAGCAACTCTGGAGGACTTACCTGCTGAAGGATGCTGTTGACTTGGGACAAGGAATAATTTTAATATAGTTTGATTTTTTGGTAGCAATGGTCATGCATGTGTATTTCTACTGATTCGAGGCTAAGAACATTTGACCTTGACTACGTAAAACAATTTTAACTGGTTTCTCCACTTTTAGTTAGTTCTCTATAAGCTGAGGGTTAGATTTTGTTCATACACAAATGTCAATGCATTCTTCTATTGTGTATTTAATTCTGTGGATTTTAAGAATGGCTACTACTACAAGGAAATGTGCAAAAGTTGAACCTCTTAAACAGTAAACTTCAGTGACTATTGGAGATAGCGTAACATCTATTGGTATGCCGAAGTCAAACATTTCAAGGATCTTTTAAACTTCCATGAAACAGGATCAGTAACACCAAGAAGCAAAGAAAAATGTTGCAATAAAATATACTAATTAATCCTCAGAAAACAAGTAAAGGCCTTCAGAGAAAACTAGGAAGTGGAAGGAATATTATTGATTCCCCTCTACAGTGTGGTACAGGCTTCTTAAGGTTAGAAGAACATCAGGAAGAACTGTAAAAAAAAAGTGTTTCTCGTAGCAAAAACACTACAAAGACTGGAGTACTACTGAAGACTGGGGGGGAAAGGCCATTTTTATTAACAGAACTCATTTTTTTCATTCAGCACTATATAAAAACAGTTCTAAGAAGAAGCCCAGGTGAGCCTGTAACATCTGGACATGCAACAAAGCTCAGTGATGGAATAGACAGAGAATTGATACAGAGTAGGGAGATTTGAATTGAATGTTAACTCAAATCCTGACTGTGCTACTTACTAGCTAGACGGCTCTCTCCGCCCAAGTTCCTTCAGCTATAAAACAGAGGTGATAGTACCTACTTTCCGGAGTTGTTGTGAGCATCCAATGAGATGATACATGTCAAGCACTTTCAAAACATTAACATGCTATATAAATATTAGGAATTATTATTCATAAGACTGTAAAATATCTATCAAAAATTTGGGAGGAATTTGTTACTTCCATTTGGCCTGGAGATCTGGTCCCCACTGAGAAAATGATGAACTCTAAAAAATAATTTGATATACTAAGAGGCAGATATGCTTCAGTGTCCTGGGAATTCACCTAATTAAAACTCCATTAAAACATATGTTCTATAATCAAGGCAAGATTTTTTAAAATGCACCATTTGTCAAAAGGATAGGTATAGAGACTAGACCTGAGATGTCATTGATATGGGGAACTCCCAGATGAGAAAAGACCTGCTATAAATGTATTCAGCATCTTCTCTGTAAGTTTTAGTCTTAGAAAGTTGCCTAGGATAGTGTGAAATTAAATGACTTGGCCAAGGTCACACAACCAGTATATTTTAGAGATGGGTCACAGGTTTGTCAAAGGTACACTTATTACCCAATGTGATATATTTTCATGAAGAATTAAAGAATATCTGTCAAAACCTTGCAAACTCAATGCCAAATTGTATAAAACAAATTATTTCAGCATTTTATTTCTGCATTTTAAACATCCTTTTTTAAGATGGAAAAATTTGTAAGGTGTATTGTATAAGCCAACAAATTTGTTACTTTGTCCTAAGTAATTTACCCATGACTATACTTCAACAGATGCATTGAGATCAATATAGGTGGAATGATTTCCCAAACTGAGATTTACAGTACTAACAAAGTGAGAGGTCCTCTCAGTATTTGAATCAATGTGAATTATCTTTAGGAAGCATAAGGAAAATTGAGTTCTAGTCCCCTTCATCTAACTAACTGGTTGCATGACTTTGGTGAGGCACTTTTTTCTCTCTGACTCAGTTTCCTCCTCTGTGACATGAACATGTTGGAACATATAATTTCTAGGATCCCTTCTTGCTCTACAGCTCAGAGTAATGTTTCATTTTCCTCTGATTTAATAACCATAAAACTCATGGTAAACATAGATTTATATAGGTTAAATAAATGTTTTGGGGAAATGATGTAACTAGGGGACAGACAGGGTTGTCAGAAACAGGAATGTTAGCACTGGACTACATTGCTATAATTAAGGCTGAGATGACACTCTAATTATAAATACCCATTCAACAGACCTGGAACTCAGCCAAAAAGAAAGAAAAAGCTTCCCAAACTGCTACCTGGCATATGGCATTAGTCTCAAGAACATAACACTTCTGCCAACATTGCAAACATTTTATTCAGTCCATTTGTTCAATGTGGAAAAACCTTCTGAAGCTTTCGCCCTGGCTTTGTACAGTGTTTGCACAGCACACCACTGTAGTGTCAAAGGATTTGTATTAGTCCATGGTGTAATTGATTACCTCCAAAATCATGCATAATTAGTCATCTGGGAGCTGAGGATATGACAGACAATTCACTGAACTTGTGTACTTAAATACCTCTCCACTCAGAACCATTCACATCTCTCAGGTAAACGGAGACTTTACAGCTATAATAATTTCAAGAGACTGCATTTGGCTCATCCTGTTGTCAACAGACAAAATATAGAGGGCCATGCCGCCCTCGTGGCAGGTTATCATAGCAGAGTCCTGTATCTGGAGGCAGGCAGGCAGCTGCCTAGCACAAAGAGGTACTCTCAAATTCTGGCTCTCATACTAACTTGCTTTGTGGAACCATGGGCAAGGCACGTTGCTTCTTTGCTCCTCAGTTTCCAAATCTGTAACATGAGGACAGTAGTATACCTGTGCATCCACCTTGCAATGTGGTCGTGACCATTTTCTAAGGTAATCTACTCATGCTCTTTTGACCCAGAGATCCCACACCTTGGTGCGTACCTCAGGGAGGTGAAAGACAAAATAGTCATGGCAGCAAATTTTTGTGGTAGTAAAGAATTGGAAACGAAATAGTTGCCCATCGGGTGGGGGATAACTAAATAAATTACATGAAACGAATTGGATATTACTATTAATATGAAGAATTATGAATATGAAGATTCAGAGAAGACAAACAGAAAATAAATAGGACCGGGAAAACAATGTATGGAATGACAACAATGTTATAAATGGAAATAACAACAAAAATAAATGCTGGGTAATTGTAATAACCAAACTTGACCCTGGAAGAGAGTTCAAATTCTCTCTTTTCTTTTCAGAGGTGACTGGCTATGGGTGTGGGACATTGCATATACTCTCAGACTCAGTTGGGTTCATTTGTGCTCAACTTTTTTTTTCTCTTCCTTTTTTATATTTACATTACAAAGGATGGTTCCCTTAGTAGGAGAAGAGGAAGGGTATATTTGGAAATGAATTATGATACAAAATCAAAAGACTAATAAAAAGGAGATAAATTTTAAAAAGTAATAATGCATGGTTACAATCTGACTTTCAGTCAATGTGCTATCTTGTCCACAACCTCCACATCACTTTTCAGACATTTCTACATGATGTCAATGTGGTACAAACTCCATTCTTCCTCTTCTTTCCAGCTCCCCTATATGTTTTGTCTTCCTCCATTAGACTGTAAGCTCATTGAGGGCAAGGACTACCTGGCTTTCTTGTACATGTGGCCCAAGCATTTAGTACAGTGCTCTGAACATTGTGTTTATCTATCTATCTATCTATCTATCTATCTATCTATCTATCTATCTATCTATCTGCCTACCTATCGGTCTAAAGTACACAAAATATGAATGGTAGCTATTATTATCATGCACTTCATAGATCACCAACTTGGAGCCTGGGACATAATTAAGTTAGAGGAACCACATTCCAGAAAAGAATACCATGCCTATACCACTAGACTACTTGAAAAGAAAAAGCAGACCCAGAGGCTTGTCATAGGACAATATTTACACCCAGGGGCTTTAGTGTGGCTTCCTCCCCTCCTCAGTGATTAAATGAGGAAGGAATTAGGACATAAAAAATATAAGCTCAGGAGAACAGGTTAATATTGAACAGTCAAAGATAATGGCATCTGTCCCAGACAGCTAATTAAAATCATTGGCTAAAGAAAACAAGCCTGGATGTTCCTGCCCAGGCTGACGCTGTCTGTGTAATGGTCATCCTTAAAGTGCAGAGAATTACTAATGAAATGCAGGCATCATCTTCCTGAGGCACTGCTCTTCATCAAGGACCAAATCAATGCCCTTCTCCTGAGACTTCACCTAGCACTTTACTCCCCACCTCTCTGATGTGACATCGATATTGTGTATTGTCACTGTCAAGGGCTTTCTTGTTTCTTAGCTCTCTAATGATAACTGCTGAGATTTATATAGGCCTAAAAGGTGCTTTACATGCATTATAGGATTTTAGATTTTAAGCTGGGACCTTAGAAGTCATCTCATCTATGCCTATTTTACAAATGAGGAAATTGAGGCCTAGAGAGAGCTCAATCGATTTGGTAAAGGCAGAAAGGAAGAAGAACTGAGATTCAAAACCAGATCCACTAACTCCAAATTCGTCACTCTTACATATTTTTCACTATGATGGGTTCCCATCTGTGTATCAGAACAAATTTTTAGAGGTTAGTACAACTAATATTAGCACATTCATTTTACAAATGAAAAATCTGAGGCTCAAAAAATTTAAGTTGTTAATTCAGAGTCCTGCAATTATGTATCAGAGGGATAATTCAAAACCCAGTCACTCTTGATTCCAAGTGTTCTGTCTTCTCCCCTACAACCACCCTGCCCTAGCCTACTTAACAACAAGATCCCCAAGGGTAGCAACAAAATCTTATCTCAGCACTGCATCCCCTTTTGCATCTGGCATGCTACAGGTGTTTAACAAATATTTGTTGTTGTTATGTATCTTTTGGAGTCAGGATATCTGGGTCCAAAGCCCAGTTCTGAAGCTGGGCTTAGGCCAGTTACCATTTAAATTCTCTAAAACTGAGTTTCTGCATCTGTAAAATGAGAATGACAATACCTTAAGGTCTTTGCTGGTTGTGAGGAGCAAATGAGATCACATTTTCCAGTAGAATATTAGCATCTTGAGGGCAGGCCTGGGGGTTGTTTATTTGGCATTTGGGGATTTACATCTCCCTACCCTAGTGCAATGTCTGGAATAAAGCAGGAGCTTTTAATAAATGATAGCATTTATTATTAAATTAAATTGAATTGAATGCTTATAAAGCATTTTGCAAGTCTTAAAGCCTATGAAAACATTGTCTACTAATTTCTCTTTCCATCTAAATCCTACTAACTTTCCTCTTACAAAAAAAGCATAGAATAATTTATTTTCTAAATGTTGAATGCAAAAAAATTGATACTAGCTACGTGACTTCTGGTCAAATCACTTAACCTCTCTCAGCTTCAGTTTCCTCACCTATAAAATAAGGATAATAATAGCATCTTCCTCAGGAGGACCTTGTGTGACTCAAAGGAGTTAATATAGTAAAAGTGCCTTGCAAATCTTAAAAGTCCTATACAAATGCTAGTGATAAAACATACACATCAAAAGATAATTTAAATTTGAAAAAAATCAACCTCAATAAAATTGCTTGATGTAGACTTGGAGACCCTAGCATTATAAAAAAAAGACTAAAAGAAACAAAATGTGGGGGGGGGGGATGGAGAGGGACAAGGAGAGAGAGGGAGAGAGGGAAAGAGGGGGGGAGAGAGAGGGAGAGAGGGGAAGGGGGAGGGGGAGAGGAGACTGTGATTCTGATGACCAGGTTATCCCTGTTTCTGCTCCTTGTAAAATGAGTCTCAGTAAACACAGTGTCAGTAATGGGAACACCTGACTTCCAAGCCCAGACTTAACCTGCCCCCTTGGAATTTTCCGGGAGTTAAACAGGAATACTGAGGAAATGTATCCCATTACTGGGCCACAGACAGTAGCTGTACCTTTTTTTTCTCACTAGCCTTCCTCAGGAGAGAGAAGGAGAGATGGACTCATAAGAAAAGAACTTTTGTTTGTTTGTCCCTGCATCAGAAGTGATGCTTCAGGTTAATCTTCCTGTCTAAGGTTCAACGGCTCAGGAAGAATTACTTGTTCACGCAGGCCAGGTGAGGTGAGTGATGGAGTTACAACTCCTTCCTTTATGATATTTCTCTATGTGGTCAATTGAATCTCACTTGTTGGAAAACATTCACGCAATTGGTTCCATTTAGGGCCTGTAAGACACAATCACAGGGACTAATTTTGATATAGTCATTCTGGTGGATTTTACACAGTAATGGAGGTTCTTCCCCTACAGGAGAGAGGGAGGGAGAGAGAGAGAGAGAGAGGGAGGGAGGGAGGGAAGGAGGGAGAGAAAAAGAGAGAGAGAGAGAGAGAGAGAGAGAGAGAGAGAGAGAGAGAGAGAGAGAGAGAGAGAGAGAGAGTGTGTGTGTGTGTGTGTGTGTGTGTGTGTGTCTTGTCTATTAGGGACCTTCAAGGCTATCTAATGCAGTGCCTTCATTTTGTAGATTAGGAAGCTCAATGAGCATTTGTTAAGTACCTCCAGAAATTAACTTATATTTACTTAGCATGTATTTTTCATATTCTCAAATGTGTAACATGTCATCTCCTCTATTTCAGGATTCTTAAGCCGGGGACCCGTGGACTTGTTTTTTTTTAAAAAACAAATATTCTGACAACTATATTTAGATACAGGCAGCACCATGGATAGTGCATTTGAGTTGGAGTCAAGAAGTCCTGAGTTCAAATATAGCATCAGGCACTTACTAGCTGTGTGACCCTGGGCAAGTCACTTAACTCAGTGCCTCAGTTTTGTCACTGGTAAAATGGGAATAATAAAAGCACCTACTTCCTGAGGTAGGTCATGAGGATTAAATATTTGTAAATTGCTTTGTAAACTTCAAAGCAAGATATAAATATGAGGTATTAGTAACCATAGCAACATAATTGGTTTCCTTTGTAATCAAATGTTATTTTATGCATTTAAAATATCATAGTGAGAAAGAATCCATGGAGTTCACTAGACAACAAAAGGAGTTCATGGCACTCAATAGAATGTGTACTCCTTGAGAGCAGGGATTTTCTCTTCCTTTGAATTTGTAATCCCAATATCTAGCACAGTGCTTGGCACATAGTAGGCACTTAATAAATTCTGGAGTATTATTGCTTCTGTCGGTAGTGAATTGTTTTCAATTATGGGAGCATGGCAGATTTAAAAGGTTTTCGTTTTCAAAATCTAGAGTGTTTCTCTGGCAACCCACCAACTCAAATAATTCAAAATTAAGAGTTCAAAGAAATTCATGCGATTCGCCATGTGGAAAATTTCCCCCCGGGGTTGCTTTCATACAACCGTTCAGGTTCCTGGGATGTGTCCTGAAGAACAATGGAATTGGAATAAGAAAACCTGGGCCAAGGCCCTTGTGAGCTACGTGACCCTGTGGTGAGCAGCTCGATGATGTGAAAAGAGCATCAGGTTTGGAATAGGGTCAAGTTTGAATCTCGGCTCTGCTCCCTGCCAGCTCCATTACCTTGGGTAAGGCGTCTCTTTCATCTCTTTAAGCCTCTGTTTCCCAATCTATAAAATTAAGGGCTCATAATAATGATGCCTAGTTATATAATCCTTCAAAGTTTATGAAGCACTTTGCATTTATTATTTCATTTGATCCTCATAACAACCTTCAGAGGGGGGTGGCTATTATTATCTCCATTTTACAGATGGAAAAAACTGAGATTGAGAGAGGTTATGTGATTTGCCCCACTGTTAATAAATAGCTGACACAAGATTCAAACTCAAGTTTTCCTAACTTCCAGTCTAGTTCTCTACACATAGTACCAGAACATATGATCTATAAATTTCTTCTAGTTCTGCAGCACCTGTTTTGTGAAGTTATTTCATCTCTGTGAGCCTCGGGGCCCTCATCTGGTGATAAGGATATTTGTATTACTGTAAGCATAAGTGGCTTTCCAGGGTCCATGGCCATAACAATCTCTTGCCCCCAGGTGTTAGATAGGAGTTCGATGGTTCAAAACATCTCCACCGCAATGTAAGGGCCAGGTCTTGACTGTTTAGATTGTAAAGGTTAGGACCCTGGAGGGGTGGAGAGTAAATATAAAGCAGGTGGGCAGTGCGTGGGGAACCTTTAGGGTTGAAATGCACAAGCGAGGATGCCGTGTGTGCTTTGATTGGCCCCCATCGAGGCTTGGGGCGGGGTAATCTATGTTTGCCTCAACTGGCCCCACTGAGGCTTGAGCGGACTTAAGGGAATGCACAAGGTGTGCCTGTCTCGATTGGCCCCATCGAGACGTAAGGGGAGTTCCCCCCACCTTCTTGCCAGCCCCTGCTAGAAGGATGATTAGGGAATGCTGTAAGAGTTGGTGCTCTGCAACCCTTGTGAGAAGTTTAGATAGAATAAAGTCTGCATTGTTTAATTGTTAACCCCTTTGAAGCTGTCTCTCCTTCATAAAAGCAGATAAAAAAACCTGTGGTAGCAGGCCATCCTGGGTGTGCTGGGGTGCTTGCTAATACAACTACCTACTCCATTGATCTCTTGCAACTAAAGCGCTTTTTAAGTCTCAGATGCTATAGAAGTATGTTATCATAACTGTGTATATATATGCATGTATATATATATGCATATATATACATATACATATATATGTATATATACATACATACATATATATATATATACATACATACATATGGCTGTGTTTGGAGGCAGTGAGTGAACTATGGTGGGGAGAATGCTGAATTGAGAGTCCATAGGCTTTTAATCCTGCTTCTGCTACTTAGTATTAACATGATACTAAGCAAGTCACTTCTTTGCTAGTGAAAAAATCTACTTATCCAGCCCTAACCTCTCTCCCAATTTCTGGCCTTGCATCTCCATCTGCCTATTAGACATCTTGAATTGGGTGTTTTATAGACATCCAAACTCAACATGTCCAAAACCAAAGTCATTGTCTTTCTCCCCAAAACCTCATCTCTTCTCAACTTCCCTGTTACTATCAAGGGTGCCACCATCCTCCCAGGCTCACAACATAGGGGTCATCCTCAACTCCTCACTCTCTCATTCCACTCCATATTCAATGTTTCCAAGTCCTGTCAATTCTACCTTTGTAACATTTCTCAGATATATTCCCTTCTTTCCTTTGATAGGGCTACCACCCTAGAACAGGCTCTCATTGTCTCACACCTGAAATACTGCAATAGCCTGCTGGCTGGTCTCCAAGCCACAAGTTTCTCTCTCCCCCACCCCACCCAGTCTGTCCTCCATTTTTTGTTGTTCTTCAGTCGTTAAATTGCGTCCAATTCTTCATGACCCCATGGACCATCGCACACCAGGCCTTTCTATCTGCCACCATCTCTTGAAGTCTGTCCAAGTTCATGTTTGTTGTTTCCGTGACACTATCTATCCATCTCATCCTCTGCCATCTCCTTTTCCTTTTGCCTTCAGCCTTTCCCAACATCAGGGTCTTTTCCAATGAGTTCTGTCTTCTCACTATATGACCAAAGTATTTAAGCTTCTGCTTCAGAATTTGACCTTCCAGTGAATTACCTGAAGTAATTTCTTTAAATATTGACTGATTTGACTTCCTTGCTGTCCAAGGGACTTTCAAACTGATGTTTCTAAAGTGCAAGTGTGACCAGGTCACCCTCCCTATTCCCCTCAGAATGAAATAGAAAATCCTTTGTTTGGCTTTTAAAGTCCTCCATAACCTGACCACTTTCTACCTTTCCAACGTTCTTAAAATTTCTTCCCCTCCACATAGTCTATGTTCTGGTGACACTGTCCTTTTTGTTGTTCCTTGCATATGACGCCTCATCTTATAACCCCATGCCTTCACTGACTGTCCTCCGTACCTGAAGGCCATCCTCTTCTGCTTCCTGACTTCCCCAGCTTCCTTCGAAATTCAGCTGAAATCTCACCTTCTGAAAGAAGCCTTTCCCAAACCTTAATCTTAATACCTTCCGTTTGAGAGTATCTCCAATTTATACTGTAGATGTGTTGTCTTATACATAACTGCTTTTATGCAAACGTGTTTGCATGACATTATGCCAGTGTTTGGCATACAGTAACTGACTTACTAAATGCTTGTTTACATATTGACTATTTCCTCAACTGTAAAATGAGAGGATTTGTCTAGATAGCCTGTTACATTCCTCCAGCTCTAAAGCTATTATCATCATTTAATCATATTTTAGAATATAAAGCAATAATTATGGGAAACAAACTTTGAGAATTACCTGGGATATTATCAGGTACCACTTAATAATAGTGTACAAACAACTCCAAGAAAGCAACAAAATGAGAGAATGGATGAGAATTTCTTTGAAAACTATGAAGGGTTTATAAATATAAGAAATTGTTGTACTGTTGCTATGTATTTCACAACCATTCCTTTTTAATTCATTGAAAATTACATAATTTAAGATACTATTTTCTTGTCTTTATAGGTTTTTCTGAACCCTGAGATGAATCAGGAGATGGAATTTCTGGCTAATTAATAATCAATTTATTAACTAGGCTAGAAAATAATCAATAAATTGATGGTCAGTGGTCTCTCTCAGTAATCAAAGACAAAACCCTGGAGACTCCTGAATATTAAATACCTTTGGAAAAGGAGGTGTCCCTGTCAGGTGAAAATCAACCAGGGTTGGTGAACAATTAATGAGTGGGTAGACATGTTAATGAGGAGGTGGGCTAAAAGTCTTCAACTCCTCCTGCTGAGAAATTAACTTGAGTATGAGACTCAGCTGCCTCCAGCAATCTAGACAAAGGAACCCATCTCTACCCAGACCACTGTGGCTAGTTTTCTCCTTCCTAAACTGAGTCGCCCTAAATTATAATGGAGGGTCTGGAAGAACAAGTTACTTCCTAACTGCAAGAATTAACCTAGATTCGAGTCTTTTCTAGTTGAGTGGAGTCTCACCCACGATCACAGAGCATATACCCGGAGGGTTTGGGCAATCTTATCTATCAGCAATGTCCTTCAGAGACTGATTGACTGACCTGCAAGGGCTGGTCCCTGAATAAGGAAATAATTTAATTCAATAATTGGTTATTAATGTAATAGAAAATAATAATTTCTCTCAATCCTAAGTTGATTTAACACCAGAAGTTAGTATATTCAACTAAAGGTTTGACTAGAGAGTTGTTTTATTAGGTTATATCCTGAGACATGAAGAGATCTGTCTTTTTCAGAGCACCACAGCCTAGAAATAAAGGAGGGTCACTAGAATGGCAAGGAGCTTCAAGTCTATCACTCAATCAAAAGAGATAGCAACAAGCATTTATTGAGCATCTTCTATGTGCCAGGCACTGGGATACAAAGACAAAGAATAAAACAATCCTAGCAGCAACAATAATAACAAGCATGAATTGGGTGCTTACTATGCTAGGCATTGTGCTAAGTGCTAGGAAGACAAATACAAGCAAAAAGAAAAAAAGGCTCCAGTCCTCAAAGAGCTTACATTTTAATGGGGGAAGACAATGCAGAAAAATAAGGTGAAAAGAAAAGTGAGGGGAACATGTGACAGAGGAAGTCTGGAGTAGAGCCTGCAGAGGAATGAGATATGACTGACCTGGGTGCCCTCTTTAAATGGTGGCTCTGGGAGAAGCCACCCAATCAGAGGGAGAGGCCAAAGGGGAAGAAAACTATGTCATATATAAGTATATACAGAACTACTATAAAGAGAATAAATAAAAATAAATGCAAAATAGTTAAATGCAAGAAAGTTTGATAGGGAAGGCATTAGTGATTAAGGGGATTAAGTACCATTAGGAATGGTACTTCAACTGTATCTTGAAAGAAGAGAGAGATTCTATGATGTAGAGGTGAGGAAAGAGTGGAAGACAGTGCAAAAGTATAGAAAACAGGAATCGTGTCAGGAAAATAGACAATGTGTGAGGAAAAGATAGAAGGCCATGACATATGAGGATTGGTTGAAAGAACTGGGGATCTTTAATTCAGAGAAGAAAAGAATTGATAGTCATGGTAACTGTTCAGTAATTGTGGAAGAAAGATTAGATTTGTTCTATTTGGCTTTGGAAGACAAAACTAACAGTAATGGATAAAAATTGGAATGTAATCTCCTTGAGGGCAGAGATTGTTTAATTTTTTTTGCTCATGTCCCGTATTCCTAGTATAGTGCATGGTAGGCTCCTAATAATTACCTAGTGGTTTATTTTTAAATACAAAGCATTTATTTTTGATAGAGGGGAAAGGGGACTCTTTGTGACCCCATTTGGGGTTTTCTTGGCAAAGATACTTGAGTGGTTTTTCATTTCCTTCTCTAGCTCATGAGGAAACTGAGGCAAACAAGCTTAAGTGACTTGCCCAGGATCACACAGCTATAACGGTGACTTTGAACTCAAGAAGATGAGTCTTCCTGACTCCAGGCATGGCACCGTGAGAAGAGGCAAATTTAGCTTTTGTGTCAGGAAAACTTTCCAATAATTCTAGGTCTATCGAAGCCCTTCAAGCAATAGGGGGATAATAACCTTTAGGTTTGCCATAATGGTGATTTTTCTATCTAGTATGTATTGGACTACAAGGCCATGAAAATCCCTTCTACCTCTGAAATTCTATAACACTGTAAACCGTGTGATAAGCGAAGTCTAGAAGCAGACAGGACTGAGGGGGAACCTAGTGGCAGAATAACAGTGCAAGGGCGGGTTAAAAGTTTCAGGATTAATTAGGCAGAAAAGATGTTCATCATCTTCCCCTTAACCTTGATCCTTATACTAGCTTATCTTCTTCTATTGACAGCACCACGAGCCTCCCAGCCATTCAGGTTTAAAACCTCAAAGTCACCTTTGATGCCTTCCTCTTCTTCACACTCCACATCCAGTCAGTTGCTTAACCCAGTCAATTCCATTTCTGCAATATATTTCACTGTCATTACCTCACCATCTCCCTCATTAACATTACATGGATTATTCTTATATCCTAGTAACTGATCTTCCTTGTTATACAACTGTTTTTCTTCTCCAATACATCTTACCAAATCAATCTTCCTAAGGCATTGTACCAACCATGTCACATCCCTGCTCAAACATATTCAATGCTTCTCCATTTCTGATAGTGTAAAATACGAGATATTTAGCCTGTCCCCTAAAGGCCCTCCACTGTCTGCCTATAAACTTTTCCAGCCTTATTTCACATTGTTCTCCCCTCATGCAGTTTATATGCCGGACAAACTAGACTACAAGCTATTCCTCAATTTTATCCCTTTCCCTTCTCCATACATTTACTTATTAAAGTTCAGTACTTGTGCCTGTAACTCACACCTTCATCTCTACCTATTGAAGTCTTTTCTTCCTTCAAGGCCCAGCTCTGGTGCTATGCAATCTATGAAAAATTCCCCAAATCCACCAGCTAAAATGGTCTGTATATCTTCAAATATCACTATAACAGTTTGTCCAAAGATTTCTTTTACCACTATCATATTGTACTTGGTATTAAAATTTTTGGTATACTAGCCATTCCATCTACCTCCCCAACTCCATCTTCTTCTTTTACAGTCAAAGGTCTGACCTCTTTGGCAATATGGTGAAGTCTATGGACCCTTTCTCAAAATAATGCTTTTAAATGTATAAAATAAAATATGAAGGATTACAAAGGAAGCCAATTTATATTAAAAAAAATCATCAAAATAATTTAGTATGGACATCAGGTTAAGAAACTCAATATTAGATCGTAAGTTCCCTGAGTGCAGAGATTCTGTCATTTTTTTTCATCTTTTCATGCCCAGTCACTAATGCGGTAACTTGTACATAACAGGAGCTTAATGTTTGTAGAATGGAATGGAGTGGGGACAACGACTCATAATTATTTTAAGGCATTAATAACTGTCTATTCTTCATCTCAACATAGCTAAAAAGAAATTTTTTATTTGAGGTAGGAAAGAGCCACTGTATGACACTGAAAGCACTTACTTGAAGAACAGGTTAGTTTTAAGCATGAATACTCAGAGTAAGTCATCATCGGTGTGATGTGATTTGCAGAGCACCAGAAAAACTCAGATGACTAAAAAGTATGTACCTCACATGCTTGGCATGCTACAGAAATTCCTCTATTAGAGATTCATTTATCTGGTTTAAGATATTTCTATTTTAAAACATCAATTTGGAAAGAGTCATCATTAAGTAACAAATAGCTCAGTGGGTACTAGTTGACTAGGTTTCTGTCCAGCAAGAGAAGGGATAAATTTTAATCATCCAGGGGAAAAAGAAAAACTCAGATGATGTGGGGGCCCAGAGAGGGCAAGCATCAGTAAAAGCTCCGGGCAGCCAAAGGATTATGGGACTGTTCAGGAGTCCAGCATAGCTGTAACAAGCTGTGAATTAGTTAGCAGTCAAGAAACTCAGGTTTGGATTCTAGCTATGGACATAACAATTTCTGTGATTGTGGGCAGGTCCCTTTTAACCTATGCACCTCATTTCCCTCCTCAGTAAAATGGAGATAATGATGACACATGCAAACCCTAACCCTAATGTGCCACGTAAGTACGACACAGGCAAGTAGGTGACACAGTGAGTGGAATGTTGAACTACAGTCAGGAAGAACTGAGTTCAAATTTGTTTGTCCATATATACTACATCTGTAACCCTGGACACATTATTTAACCTCTGCCTGCCTTAGTTTCCTCACCTACCTCTCAGAGTTATTTTTTTTTTAAATTTATTTTTGACATGTTTGGTTTTCAGCATTGATTTTCACAGGCGTTTGAATTACAAATTTTCTCCCCATTTCCTCCCCCCCCCACTCCAA
>CM053625.1:195270497-195289228 GCA_028646595.1 Phalanger gymnotis
TGCTTCCCTCTGCCACTTTGTGGGTTCTGCAGCTCTAAAATTGGTTCAGAGCCATTGTTTTATAGGTTTTTGGAGGAACTTGGTGGGGAGCTCACGCCAGTCACTGCTTCCCAGCCGCCATCTTGGCTCCGCCTACCTCTCAGAGTTATTGAGAGAATAAATAGAAAATAATATTTGTTAAGGGTTTTGCAAACCTTAAAGGACCATATAAATGCTATTATGATGATGATAATGATGCCCTAACGTTTATCTTAATACACACCTAATACTTGCATTTCTTTCTCTAGGAATGGTGATTTAAGAGTCAACTCAATTGTATAATAAGAGAATTTCTGGCTTAACTTTCTTACCACCATTTACTTAGGATGAATAGGTCCCAAAACTAGAGTCTGCAGAATCCAGCCGTAGCTTCAGTGTCAAATAGTGTAAAAAGTAAATTCCATCTACGTGGTGTTGACCAACTAGTATCCAGGGTTAGCAAGGTAGTGCAGTGGATAAAGCGCCAGACCTGGAGTCAGGGAGACCTGAGTTCAAATTTGGCCTCAGACACTAACTCACTAAACACTGATTCTGGGCAAATCACTTAACCCTGTTTGCTTCAGCTCCTTAACTGTAAAATGTGCTGGAGAAGGAAATAGCAAACCACTCCAGTATCTCTGCCAAGAAAACCCCAAATGGGGTCACAGAGTCAGACATGACTTAACAAATCCTTTTTTTACCTGATACAGATCTTCCCTTCTGCCATCTATTCATTGATGTGTAAATCATTACCTTCGCCTTCTACTTCCTGTAAAATTCCCTTAAGCCTATCATGCCTATGTAACCAAAAGTTACATAATGTTGCTAAAACTACTGTTCAGGACCCACTGTTTTTTGCATACTGATCATAATAAACTGGTTTTTATTATATCTCAGCATCATTGATGGTGATGATTGCCAGCAGCACTTATCAATGGATGCTTGGACAATTTCTATCTCAGTTAGTGCCATACAGATAGAGGGTTTAGCCTAGGTCCGCTATGTGGCTGCAGTGCTGAGGCATCCTGTGAATGAGTTCTCGAACATGACCAGCTTGAACTCCAGACTCACATGGAGCTGGAAGGGACCTTGGAGGTCATAAAATCTGGCTCTCTCATTTTACAGATGAGGAAACTGAGCCCCAGGGAGGTTAAGTAACTTGCCCAAGGTCACGCAGCTATTAAGTATCCGAACAAGATATGGGTCTTTTTGACTCTTAAGTCTAGTACTCTATTCACTATCCCATGCTACCTCTAATAAATTATATGCGATTGTTATTATGACTTGGATATTTAAGATGTGGTCACCTAGCATTCAAGGTGACTCATGTGAGTGCTTTGCTTGTCAAGAAATACACTATGATTGTTCACCCACACCAGTGAATCAAGAAACTTTTATTAAAGAATTTATTATGTGCCAAGTACTTTTCTAAACTCTAGAGAAACAAAGAAAGGCAAAAACACAGTCCTTGCCCTTAAAAAGGACCTCATGTTCTAATGAGGGAGACAACGTGGAAGCAACTATGTATGAAGAAGATACACACAGTGTAAACGAGAGGTAATCTCAAAGGGCAGGATACAAGGAGAGTCAGACCCAAGCTCAAAACATGTTCCTTCAAGAAACCAAACTACGTTTGTCAATCATTATCACCATGCTCTTCTTTACCACTGGGCACAGGCCAGTGGATTCAAATTATATTGCCTTATTGCCACTATCTGGTTCCCCTAATACTCCAGCAATAATAATAATGCCCATGCAATAAATCTTCACTGCATTTGATGGTCCCCACAATTACTTGTTATAGGAGTGACCTAGGGGAATTTCTTCTGTTCAAGTGGCCACTGTTCCCTCTTCCACCTCCCCCTACCTCATTATCCCTATTATATTGACACAAGTAGAAGCATAAGAGGAGAAGCAGACAGGGAATACGGACAGGTAGAAAGATTTCTCATCGCACTTTCATATGCCCCTTAATATGCATTTTGGTTCGTATGTACTTACTATGCTGTAATACTATGTGTATTACAGCCCTTATTTATGCCTTATTGCCCCTACCCTCTGAGACCTCTAAATTGTTACCTCCTAGCAAAAGGATCTAGACACAGTAAGCACTTAATAAACTTTACTGAATACATAGTTGAATGAATAAATGAATGGTTTCATGCATGAGTGGATGGATGAATGGTGCCAAAGTTGGACTTTCTCTAATTTACATTTTTTGCCTAAGGCCAAGTCCTGAAGAAAGGTCATGAAAAGTCATTTTTGGCATCATTATGCCACAGGAGCCCATCACTCTGGATGCCCTCCCTGTAATCCTCAGAGGATTCTGAGGGACAAATGAGAAGCCATCTGCATTCCCTTCCAATCTGATTATGCTGTGATCGATCAGTTGAACGTTGCATAATCAAAATTCCTTTGCTATCCTCTCTGCTGGAAATGCAGGAACCGATTCTTTCCATGATAATATAAAACTGATTAAGAGCCTCAAAAAATTCAGCATCCTGGCCAATCAGAACTAAACTGTACTATTTGCATCCAGCCCAGCCTAATGGCATCGGCAAATCTTGTGCCAAATAGGTAATTGCTTTACTGTGTATGAAATAATGTGTACATTTTTAAAGGCCCAGTTAGGTCAAGTGGAATGGCATCTCTACAGGTACCCATGCATATCCCAAATAGAACTGATTTTAGCCGCGGTTAAAATTGCTCCAACACTGCCATTTAAGTTGAAAGAGAAATCTTACCTGTAGCCATAAATGGAAAAGTATTGTTTCCCCCAACTACAGAAATGCCTCTTGAAAAACCTTAAAGGAAAAATTATTTCATAAATCCTACACACACACACACAACACATGCCTACATAAAGGTGGTATCATCTATCAGTCAGGTATTTGGACATTAAAATAAATTTCCCTAGAGAAACAATGCTATACATGGTAACTAAGTTCCCAGGCCAGACTACTTGACACATACTTCAGCTGAAGTATAGTGACCATTGTACCTAGACCTGACCTCTGGGACCAAGCAAAACAAGTGGAATCTCTCTTGCTCATGAAAGCTTTTTGAATATGTGAAGACTTGTTTTATATATACCCTAAGCCTTCTATTCTCCAAAATAAATGTCCCCAATTTCTTCAACTCAGAGACATAACTAGCAATTTTTGAGCCCAGGAAGCACTACAAAATATGCCCTCAAATCAACTCTTTAAGACAAATTCATTTGAAGTATGGGAAAATACAAAAACACTAAACCTTG
The DNA here is from genome assembly GCA_028646595.1 of Phalanger gymnotis. Lineage (NCBI taxonomy): Eukaryota > Metazoa > Chordata > Mammalia > Diprotodontia > Phalangeridae > Phalanger > Phalanger gymnotis. The sequence goes on from CM053625.1 coordinate 195,273,772, forward strand.
CATGATAAGAACTCTTGGAAACTGTGTCATAATGGAAAGAGAGAATCTGGGACTCTGCGAAGCTTCTACTTGAGAAATCAACAGAAGTTAGAGGATGCATGGTAGGCCCAAGCCACAAAGGAGCTTTCTGTAGGTATAGGGGAGAGGGAGAAGTATATCATCTAGGAGCTTCCCATTTTAAGTAATTATTTTTGATAACTGCATATTATAGCAGGGCATGTATCAAGATGTCCCAGCATAGATACACAGATTGCTCAGATTTGAAATACAGGCTGGGGTTGGTCAGATATTGTGTACTATGTGAGTTTGTACTCACTCTCTCACGATCAAGATTGCTCATGGAAATCTAGCTACATGTGCTGGAATTTTATTCTCTTCCCTGACTGTGTGCTGTATAGTCAAGGACTGATTCTTAGATAAACTTTATATCCCCTAGTGCTTAGTAGTCACTTAATAAATATTTGCTGAATGAAATTGGCTTTTCATTGAGATTTTTGTGGTTCCCTCACCTTGATCATCCAGGGGCCATTTTGGGTGTAGGGAATGTAAGAGTTTTTTCTACCCCTAATTACCAATAATAGTTCCCATTTATACAAGCTAGCCTTCTAGAAACCCATTGGGTGAGTAGTACTAGGATTATCACACCCAACCCTTTTTACAAAGATGGGGTGCGTGTAAAGGAATCTAAGTTTAAAAAAGTTAAATGATTTGTCCAGGGTCACAGAGGTAGTGTCAAGCTAAGATTACAGCTCAGATCTCTCCTGCCTCCAAGTTGAGACATGTACTCAGTCATAACATTCTACATTTAAAGAGTCCAAAAAGAATGTACTCCCTCTGATTTGGGGCTTGTCTATTCTTTTTAGACCTTATTTGGGGACCTGCTATGGGAAAGGCTGGGAGGGACAGAGAAGAAAGGAGAGAGAATGTTTGAATTTCCTTGCCTGAAAATTAGCATGGAACAAATTAAAACTGGGAGTGGGGAGGGGATGGAATAAAAATATACACAAATGAAATCAATTAAATTAAGGAAGCTGTAACCTAATGAAAAACATTGACTTTAGTGAGATGGATTGTCAAGCTGTCCTTTCTCTTATACTTAAGCTAATAAATCATAGGACAGAAAATAAATCACAGCCACCAGAGTTTGAGGATGTGAGGTTATTTGACTAGATATAGGTAGGTATCACAATCAATTTACTTCATTACACACAACAGTACATCTTTATATGATGATCAGTAAATAATATATTCCTGGTAATAACAATTCACATTCATACAGTATTTAAAGGTTTATAGAATATTTTCCACACACATAGCAAATGTGGAAAGCTATAGGGTGCAACAAAAAGCATTGAACAGGGACGAGTGGATTCCAGTTCCAGCTCTGTCAATAACCAGCTATGTGGCCTGGAGCCGTGTGGCGTAATTCAATTCAATGAACATATAATATGCAAAGCAATGGGAATGTAAAAACTATAATTTCATCCTACTTCAACATAGAGATGATGGACTACATGTGGTTCAAATACAACAAATAGGTGGGTTTATTTTGCTTGATTATCCTTATTTTTTATAAAGGAGGTCTTTGAGGGGAGTTAGAAAGTGGCACTAATGGTAACAATGTTGGGAAAAAAAAGAAATGGAAGAAAAGGTAGAGTTTCAGAGATCAAAAGCTGTGAGAGACCTTAGCAGACATCTATGTAGCCCAATTCACTCATTTTTGTGTATGAGAACACAGGCCCAGAGAGCTTATGTGATTTACCCAAAGATGCACAGATAATAAGTGATGAAATCTAGATTCAAACCTTGAGTTACTGACCCCAAATGCAGTGGCATCAAATTATAATGACAGTCACCATGGAGCAGTAGGGAGAGCACTGAATTTGGAGTCAGAGAGCCTGATTGATTTCTGGATTTAGTACTCCTTGGGCCACTTCAGACAAGGGATTTAACCTTTCTGGGACCCAGTTTCCCTAATGGTAAAATGAGAGGTTAGAGGAAAGTTAAAATGTCCTAGGAATGGGAGATGTTTGTTATAAAGGAGGAAACTTGTAACTCTTACAGAAAGGGCCCAGTGAGAGGCCACCCCAAGCTTAAGGTCCTCTGTAGATCTGTGACTATTTAAAACAATAGCTCATAAGCCCAAACCAATTTCATTTAAAAAAATATTTTATAAAATATAAAAATATCTTATGCAATTAGCCAGTGGACATAATTAGTGTAAAGCAAAGGCATTTACTGAAATAGCATAGTAAGAAAGCATCAATAAAACATCCCCCCTACCACTTAAAAGTCATACAATGGTGTCAAATTCAGATAGAAAGAGATATCTGCAGCCACCTAATGACTTAGAAAAACACGACTTAACATATTGTTTTATTAGGTCTTTTACATTTTGTTAAACACTAAGTGGTGCAGTGGATAGTGTTGTGTTTGTCTTTCATTTTCGAAGAGGACCATGACATCAGGCAACTGATGACATGACATGCCGTTGACTTTGATTTGAGTGAGGGAGGGCTGTGCAAGGTCACCAGCCTCACTTTCTCCTCCAGAGCCATCTGGGTCCAGTGACCAGATATTTATCAGGATGACTGGAGATGGCCCAGGATGTAATGGGAGACCCTAGCCCTTTTAGGCTAAAGCCTTGTCAGGTTCTCACTTAGAATGAGGTAAGGCCCATTCAGTGTACTGGGACTAGAATAAGGAAGACTGAGTTCAAATGTGGCCTGCCTAGCTATGTGACCTGTGCAAGTCATTTAACCTCTGTTGGCCTCAGTTTCCTTATCCTTAAGATGGGGATAATATAACACCTACCTCCCAAAGTTGTTGTGAGGATAGAGTGAGATAATAATTATAAAGCACTTAGCAGAGTGCCTGGCACATAGTAAGCACTATGTAAATGTTAGGTATTGTTTCTGTTGTTACTTCCCAATTACATTTTAATCTGCTTCTGGCTACTCTTGGGAATGCTGTGCCTGCTGTTCGTTTGGCACCTCTGGTATATACCCTTTCATAGCATACATCACCACTGAGAAGAATGGATATCCTCAGGCAAAATGCATGGAGAGGCCGACATGTGGAAAGACACGTGTAGAGAGCATGTGAGGCCGAAGTGCACTTGAGTAGGGGCAGGTAGAGCTTCTGATGCTGTAGATCCACAAAATACCTTCTATTGCTACCATCAAGCTGTCCTCGTAGGATCTTCTCCCTTCTGGTCTCACCTGGTGTGGGTGGGATCTCTGATGTCCTCTGCTTGATTGTGACTTGCAGTTACCATAGTCCCTGTTGATTGATGCCAAGTGAGGCACCACTGGGAATGGAGACGGGTGAGTTTCTCTCCTCTGAGCTTCTGTTCGCAGCTGGAATGATCAACTGCTATACTACTTTCTCCCCATAAGAGAATGAGCTAAAACTTCAATGCCCTTAGGAAGGTAGAGCCATCACATATCTAGTATAGGACTAGGGAAAACTCCTTAGTTGCTTTGTCCTCATAGGGAGAGACTGCCATTTCTCAGAACCGTGGCTGTGACTGGCTCTCTCTCCAAAATTCTATTGCTACCACAAAAGTATCTCTATGAGTATTTTCACAGGTTCACAAAAAATTCAGAAATGAAAAGAATCTCAGCATCATTACAACCCATACTTGAAAAAGAATTTCCACTAAGTCTCAGTGACTGGTATTAATCCCTAAAATATAATTTATTATCCAGTGTCCTCAAGTTCTGCATTTACACAGACTGGGTTCAATCTTAGGGATTAATTTCAAATCAACAGCTCTGAATTTTTATGCCCCACCCAGAGGTCCCACTAGAAAATCTACAGCTGTAACTCATGTTGTCTAGAGTCCCCATGGGTAAATAGGGTAAATGCTTCTCTAAACCCAATGCAAATGTTCAAAGACATAAATGGGGTACGGGGCCCCCTCATATCACCACATAGAAAATATAGAAAACACATAAAGGATTCACAGTAGTCTATAAATAATCAATACAATTCTCCTCAAACTCAAGTGAGTCCAGGGTCCTAAATTCTTTCATACTCATAGCACCCGACCGCAGTTTAGAATCACATTCACAAAGGAGGTGCTTTAAGTCTTAGGGATTGAATTTGGACCTATTGAATGCAGAATTAACAAGACTGTGAAGTCATGGCACAAGAATGTCAGAAGATTGGACACAAGCAACCCCAAGTTTGTTTTCCTTCTGAGGAGTATCCAAATTACAAGTAGTGCTGTGAGTATGGAGGAATTATTTTGTCCCTAAGGAAACTGAGAACTCATTGGGCAGGAAAGAGAATTGTATCAATCCCTGCCCCGCCCCCAAAAAAACTGGAAGAATGGGATTCACCTGAAGAGGCTAATGTGGATGCAATAGTGTTGTTGTTTAGTCATTTCAGTCATGCCCAACTCTTTGTGACCTCATTTAGGGTTTTCTTGGCAAAGATACTGGAGTGGTTTGCCAATTCCTTCTCCAGCTCATTTTATAGATAAGGAACTGAGGCAAACAGAGTTAACTGATTTATCCAGGGTCACACAGTTACTAAGTGTCTGAGGCTAGATTTGAACTCATAAAGATGAGTCTTCCTGATTCCAAGCCCAGTGCTCTACCTACTGTGCCATCTAGCTGCCCTAATGTGGATGAATGGAGAGATAAATAATCAACTAATTGTTTAAAAAGTCACGTACAGAAGATGGAAGACCAGGTGACAGAGGATGAATATAAGAGTCCTAACAAAAGGATTTTAGGAGAAATTCGGAATGAGCTTAGGTTACTGAAGGAAGCCAAAGATTTTTGTTTGGTTTGTTTGTTTGTTTTTAAGCTATATTGGTAGAGAGAAGAAAGAGGATTAAAAAAATAGGACCTTTGCTTGAGATGGGTGAGACCATGATAACTGACAACAAAGAGAGGGCAATGATGCTCGATTCTTATTTTCTCCTGCTTTCTCTGTCAAGAAGAATGACCTTTGCATTGGAAATAATAGCACAAAAATTACTAACAGGGCATTGGGACCCAAAATAAGTAAGGTGATAGCAAAACAGCACCTAGTTGCCATTTAGAAATTCAAGTCATCTGACCTGGATAAACTTAATCCTCAGGTACTGAAAGAAATGATAGATATGATTGCTAGGCTACCATAAATAAATTATAAAAGATAATAGCAATAAGAGAGATAATACAAAATTGGAGAAAAGGCAAATGTTCCAAATTTCAAAAAAGTTAAGAGAACAGAGTCTGCAAATTATAGGCAAATGTAGTTGACTTTGATTCCTGGGCAAATTCTAGAATGCATCATTTAAGAGATGGTTTCAGTGAATATCTAGCAAAAGGAATGGTTATTACAAAGACCTGGAATGGTTTCAATAAAGACAGTTCATGCTAACTTAACCCCACTTCCTTTTTTGATGAGATTGCTAAACTAATAAAGGAAAGGAATGATAGCTCATACCTAGACTTCATCAAAGTTTTACACAAAGTATTTCATATTCTCCTTATGGAGGAGATGAAGAAACCCAGACTGGTTGGATGGCCAGACTCAAGAAGCAGTCATTAATGGTTCATATCAATGTGTCAGGAGGTCACTAATAGAGCACCCCAGGGATCTTTGCTTGGTGTTGTGTTATTTAAATTTGGAGATGATGATGAAGCTGAGAGGAATAGCTAACACATTGGTTGACATAGTCAGGATCCCCAAAAGAAAATCTGGACAAGTTAGACCATTGGGTTGAATCTAATAAAAATTAAATTCACTAGAGATAAATGTAAAGTCTTTTACTTAGGTACAAAAATATCAACTCTACATATGCAACGTAGGTGAGGCTTGGTTAACCACCAGTTCCTCTAAAAAAGATCTTGGTGCTTTAGTGAACTACAAGGTCAATGTAAGTCAATAGTACAGTATGACAGCAAAAGAAAGTTCATGTGATCTTTGGTTTCATTGAGAAGCATAGCCACCAGAAATATTGAGTTGATAGCTCCAGCGTATCTTGCTTCATCAGACCTTTCTTGGAGTATTCTGTTCATATCTGGTTAGTAGAGTTTAAGAAAGACATTTATAGATTGGAAATTGTCAATAGGAGGACAATCAGGATAGTAAAGGACCTTCAATTTATACCATATGAAGAGCCAATGAAGGAACAAAGGATGTTTAGCCTGGACAAGTGCCAAGGGGGATATGATTGTTATCTTCACATATTGGGAGACTTGTCATCTGGAGTATGAATTAGACTTGTTCTGTTTAGCCCCGGAGGACAGAACCAGGTGCAGTAGGTAGAAGTTGCAAAGAGGCAGATATCAATTTCAGGAAAAATAAAAGAAACTTCCCAAGAATTAGAGCTGTTGAAAATGAAAATAGGCTGCCTTGAGAAGTGACAGGTTCCCTTTCCTTGGAAGAGTTCGAGGAGAAGTATGATGACTACTTGTTGGGTATGTTATAGTAGGGAATACTTTTGTAGATAGGTTGGACTACTTTTCCATTCTCTTATTTTGTGACCAATTATTTGTGATCTACAGCAAATAATAATAATAGCGCTTTATGGTTTGCAAAGTGTCTTATATATGTTGTCTCATTTGATACTCATGATAATCTTGTGAGGCAGGTGCTAGCTTTATCATCCCCATTTGACAGATGATCAAATCGAGGCTGAAGGACATTAAGTGACTTGCCCAAAGTCACACAGCTTGTTCTGTGTCTGAAGCTTAACCCTAACTCAGGTCTTCCTGACTCCAAATCTAATGTTCTATCATTCTATGTTGTCTGTGAGCACCTATGAGTCCTTTTCTATATTTTTGCATTTCGTGTGGGGTGAAAAAAAGGTTGTCCTATGCCCTACATACATGTATATTGCTACTTTGAGTGCTTGTATGGGGTATAGAGACTTTTGCTCATGTTTTAAGAGATTAAGATATATATGCTATATTTGGAGTTTTCCCAAAGAAAATTGGGCGGGGGGGTGGGGTGTGGGCAAACTGAGCCAAAGAAAGATGTGTTTACTTGGATTAGCCTTCTATACTATAACTAATGTATGTGTACCCTAAGCTTGGGGTGCTATGGGTACTCCTTCCACTAACTTATAGTGAAACTTCTATGTGCCATAGTAAATAGTTTTATGGGTTATCATTCCTAAAAATTTCAATCCATAATTGAAAAATGCTTAACAAAATAAATAAAAATACAATAAAACATAAATAATATTGTGGTTTTAGAAGTCAATATGCAGCCTCAGAGATTGATTTCAATTTGAGTTTGACTCCAAAGCCTTAAAGGACATGGGCTCATTGGATGCTATGACAAAGCAGCATGATGAGGACATAGATGTCTCCACTTCAGTGGAGATTCTGACATCTATTCTTGAGTATTAAAAGCCACACAGCACTTGCATGTTTTACATAGTAAAATGATAGATAATGTTTGTGGGTATATTTTTATCTGTTACATCATGTGAAGCTTTATCTTATGATGAATGGTCTAAGATAAGCAAAGTTCTATTAAAAAACTCAGTGCTTACCAAAGTTATTATTTGATAAATTGTTTCTCTCACGGCTGCAGATGAGACCCCAGGGCCCTGAAGAAGTTAAATTACCCCATGTTGGCAAATCTTTTATTGAACTAACCTGAATATCAGGGCCATCAGTCAAAACTTATGAATGTTTTACTACAATGGAAACTCAAGGTCAACTTCTGTTGGTAGTCTGAGACAAAAGTATTAAGGGATCATTGAAAATTCGTGATGATGCTAAAAAAATCCTTGCCCTGCTGTGAAACTATGTATTTGTGGCAAGGAAAGAAAAGTGCCAGGTAAATGGCCTGTTTTAGCCTGCTTTTGAGGTAGGTGACGAGAAACAGTGCATTACATTCAAAACAATAAAGCTTTTTATCCTGAGTACTTATGTGTACATATTTGAATCAAATAGATGTGGAGATTTTAATAGGCAAGCAGTTCAATATTAGCCAAAAAAGTCTGATGGGGGCGATATGTGAAATAGGGGATGTACAGACCTGTGAGCTCATCGGGGCTTGGAATTTCTGTTGAGGATGATTCCTCACTAATGTAGATCACTGACATCTATAATTTATAGTCATGGTTTCCTGGGGCACTGAGGGATTATGTGGCTTGCCAGTAGTCACGCAGCTAGTATATGTCCAAAGCAAGACTGGAATATAGTATTTCCTGACTCCAGTCTCTGACCTCTTCAGCTCTTACTGTGCTTTACTGCTTCCCAACAGTGCAATGAGGCAGTAAAAATATATAATGCAACATTAAACTGTGTTATGAGAGAGAATTCTGTTCATACATGGGAATACTTGTATACCACTTCATAAGACTGTTATAAATGAATATAAGCAAATAACAACAATACACATAGTGTTTCTATTCCTTATCTGTATTTTCTTGAGACAAGGCCACAATTCCTTTACTACAGGTAGGCTAAACCCCCAGAAGTTCAGTTCCCTACCTCCACAACCCCCTACCCTCAACCTAATCACAGTGGGGAAACAGCAAGTTTGTATTTCAAGATTGTGATTCCTGTTATTGTTTTACTCAGCAAAGAAAATTCTGAAATACATAAAGCTCTTTTCTATCAAAGTAACTCGAGAACTTGGAGCATTTTGCAACTCTTTCTCAAAGAATGGTATCAATTTCTTAGGCATTCATTTAAGTCAACAAATACTTATTAACCACCTATATGTGCCATCAAGAAATAAAAGTCCCTGCCCATACAGAGCTCATATTCTATTAGGGGAAATTATGTACTTGGAAATACATTCTACTGAACAGATAGAAACAGGAAGAGGGGAAACAGGAACACAACAGGGAAGGTAAACTTCAGGAGGGTTTAGTTATAATCTCAGCTCATGTATACATCCAGCTGGACTCAAGTACAAGTCCAGCCGAACTGTTTATGTACACATTATGGTACTCCGGTGTATACGTTGTGGTGGATTGGTATACATGTCCAGCTGGACTGGCGTTTATCTATTTGATGGACATGAGCCTATCTGATGCCTGTCGCTATGGTGAGGCTCTCATGGGAAAATGGATGGCATGTGCTTCTGGCAGCCAGGCCAGAAACATCACCCAGAGCTACTGCTGAAGCAATACTCACCAGCTAGAAGGCAGGCAGCCAGCCGGCACTGGGACATAAAGAAACCCAACCAAAGGCTCACAGTGCAAATATCCAACCAGACATGGAGCTGGACTTATTTAAGTGTCTGACTAGGCAGGTGTACACAACTGGCTGGACTCTTCTATATGTCTTGTAGACCAGCTATACGTGTTTGACTAGCATAGAAAATTATAGCAAAGTATAGTCACTATACTTTATATATTCTTATTTTATAATATTTATACTTTATGTACTATACTACTATATAGTGTAATAGCATATCATAGTGTAACCTATTATGCATAGTGTAGCACAGCATGGCATAGTATAACAAAGCAAGGTATGGGGTAGGATAGTACAGTATTTCTGTTGTTCTATTGTTCAGTTATGTCTGGGGGGTTTTTTGGCAAAGATATTGGAGTGATTTGCCATTTCCTTCTTCAGTGTTTCCCTATTTTACAGATGAGGAATTGAGGCAAATAAAGGTTAAGTGACTTGCCCAGGGTCAAACAATTAAGTCTCTAAGGCTAGATTTGAACTCAGATCTTCCTGACTCCGGGCCCAGTGATTTATCCACTGCACTACCTGGTTGCTCCATATAGTGCAATATAGTATAGTAGAATAGAGTAGATGATAATATTGTGATGGTGGTGGTAGTGGTGGTGGTGGTGATGTTTCTGTGATTTAGTTATTTTGGTCTTGTCCAACTCATCTTGATGCCATTTCCCTATTTTACAGATGAGGAATTGAGGCAAATAAAGGTTAAGTGACTTGCCCAGGGTCAAACAGTTAGTATCTAAGGCTAGATGTGAACTCTGATCTTCCTGACTCCAGGCCCAGTGCTCCATCTACTGCATCACCTAGCTGCTCCATATGGTAAAGTAGAGTAGAGCATAGCATAGCATAATATCGTGGTGGTGGTCATGGCATTTTTGTGGTTTAGTCATTTCAGCTGTGTCCAACTCTTCATGATGCCGTTTGCACTTTTCTTGGCAAAAATGCTGGAGTAGTTTGCCATTTCCTTCTCCAGCTCATTTTACAGATGCGCAAATTGAGGCAAACAGGGTTAAGTGACTTGCCCAGGGTCACACAGATAGTAATTGTCTGAGGCTAGATTTGAACTCAAAAAGATAAGTCTTCATGATTCTAGGTCCTGTGCTTTTCCACTGTGCCACCTAGCTGAGCACAATATTGTGTAGCATAGCACAGTAAAATAGTGTATACATATGTACATCCATACACACACACACAGACATACACACACACGTGTGTGTGTTATAAAATACAGCTACGGTACCTCCTGGGTACCCCACCCCTACATCTTCCATTCTTTGTTGACCCAACTGGCCTGACCTTTCTCATTGATACGAACTTTTCCAAGTATCCTCAACCCTAACTTTAAACCTTTACTGGCCTGAGCCTTAGCACCAGGCTGGATGTAGATAACACTCCTCCACCCCACCCCCCACCGCACCTCTGGCTATGATTTTGGCCAATTAGTACATCAGGTATACCAAAAGAAAGGGCTATAAATGCTGTAATAATACAGCTCCAGGACCAGATGGCCATAAATAATGCATCTCGAAGGCTGATCCAGAGAGGCGTATTTTAACCACTGTTTTTAATATATCACAGAAATACAACTATTCCCCCAAAGGAGTGGCAGTTATCCAACTATTTTATTCTACAAAAAAGGTCGTAGAAATCTGCTCTCCAGGGGGAGATCTATAACCCTTTGTGACATGATGGGTAAAATTTATGCTTCTGTCCTGTCTTAAAGACTCATTGATTGGAATATGAGAAATGGAATCAGGAATCAAAAGGGCTTCATATTCTGACAGCTTCAGTGAACATAATTTCTTATTGCAGCTCATCTCAGATAAAGCCAAACATAAAAAGAAAATGTGTGGTGTGGCCTGGCTCAATCGAACCAATGCATTTGGACTTGTAATAACCTATGTGATGTGACAGTTATTGCCACTACATTAAACTCCATCGTAATACAGAATCATATATTACACTATGCTGTATTCAGCTTTAATTTATTCTATGCTATACTATGGCATAGTACATGATATATTAGGGTATATTATATAAAGTATGTCATATAGTATATAGTATCATAGCATTTTATAGCATAGTATAATATGCTATAGTTTTGGACTGGCTGCCCCCAGGCACCTGCATCCATTTTCTCATGAGCGCATCATAGCCCAGGAAGTAGAATCATCTTCATTGTACAGATAAAGAAACATAGACCCAGAGAGATAAAGGGATAGGACAGTGTTCTAGGGCCAAGGACCTATAGCCACATTGGTAAAAAGAGCCTAACATTATTCCCACTCAACCTTTACAGGAGTCCTGCTAGATATGTACAGGAATCCATCTGGACATATGCAGGATTTCAGCCAAACATGTACACAAGTCCAACCAGATATATACACCAGTCCAGACAGATGTGTACATGAGTCTAGCCATACATCTACAGGAGTTCAGCCAGATGTGTATAACAGTCCAAGTGTACTTGTATACAATTTCAGACAGACATATACACCAATCTAGATGGGCAGTTATAACAGTCCATATGGATGTATACAACAGTCCAGATGGACATATACACCAGTCCTACCCTGTGCCACATTATACTTTATTATGCTACCTTTCACAAAGTTACAGAAAATAGAACATGTTATAATATAAAATAAAACATGTATAGTAAAGCAGAATTTACAGCACAGCAGAGTAAATCAGCATAAGTATAAAACTACATAGCATAATATAGTATGATATATTGCAGTACAATATGGTATAGCATAATATAGTATAGGATACGTATGTGTATGTATATATATATAATATATATATATGGAGAGAGAGAGAGAGAGAGAGAGAGAGAGAGAGAGAGAGAGAGAGAGAGAAAGTACAACATAATTTAAGAGAATGTAGGGTAGCAAGCACACTGTTATCTTGCCCTACCTCTTAAAATCTTAAAGAAAAAGAAAGTCGTCAGACTCTTGGACTGATCAATTTTTACCTGATGTTCCTTTTACAGTGTCTTCTTGTGGTGGTTTTAAGGCATGTTACCTGCAAAGAAACTTTATAGAGGGTACTCCATAGTTGCTTTCGATGAAAGAAAAGGATTATTCAATGAGCTTTTGGTTAGCTCCAACTATTTGAAAGGTGCAAAAATTGGTACTGGGGATACAAGAATTAAAAAAGAAAAGCTACTATAGTTAAGAAGCTTAAAGCTTTCTGGAGGCTCAAAAACATGTACAAATATTTATGTGCTCTAAGACAAATACCATAATTATTATGCTACAAGTAGAATGTTACTGGTCAAAGAAGAAATTCAGACAGGATAATAAATGAAAATTATATGTGTTATTGATTAAGGATTTATCACATCAGCATAATAAATGACATATTACACTGGCGCAGTAAGTCAATTATTATGCCAGCATGATAAATCATTTATTACATTGGTGCTAAACCTTAATCATAATATCAAAATGATGATTAACTTATGTTGGGTTATTATGATTGAGTTGTCACACCAGGACACTTTATGTCACTTATCATGCCGACGTAATGATTGACGTATCATACCGGTGTGATAATTGACTTGTCATGCCTGTGTGATGTTACGCTTTTTGCCGCTATACTTCATTAAACTCTGCGATAATATGTAATTATGTATTATACTATGCTATAATTGTCTTACTCTATGCTATTCTCTGCCATGGTATACAACATATTAAGGTATATCATATCCTATATGGAATATACTATGTAGTATTTATAGAAATACATAGCATATTATAGTTTACTATGGTTCTGGCCTGCCATTCTGTGAGCACCTACAATCTATTCTCTCATGATTGCTTCACCATAGCAATAGGGTATGATCATATCCATTATACAGATAAGGAAACTCAGACCCAGACTAGTGAAAGGGGGCAGGATATAGTGCCAGGGCTAAGGACCAGTCACTACCTTGTTGTGAATGGCCTAACACTCCATAAGTCCAACCAGACATGTACGTGAGTCCAGCTGGACATGTATGCTAATCCAACCACACATGTATGTCAGTCCAGCCAATACATATGTCAGTCCAATGAGACATGTACACCTGCATGCTATGCAAAATAATTGTCTTGATTTTAGAAAATCTGCTGAGAAAAGCAATGTAGAATCCAGGTAGACATGTACACTAGTCTATCCAGAAACATGCTGGAATCCAACCAGTTAGGCAATCCTACTTCACATTGCTAGAGGGAGAATAAGACTCAGTGAAGAAGCTGACTTGAAAGGACCTGGGAGTCTTCATCATGTCCACATTCCCAGCTTACTACACTAGAGTCTTTGGGGAGTTTCTCCTTGGGTGAAATCTGGGACTCTCCCTTATTTGAGCTCAGCGAGTTACCTCACTCCTAATCAGAGATCTCCTTCATTCTGTACTGACTGTATATATTCTCTTATGTATGCCTTCTCTGATTTCTGTTTTACTATGGACTTGAACAAATGGGTTTCTTTGCTAGTTGCTAGATGTGTTCATTGTAGACCTCATATTTGTTGGGGAGCCAAGATATGGATCTAAAACTTGAGGTTCTGCTTCCCCCAGTAATGACTTGTGATTAGTTTAGTCTGAAACCACATTGCTTAGACTAATAATATTTAAAGGCATAGATAGATATCATTCTAGTCTAGCACCCCATCTCTCTGAGGAGAGCAAACTGGCCAAGCTTTTGGCCCCAACCTTCTGCTTCCCCTCTTGGTAGGAACTGGTTTTTCTTGGAGAAGGGTGGAAGGAAAAGAGTCAAGATATGGGTGTTCTGCCTCCCTTCAAGCCATACAATGTCATTCTCATGCTACATGTGAGGGGGCAGTCTTACTACATACATTCCATGGCTCGTGAAACTGGAGCAATTTCATAATTTCTTAAAGTTTTCAGAAAAGCAGCTATTTTTCCTTTGACTATTTTCATATCCTCCTAAAGTACTTCACATCCTAGGAGGGGTGGCCCTGGGTTTTTGAAGTCTGACAACAGGCCCTACCAAGCTAAAAAGATTTCAATCACAGGCCAAACAACATACTAGATATCTGTTGTCCCAAGCACACCTTAGCCAACTTGGTTGAATTTCTTTGGCCAGAACCACTCCAAAAAACTAATCACTAAGACAGGAGTTCTTAACATTTTTGTGTCATGGATTACTCTGGCAGTCTAGTTAAGCCTATAGACTCCGCAGAATGCTATTTTTTAAATAATTGAAAAGAATGATAAACTTCATTTAAAAGTTCATGCGGGGGGACAGAGCCAAGATGGAGGCTGGAAAGCAAGGACTTGTGTGAGCTCCCCACCAGGTCCCTCCAAAAACCTATAAAAATGGCTCTGAACAAATTCTAGAACTGCAGAACTCACAAAATGGCAGAAGGAAGCAGGTATCCAGCCCAGGACAGCCTGGATGGTAGCTAGCTGGAAGAGGTCTATCGCACACGGAGGGGAGCTCAGTGTAGGCGGCAGCAGGACCAACCAGACAGGGAGCCAGGAGGAACAGGCCCTAATGCCCTGAATCAGTGAGCTGTGGCAGTTAACCAGACTTCTCCACCCACAAACACCAAAGACAACAGAGAAGGTTAGTGGGAAAAGCTGTGGGTGACAGAGTTTGCAGTTTGGCCATCGCCTTTGGGGCAGCGGGGGAGGTACAGCTACAGAACTACAGCTGCAGTTGCTTTTGGCCCCAGGCCCACCTGGTGGGAGGAATTAAGTGGTGGGTCCAAGCAGGAGAGCAGAGCCTGCTGAAAATTTGCATCAGGTCTGGGTTGGTGGTTCTTGAGGAAGGAGGAGTGCTGTTGTGGCAGAGCTGAATATATGGAAATAGCTCTGAAATCAACAGCATATCCCCTCAAGCTTGGAACAAAGTACTCTCCACAAGCTCCACAAGCAGTCATATCCCCATGAAAAACTCAAGAGTCAAGTAAGTTGGTTGGGAACATGGCCAGATGGCGAAAACGCACTCAGATTCAGTCTCAGACTTTGGAATCTTTCTTTGGTGACAAAGAAGACCAAACCTACAGCCTGAAGAAGTCAACAAAGTCATAGAGCCTACACCAAAAGCCTCCAAGAAAAACATGAACTGGTCTCAGGCCATGGAAGAGCTCAAAAAGGATTAGGAAAAGCAAGTTAGAGAAGTAGAGGAAAAATTGGGAAGAGAAATGAGAAGAATGTGAGAAAACCATGAAAAACAAGTCAATGACTTGCTAAAGGAGACCCAAAAAAATACTGAAAAATATACTGAAGAAAACAACACCTTAAAAAATAGACTAACTCAAATGGCAAAAGAGCTCCAAAAAGC
>CM053625.1:195289728-195331953 GCA_028646595.1 Phalanger gymnotis
GAGAAAGGAAGGAAGGAAGGAAGGAAGGAAGGAAGGAAGGAAGGAAGGAAGGAAGGAAGGAAGGAAGGAAGGAAGGAAGGAAGGAAGGAAGGAAGGAAGGAAGGGAGGGAGGGAGGGAGGGAGGAAGGAAAAGGAAGGGAGGGAGGGAGGGAGGGAGGAGGGAAGGAGGGAGAAATGATGCTGACAAGAGCCTGGTCTCTGCTGCATAGCAAAGATACAGGCAGTTCTGCAGTCATCTATAATCAGATAGCACTCTACTTCATTTCTGTCCTCACTAAATGTACTCATAACCAAAACAAAGGAAACAACATTGTTTAATGGCACAAAGCTTTTGGCAGAGCAGAACAAGATTGTGGTTTCATCTATCTTCTTCTAAAAATGGAAAAGCAATAATTAACAATTTACAAAAGGACAGCTTTTCTAAAGAATCTTCTAGTCTCTGTTGAGCTTCTGGGCTTCATTCCCCCAGCCATAGTCTACCCCTAAGCGCGCCCCCACCTCAAACATGCACATATACACACAGAAAGTTTTAGTATGATTTTTGTATTATAAGTTAGCTTCTCCCAGTGGTCTCCCTGCCTCAGATCTCTCCCCACTCTCCATTCTGATCTATCTAGGGATGGAAGGACCTCAGAAGCCAAAAAATACAACCTGTCATTTTACAGATAAGTAAACTGAGACCCCAAATATACTGTGACTTGCCCAAGGTCACAGAGGACATAGCCATCTACGGCTACCAAGTCCAAGATCCAGAGCCACTGTACTGGGCTGAAAACATTGGATGGCCTCCCAACCCTTTCAGGCCCTGAGTCTCTTAAGGCCTCCTCTAGAGATCCTAGTTCTTTAGGCTCAGAAAGTTCTATTTTTGTCTTGAATTCACAATTTGTTGTTCAGTCTTTTCAGTCATGTCTAAATCTTCATGACCCCATTTGGAGTTTTCCTGGCAAAGATACTGGCATGGTTTGCCATTTCTTTCTATAGTTCATTTTACAGATGAAGAAATTGAGGCAAACAGGGTTAAGTGACTTTCCCAGGGTCACATGGCTAGCAAGTGTCTGAGGCCAGATTTGAACTCAGGAAGATGAGTCTTCCTGACTCCAGGCCCAGCGCTCTATCCACTGTACCACCTAGCTGCCCTAAGAATTCACAATTCTTCTACAATAAAGCAATATCTCTAGCGAAATTATAGCTGTTGACTTTCATTTTGATCTGTTGTTCCTACTACCAAATGCCCTAGATTGGCATCAGGCCTTTAGGCCTGTGACACCGGGCAAGTCACTTAACCTCCATGTGTCTCAATTTTCTCGCCTATAAAATGGGGGAAAAAATAGCACTATCTCCCATGGTTGTTGTGAGGATCAATTGGTATATCTGTAAAGCGCTGAACAGAATGCCTGGTACATAGTAAGTGCTTAATAAATGCTTGTGTGCTTCTTTTGTCATAGAAGATTCTGGACTGCTTCCAAGGGCAGTAGTTCAGGCATGTGACAATATGTTTTGGAGTGCACTGATTGTTCTCTCCCATAAAAACAGAAAAGAAAATCTACCCAACTTCTGTGGTCCAGTGTTATAGGAGAGGGATTATCGCCTGTGCCAAAGGTGGCTGAAGGAACCACAGCTCTGTGGAATACGCTCTGTATAACAGTCATTCTCTTTTTGCCAGTGTTCATTACAGCTTTGGCACCTCTCTCCACTGAAGAAGCCCCTGACTCCAGAGGATCATGGGGCATGTAGTTCTAGCAAGTGTGCCCCAAACCCTAAAGAATGAGTGAGTTCTATGATTAAGCAGAGAAATAGCAAAGAAAAGTAACTGTTTTCACTCAAAGCCCAAGCTAGGTTCTTACATCGTAGGGTTGTTGTGAAGACTTTGCAGAGGCTGTGACCCAAGCCTACATCAATCTAGAGAATCCTGAACACTGGGCCGGGTTAGCAAAGCAAACAGAGGACAAGGAAAGAAAAAAATGCTATGCGCCCTGTGGAATAACAAGATCCATTCAATTAATTCCATTCCTGATGGATACTGACTCAATACATTCAATATGTGAACATCAGAGCATAGTGTAGCGGAAAGAACACTTGCGTTAATGCTCCAAAAGCCTGGGCTTTTCAAATGTTGGCTCCAGCTCTTAATGGCTGTTTGACCCGGGGCAAGCAATACCCATCTCCTAATGTTATTAACCTAAAAATGACTTGTAAACTTTTGAGGTACTACTGAAATATGCCATCATTGTCATTATCCCAACTGCTACTTTTTAATGACGTGATATTGGGTAGTTACTTCACCTCCCTGGGATTCAGTTTTTTCACCAGAAAAGGAGGGAGTTGTGCCAAATGATCTCTCGGGTCCCTTCTAATGACTAATAATGATAATTATACTAGTGGTAGCTGACGTTTATGTAATACTTACTATTGTCATGTGCTTTACAATTATTATTTCATTTGACCCTCATAAGGACCCTAGGAGGGAGGTATTATTATTGTTCCCATTTTACAGATGAGGAAACTGAGGCAAAAAAAGGGGAAGTTAGTAAATCATAAATGTCAAAGGCTGGATTGGAACTCAGGTCCCCCTGACTCCAGGCCTAGCACTCTATCTACCACACCACCTAACTGCCCCTAAAAACAAACCCTTTGACTCAATAAGTACATAAGAGAACTAACCAGAAATATCTCAGAAAATCACTGTCAAGCCTTAAAAACATATCCTAGAAATCAATCCTCAAATGTTGTTCCTCAAGTTTAGAAACATTATGAGAAAAGTGCTATCACACTTATCTTCTTTGGAAGCTTATATCATTCACCTTTCCTCATCCTTGGTGTCATCTAACAACTTCCAAGCCATTTTCTAGTCTTAAGCGATGAATTTAGCTCCTGACTCTACTCCTCTGTCCTCTCAACGTTGTACTCTGTTCCAGTGTTAATGATTTCAGTATTTGTATTGATAACTAATTATCCCTTCGGTATCCTTGTTTTCACAGTTCTTTGACTTCAGTTCCAATGATCTTTATCCTGCCTTCTTCTGGCACCCCAGAGCAAGGGCAAACCTTAGTCCCTGTTATCATTCACAACTACCCCCTGCCCTTGAGATCTTGAATTCTGAAATTTCTCTGACCATTTATGGCCATTGTCTGTTGGCCTTTTACCTTATAAACCTGCTTTACTGCTACTTCTCAACCTTCCTGGAAATATCTAGTCCCTTTTTACATCTCTCCATTTTACCAATCCATTAGCTTGTCCCAGATTGATTATCTTCAAAACTCAGTCTGAAACCTATGTTATTTCATAATTATAAATTATAGAAACAATTATCACAGAATAGATAAAAAGCTATAGGGCAGCTTCCAACATATTGGGCAAAGCTTCCCAGGAGGACTTATGGCAGGACACAGATAAGAACCCACAGAATGAAAAGGCACAGATACATGTTGATTTCTACCCCTGAAGTAATGACGCACAACAGGGAGGGAGAGTTAGAATATTGGATAAAAGTCAGGATCCAGGAAGATCTTCACAGGTTTGAATCAAATCAGTCACAGGACCGGATCAAATCTGATGAAATTTAATGGATAAACGTCATGCTTGGCCTAAGATGGCTGAAGTTGGAGCAACAGGCAGAACTGATAGAGGCAGCTTTCAGCTCAATATGAAGAAACAATCTTATTAATAATTAGAGCTATAAAAACATGGAATGGACTGCATCAGCAGGTAAGGGGTTTCCTCTCATCAGTCTTTGAACAAGGGCTAGATGACTACTCAGCACAGGTTGTGTCGAAGGGGATTGCCATTTAGATATGAGTTAGACTAGATGGCCTCTAAGGTCCCTTTTGACTCTCACATTGTATGAAGGTTTTTGACAAAATCGCAATCACAATGAAGTATTTATTATAGTAAGAAGGACATACTTATATAGGGCTGTTAAGACCTTTCTATAACAATGATTTCAATCAATAAGCATTTATTAAGTACTTATTATGTGCTAAGTAGTATTCTAAGTGCTGAGAAGACAAATAAATACAGGCAAAAGAAAAGACATTCCCCGCCCTCAAAGCTTACATTCTAATGAAAACAGCAAACACATAAAAGCAAGCTGAAAGGAGAATGAGAGTGTGAGGTGAGAGAAGTTACCTACTAAGAGACCATAGTGGAGAAATCAAGGGGAGTGTGTAGCATGGTTGAAAATGAGACGGCTGGCCTGGGAGCTCTCCTTAAATGGAGGTTCTAAGTGGAGCCCTCTACCTTCCAATTAGAGGGAGGGTCGCCAAGGGCAGAGGATGCTCCTCAGGACTGAGTTCCAGGGCTGAAGTGACCATCCTTGATATTCTCGCTAATACAAGACACCTCCAGGGCCTTTCCTTTGTGTCTGTTGCACCTGCTGTACTCATCCCTAACCCTGGATAAGCTTCGCTGTCTGTTTTCTGCACTCATGATCCTGAATTGCCAAGAGTTACTAGAGAAAAACTTGTTACTAGGTCATTGGCTCCACTACAAATTCTAGTTATCTAACCTGGTCCAGGTCTCAGTACTGCCCCCAAATTCTTTATTAGTCTCATTGAATTCTCAAATTTCTCAAAAGCAGCTATTCTAAATCTTTCCTTTTCTCTTCAGGTGCCCATTTCCACACATGTCCTTCACTCTCCGCAAATGACCTTGCCTCTTACTTTACTGAGAAGGCCATTGGACAGAAACTCCGTCTGTTTTCCTTCTTGTCACCTCAAAACTTCACCATTCTTTTATCTTTTCCCCTTCTTAGAGAAACAAATACCTCTCCTGTTAAAGGCTAAGCCTTCCACTTGTGTCTTTGATTCCCTTCCATCCAACCTTCTCTAGGGCTTTGCTCCTTTGATTAGCTTTATTTCCCCTTTTATCACCAATCTCCTCCTTGCCCCTGGTACAGGAGAACCTCTCTTCTCAATCAATCAATTAACGAGCATTTATTAAGAGCCTGCGTGCTAGAACTGCTGAGTGTGAACGTTAACCTGTAGGTCATCATTTACATCTTCGTTATTTCATTAGTGTCCAAATCGCCTTGCTACTTGGGCCACACAAGAAAGCGCTGTAGCTTCAATGTTTACAAGGCATTTTTCATTAGCTACAATCTAACCATAACAAGCTACAACAAAGTTATATTTTTCATTAGCCGCAATCTCCTTTAGGCCCTTAGTCTGGGTTACTTACGATCATTAGTTGTATTGCATCTTCCCTTCTCTCTATCTCCCAGCTATCTTTGTCTTCATTTCCTCTTCACACTGAGAAACAGTCAATATCTCATAAAGGGCAATGTACCAGAAAAGGAAGGTGGGGGTAGGGGTGAAGGTGGGGTTAGGAGATGTGTGCAAATTTTCAAAGAAACTCCAGAAAAATGACTTTTAATGTTTGAAAATTGGGATTTTATGACCCACCGCTCTCTCTTTATACAAGGTATCCCAAAAGTCTTTTTGCTGTTTTAAACTTTTAATATCAGAAAACTGCTCTAGTTTTAATTACAGCAAACCGCACTAGGCTTCTGGGACACATTATATGTATGGTGTGAATATGTGAATTTTCTTTCTGTTGCTGCCTTTTAAAGGTCAACATCCTATACCATAATGAAAAGAACATTGGACTGGGAACCAGGAGACCTAGGTTCTCATCCTAGATGTGCCTCTGACTAGCTGTATAATCTCATGGGGATCATTTTCCTTATTGGGGAAATTTCCTTATCTGTAAAACTGGTTGGGACTGGATCTTTTCCAAGAGACTTTCCAGTTTTAAAATCTTAGGATTCTGAATTAATCCTCTCCTGAAAACAAATCTACAGATTTGGGATAGCATCAGTATTCCTTTTCTTTAAAAATAAAATGTTTTGAAATATTTTTGTTACTGTGCTTCATTGATATAATTGCATTCTTATCTATGTCCATTACACACACATACACACACACACACACACACACACACACACATATCCAGGGAGCCATCCCTTGTAACCAAAATAAAATATTTCAACAAAACCAATCAAGTTATCAATCATGTCTGATAGCATAAACCATATTTCACACCCATAATTCACCATCTCTACAAGATAGGTGCAATTTATCAGCTGTTTTCTGGGTCTAGGCTTGGTTATTATAATTACTCATAATTTAGTTTAATTTTATTGTTCTTTCAGTTTACATTATTACAGTCATTTTATATCGTTTTCCTCGTTCTGCCTATTTCACTCTTCATCCATTCATATAAACACTTCTTGTTCTCTGAATTCTTCATATACATCATTACTTACAGCATAGTAAGATTCCATGACATTCACATACTATATTCTGTTTTTCCAACCATAAAATCACTGGTTATCCATTTTGTTATCTATTCTGTGTTAACAGACACACACACACACACACACACACACACACACACACACACACAAAATTGTCAAATATTTTTGGTATGCATCAAATCCTTTTCTTTTTTTCCTATCTTTACCTCCTTGGAGAAAAAACAGCTAGGTGGCATAACAGATAAAAAGCTGGATCTGAGTTTCAACCTAGCCTCAGACACTGTCTAGATATATGATCCTGAGCAAGTCACTTAACTTCTGTCAGCCTTAATTTCCTCAACTGTAAAATGAGGATAATAATATCACCTATCTCTCAGTATTATTGTCAGGATCAAATGAGATAATATATGTAAAATACTCTCCCAACTGTAAGGTGCTCTCTAAATGTGGGCTATTATTGGGGTTCAAACATACCCTTTCTCATTGAAACAGTTTTCCCTGAAGTCTAGATTCACCTTAAATAAGGGTGATGGAAAAGACTATCAATGCAAAATAATAATAATAATAACAAAAGGTGTTTTGAAAATAAGCAGCTTTCTAATTTTGAAAGCTGTTCCTTCGTTTTGTTGTTTAATAGATTCAGAATATTCTTGAATGTCTCTTGCTTTGCGGGCCCTTAGGGGAAAGCTAATGAATTCGGCTATTGGAGCAATGATTGGGTGCCCGGGATGAGGACTGTTCACTCAGTATATCACCGTTGACAGCTTGCCACAGTGATGACCAAAGTTCCCTAACCTTATTCTGCCATGAAGGCTGCTGAAGAGACTCATTTGAAATCCCCAGCAAATCAGGACTCTGCTCATGTTTCTTCATCAGTGACTCAGGACGAGATAATAGGAAAACAAAGATAGATGTTATGGACAACGCACAGCTTGAAGTAATACGACTGCCTCCAATAAGGAATCACTTCATGGGGTAAGCTTTGTCACTCATATCATTATCTTCTTTCACCCCAGCATGTGTATATATGTGCTCACATGAGCACACACACACATATGTATAACACATATACATACATATATCTATAATTGTTATTGTTCATCCTTCATTTTCAAAGAGGACCAGTGACATCATGGGGTGATGTCTTGACTTGCTTGTGAATTGGATTTAAGCGTGGCAGAGTTGAACAAAGTCATCAGCCTCACTATCTTCCAGAATTAAATATATATACGTGTGTCTATGTGGGGGGGGGCATGGTATGGGTGTGTGAATGTATGTATGTGCGTATATATGTGTGTGTGTGTGTTTGTTGACATATTGCATTCAGTTCTGATTGTGTCCATCATGCCTACATGCAAGGAGCTATTCCTTAAAACAAACCAAAAAAAAAGCATTTCTATAAAACCGATCAACTTAACAGTCATGTCTGACAGTATATACAATATTTTATACCCACAATCTTCTATCTCTACAAAGGAAGTACAATTTATCAGCTATTTTCTAGGTCTAGGCTTAGTTATTATAACATTTATACATATATATTATATATAATTATTGTTATATAATACATAGACACCTGTATATTCCAAAGAAATCTCCTATACAATATTTGGGGAAAATAAAATAGCTATAAAAAGAGCCCCCAAATCCATAAGGTTGTCTCTATTTTCATAAAATCACACAATTTTAGAGTCATATGCAATATCCGTAGCCACCTACTACAATCCATACCCTCCCAAAAAAATCCCTACTAAATCATTCTAGATAAGTATCTATAATCCGCTATTCAAAGACCTCCCAATGAATTAGAACCCATTACCTCCCAGTTCACTTTTAGATAGCTCTAATAATAATTGCTAGCATTAATATAGCTAAGTTAGGTTGCGAAGTCCTTTACACATATTATCTCATTTGAATCTCAAAACAACGGGGGGGGCGGGGCAGAACACTGTTATTATCCCCATCAATGGGAGTTTTTCCAACATCGAGACTAAATGAACTCCTTTGTAATTTCCACCACTTGCAACCGGTTTTCCTGACTGAGGCTGAACATAAAAATTCTAATCTCTTTCACAGTTCTTTAAATACTTGAAGATATCCATCATGCCCCCTTGAGGC
Organism: Phalanger gymnotis; assembly: GCA_028646595.1. Lineage (NCBI taxonomy): Eukaryota > Metazoa > Chordata > Mammalia > Diprotodontia > Phalangeridae > Phalanger > Phalanger gymnotis. The sequence goes on from CM053625.1 coordinate 195,298,100, forward strand.
ACCTCTAAGAATTACTAGTTCTTTTACCAAATCCTCATGACATTTTGTCCTTTATGGTAATCATCGTCTACAGCTTATCAATGTCCTTCCCAAATGTTAGTGCTCAGAACTGAACACAGTATTTCAAGTGTGACAAGAGTATTATTATTAACATCATCATCATCATCATTGTCATCATCATCATCAAGACGGTTGGCTCAGTGGATAGAGTGCTGGGCCTGGAATCAGGAAGACCTAAGTTCAAATCCAACGATCAGATATTTACTAGCTGTGTGACCCTGGGAAAATCACTTTGCCCCTGCCTTCCTCAGTTTCCTAAACTGTAAAATGGAGATTTAAAAAATAGCACCTATCTCCAGGGTTGTTGTGGGGATCAAATGAGAAAATATTTGTAAAGCCCTTAGCACAGTGTTTGGAGTATAATAAGTGCTTAATAAATGTTTATTTCTTTTATTCTTGTATAGTAAACCTGGGAAAGAGGAGAGATAAAGAAAAAAAAGGGACAAGAAGGAAAGGAAAATATTTAACTATATTCTGTATAATTTTAGTCTAAAATATCCCTTAATATTATTGTGCCAAATGAATTAATATGAAAAGACAGCAGAAAATCCTAGCAAGGTAGCAGAAGGAATGCTGGCATGGGAGCCCAGAGAATTAGTTAGTCCTGGTTCTGCTATTTAGCTCACATTCCATAGGACTTGAAGATTTGCACAGCATTTTGCAATAATTATCTCATTTGATCTTCAATATAATCCTGTGAGGTTGGTATCATTATTGCCCCACTATACAGATGAGGAAATTGAGGTTTAGAAAAGAATACTAATATGGCTAAGGTCACAAAACTATTAATTGTTTAAGATGAAATTTGAACCTAAATCTGGATCTAAGTTCGTTGCTCTATTCTCTATGAGAGTGGTCCACAAAGTAGAAGAAAAGGGTTCCACAAGGAGCACATGATCAACCTTTGAGAGCATGGTAGATGTGTCACATCTATACATGCTACAATGATCAATTAAGGGGCTCATCTCCAATACAATCAATCTACTCTTATTTCCCCCCAAACTCCCCACACTGGTCTCTCTACTGTGCAAGCTCAAGTTTCCAAACGCCCTTAGCAATGACTACGCATGTGCCTTTACAAATATTCCATCCCTGTGCCTAGCCCTCACCCTATCACATCCATATTGGGATGGGCACTTTCAGAAGCTAGACTCTAAATGTCAGCAATGAACATTGACTAAGAGACCTATGCCTTTCCTTTTGGGTAGAACAGAGTGAATAGTATAGCAAGAGTAGGTATGGATGGATTGCAATCTACTCTTCCAAAATTGCGTTCATTGTCCACGTCACCACCAACCCTCTAGTTACTCAGGTTTGCAACTTGCATGTTGTGTCTCCCATTAGAATATAAGCTCAGTGAGAATAAGGACTGTCTTTTGCCTTTCTTTGTATCCCCAGTGCTTAACTCAGTGCCTGGCACTCAGTAGATGCTTAATAAATGCTAGTTGACTGACCTTGGTATCATCCTCAATTCCTCTCTCTCCCTCACCCCACTCCTTCGATCAGTTGTCATACCTTGTGGCTTCTACCTCCATAACAACTCTCATCTTTTTCCTTCGCTTTCCTAACAGCAACCTCCACTTCAGGTCCTTATCACTTCTCATCACCATGGAAATAATCTCTTTTAACTCAAGTCTCTCCTCCCTCTAATCCTTCACAGAAATGCCAAAATGACTCTTCTTAATCACAAGTCTACCCAGGTCATCCCTCCTCTTATCAACAAACTTTAGTGGCCCTCTACTGATGCCAAGATGATAATTTTTTCTTGATTTCATCCTTTTCAGTTTTGACATTTTATAATGTACATAAGCAGTGTTATGGAGTTAAATGTTTATTCCCCCCCCCAAAAAAAAAATGGTAAGGACAATACACTTTTAAATTTAATTTACATTATTGACATTTCTTCTACCACTTTCTTAAGCCTAGACAATCAACAAAATAATACAACAAGCAACAAAATATTTGAGGAGTTTGTTGATTTTGAAGTGTAAATGCTCACACTGAAAATTTAACTATCAGGCTCTGAATAGCCAGTTTGAACTGTTCCAGTACAATCCCAGCATATTCCTGTATAAAAGAGTGGAAGGGTTGGAGGAGTAAATCAAATTTCTGTATCCCGCCTAAGGTTAAGTGATAAAATTCTAGACCCTAGTACCTTAGCAATGTGAGGTTACTGCATGTAGATTGAATTAAATTAAAGGCATTTAACAATGTGAACAGCCTTATAGATTTGATTGTCTCTGATTGGTCACTGGATGAACTGTGGTGATATTATACAAGAAGAATGGACTGGGAAAAAAAAACTTAGTCATAGTCCATGGGGTTTGTATGAAATAGCTAAGCACTGTTAACAGTAATAATAATAAAAATAATATTTTAAAAAATTTAAAAAACCAGAAGAGATAGAAATTCTAGCAGATACCATAGACAACTTTTTTTTCCTTGGACTCTGTATGTGATTGTAGGAAAATGTGTTGCAGAACTTTGAGGGGATGTTTTGTACTAATGATACCACCTTAGTAAATACTCCTTTCTAAAAACTAAAAAGATGACTGACTAAATTGATTCTAAACTAATAATTTGGGAGTAAATCACAGAGCTCTAGCATTAAAGAAATGCCTTCCAATCCTTCAGGGATACTTCTTGAATTATGCAGAGGAGATATTGTCAGCCTTCTAGCTACCTGGCTTATCGGTGTGAGTAAGAGTTGGTGTAATTGCCTCAGAGCATGTGTCAAAGATGCATAATTAGGAGGAGGAGGAAGAAGGGGAGGAGGAGGAACAGTAGTGATGGTAGTGATAATAACATTCTTACAGTGTTTTAAGGTTTACAAAGTGATTGAAAAATATTATCTCATATTATCATAACAACAACCCTGGGACACAGGTGCTATTATCATTCCCATTTTATAGATTAAAGATGAGGAAACTGAGGGAGACAGAGGCTAATTGATTTGCTCGGCATCATATAGCAGGTTACATATCTGAATCTGGATTTGAATGCAGGTCATCGTGACTCCAGGTCTAGTGCTCTATTTATTGCATCATCTAACTTCCAGTACTGTATTACAAATTTATAATTTATAAATAAGTAAATATACACATTTGGGAGGTATGCTCAAAAATACTGTTTGTTTGTTTTTTTAATTGAAGCACAAGATTGAAGTTTGCCAACCATTGTCCTATGATACTTTGACTTTATTGGTTATATGATTTCAGTCGAATCAAATCAAATCCCTTCCCTTCTCTCAGCCACTTTGGATCATAAATTTAAAGGGGAAGGTATCTTCCCGGTCATTAAGTCTAATTCCCATGATTTTTAGAAGGGGAAAGTAAGGCACACAAAGAAAGATTGATTTGCCCCAGGGTCACCAAGATGGGACATAGCAGAGGTATGATTTGAACTTAAGCCCTCTTTCCACTGCACTGCCTCAGTTTCTTCTTCCTTTATAAAATTAAGCCTTTAGAATAGATAATCTCTTAAGTCCACTCTAGCTCTGACATTTTGTGAGTATTATGTCATAAGCAGTAGTAGCATATGCATTGAACCTGTCCCAAATGGGATTTATAGCCTTTATTAAATAGCATCAATTCTAACTTAATCAGATTTTCCTGAAGTCAGAGCTAGGTCTGTTGAACATGCTTAATATATCACTGTTACAAAAGAGAAAAATCCAGAAATTAAATATTATGTGTATATACATTATATATATGTGTGTGTATGTATATATATATATGTATGTATGTATATTTATATACATATATATGTACATATACATATATATGCATATATATATGTATATTCAAGCCACAATTCAGTTAAATTGTCAGTGCCTATGGACAGAACTTCCACTTGGCATTTTCTGATCATCTGAATTCTGACATTCTTAGCCTGAGGATGAAGTAACAAAATTCTTACACTTATTTGTATTTATTTTTCTTGTTTTAAAATTAAGCAGTGAGGCAGGGGAAGTTGAAGGGGGAGGAAATCACAGCAAGAAGGTTATTGTCAGTACCCTTCACTCTCTGCATTGAAGAAGCCAATCATAATTGCAGTGGCCTTTCTTGAATTGACCCAGAAACCTGGCAAAAACATCCTTCCATCACCCAGAATGAGATCTATCATTTTGTACTTTATCACATTAAGAACACTTAACTGGTTTTCTTCAAGTTAAGCTCAGTTTTTCCCTTCTTAATCAAGGCTACAGTCTTGCCAAGGTTGAAGTTTATTGTGGCAGACATATTTGAGTTATACAGATCCAAATAGAGTCACTCTGCTTTGTTCAAGTGAAAACAATTCGTTCACACTTGCATAACCCAAAACTGGCTAAGTTGTCTTTGCTCAAACTATAAATAAAGTATCACATCTCCATTTGAGGAGATGTGACATAGTATAATGGAAAGAACACTGCATTCAGAATCAGACAACGCAAATTCAAATCCCTAAGTGACCTTGGGAAAGTCACTTCCCTTCACTTGACCTCAGAATTTTTCAGAGATTACAGAATTTTGGAAGTGAAACTCCAGAGACTATGAGATCCAACCTATCCCTCCTTTACCCCTGCCATCTTGTACCCTGGTTTTGCCGCTGCTGTGGAACTCTACAAACTGGATCTCCAGTAACCATGTCCTTGAGAAATTAAGCCCTTCCACTTCAGAAATCTTGTTATTCTGATTGATGAGAGTCTATGACATCTAACTGGTACTCACCCTGACCATGCTTCACTATAAGCTATCTTTCTGCCATGGTATAACATCTGTCTTCCTCTCCCATCCCTCAGGCTCTAGGAAAATCAATCAAATTAATACTATAAATTCTTCGGAAGGATGTCAGTCTCCTGCCCTTCTACATCCATTCACCATTCCTGTGACTTCCCAGACCAGAAGACCCTTCCCTAGCCACCACTCCTCTACAAGTGTCTTCTTGTAGATATCTCCTTACAAGAATGTATAAGGACAGGGGATAATTCACTTTTACATTTATGTCCACAGTGCTTAGATTATAGTAAGGATTTTATAAATGCCTTTTCATTCATTCCACAGCAACCCCAACAACTGGTCTTCCAGCCTTTGCTTAAAAACTCATACTTGAAAGTCTTCAAGTAAAAACTGGATGACCACTCATCAAGCATGTTATTAAGGAGATTTCTCTTCAGATCTGGATTGGGCTAGATGATCTCTGAGGTCTTTTTCCAACTCTCTGAGATTCTGTGACTTTATGAATGGAATAAGAGCTCAGAGAAATGATGAAAGAGATGTTTCAGAACAATGTGGGCATACTTGTATGAACTGCTACAGAGTAAAAAGAGCAAAACCCAGAGAACAATTTATACTATAATAATAACATTGTGAAGAAGAAAAAGAAAAACAAGGAAGAAAGAAAAAGAAAAAGAAAGAAAAGAAGAAAAGAATACTTTGGGAGGTTTAAGAACTCCATCAAGGCAACAATATTAATGACTATTCCAGAATATTCATGATAAAAAAATGCTACCTACCTCTTGAAAGAGAAGTGATGGATTAAATATGCAAAATAAGGCACACAATTTTGGATGACTAATATAGCGATTTGTTTTGCTTGACTAGGTATCTTTGTTACAAGAGGTTTTTTTCCCCCCAAGGGTGGGGCAAGGTGAGAGGAACAAAGAAAAAAATGCTTGATAATTGAAAGACAAAAGAAATATAATTTTAAAAAATACAAGATCTCAGAGTCCTACCTCCATTTATTCAGAAGCAATTCATATACTTTAGCCTCTAGTTCAGATGATTCACCTAGTAGACCAATATAACATTCCCTTCCTTCCTGACACCTTCAAAAGGTAGGACCCCTAGCAACTCATTTTCTCTAATATCAGTCAAGTTTTTGATTCACCAAACACAGTAGCTCTTATTACTGACTTCTACCTTATCTTTTTATTATAGAAAGGTAGGATATGTCATCATGGAAAGTATCCTGAGTTAGGAGTTTACCTTTTAAGTTTCTGTAACCACAGACAAGTCATTCTTGGGGATTCGTTCTCCATATCTGAACTAGATAATGTATATAGTCCCTGCCAACCCTATGATTCTATGACCATGGGTTCTGTGACTTCCATGTGGGTACCTAGCATCCTGCTCCCATGTTTAAATTTCCAGCAGGAGCCCCTTGCCATGCCCACTTGATACATCGCTGCTTACTCCAACACTGGCCCAGGCTTCCACCCTACCCACTTAATGCTTACTTCTTCAGCAACAGATATGTCCTTTCTCATTGTAATACTAACAATAACTATGATATTAATAATAACAACAATAGATAGCATTTGCATAACACTTAAGGTTTAAAAAGCACTTCATAAATTATCTTCCCAACAACCCTGGGAGGTAGATGCTATTATTATCCTCATTTTACAGATGAGGAAAATGAGTGAGACAGAGTTTAAGTAAATTCCAAGAGATACACAACTAGAAAGTGTCTGAGATAGGACTTAAACTTGGGTCTTCCTGATTCCAAGTCCAGTATTCTATCTACTGAGTACCTAGCTACCTTGTCTGATGACTATATGCTCCCCATGGGCTCAAATATCCGCAAGACAAATTCTGCCTGGCTCTTGTGTACTTGGCAGCTGCCAATCAATACAAAAGAATGGAAGGTAGCCTACCTGTAGGGCTAATGCTGCCAAGCTGGTGCGTCCTCCTTGGCTAGTCTCAGAATTCTCTGTCCCTTAACAGAATAAAGGATCAAGATGTGGTAGGAGAGAACATAGGAGTGGAAGTGAGAATGGAAAGATTTCCTGGAAATTTCAAATTATTCTACATAATACAGTTACCTGTGTGTGTGTGTGTGTGTGTGTGTGTGTGTGTATGTGTATATATATAGATATATATATAGTATGTGTATGTGTGTATATGTGTGTGTGTATGTATGTATAAAGCCAGCCCTGTTTAATTGGCTCCACTCATGCTGCTGGGCCCCCTCCTAGCATGCCATTCTTTATCAGTGGTGGCAACTGGGAACGAATGTTTTGGTTGGACTGATTCTGCCAGGATCTATTGAAGTGTACTTAATGATAGGGAGACAGTAATTGTGATGGGCCAGTCCTATTGCATTCAGAATCTTGACATTTGTCAAATGCGCATAGGAAAAGCCAAAATGATTGCCATGTTACTTAAACTGTGGAGATAGACACATTAGTAATTATCACAGCCTACATCAAAGATTTGAAGAAGTTGATGCATTTGGTCCAAAGGTCCAGAGGTAGAATTGAGAATAGATCCATGCCAGTTTATGCAGGCACACAAACACACACATACACACACATGCATATGTGTAAACACCTACATACCAGTTTTTTAAATACTGTCGTTCTAGACAACAGAAAATTACTTTCAGGTCATGCTTTCAGGAGTTCATGGTATAGCAGGGTTTCAGCTTCCTCATTAGCTTAACAAAATTAAAGGTATCATACTGTATAAGGGACCTATTTGCCTATGAAAGAATCAGGAGACTGACTCAGCTAAGGATTGGAAGAAATGATGAGGAATGGAATGCCTCAGTTCTTTTTTTCTGCCTCATTTTTCTCAACCTCTTTTTCTTTACTCACTTGTTTTGGTCAACAAGAGAGACTGAGAGTTCAAAAGTGATAGCACAGCTGATAGCAATGACATCTGTCAGCAGAAATGCATCACTATAGAAAAATATAAAAATGTTTTCAGTGTTTGAAGGGAAACCAAAGATATGATTTCCTGAACCCCAACATTCTATGAAGGGAATCAGTGAGACAAAGAGCTTAGCCCCTAGCACATTATTATTGCTTAAACTCTGAAAGAAAGAAACTTGGAAAATTTTCCACTTGTCCTAGGGTAACAAATCCAGTTCCCTCTGTAAGAGCCTGGCAGTGCATTAGCCAGCATCTAAAGCTGAGCCAGAAGCTGGAGGTGGAGGAGACTATGGCCAAGCAATAGAGCCACATGCTAAGTCAAACAGATATGGCACGTTCTGCAGAAATTATAACTCATGTCTCCAGTAGGTCTCAGAAAACGTCCAGGACATATGCTGCTTTTGTTCACTGATTGTTTTGTATTCGTATGTCTTATCTTCCTATAAACGTTGAAGGCTCCCTATGATCCAGGACCTATTCTTAATCTTTTTTATCTCCATGGCCCCCAGGAGAGTGTTAGAAACATAGTAATTGTTCAATAAATGTTAATTGATGGAATGAAGTCACTCATAAACTTTCCCAAAAGAACAGAATCACTGAGCTGTTGTTTATCTTCTAGCAATCCTACAAAGTATTTCTACACTGGAAGATTGAATTGTTTTATTTGCAAAAGCAGTGGATGCCTCAGGGCTTGTCATTTGCAGTCTTTCTAAAATGGAATCTAAAGGATATGCATGTGGAAGAATGGAATTCTCAGGTTAGAAGGAACTCGATCAGTATAGCCAAATCACTCTTGTTTCATTCATGAATTTTTTTTTCTTTGAGGATGAGATGACATGTTGAAGCCAACCTAGCTAGACAGTGGCAGAACCAGAATTATTAAATCTTCATAATGGCCATTAGGAATTCTCTTCCAATTCAAGTCATCTCTCTCTGGGTGAATAGAGTGAAAACCATGGTTCCCTCTTGCTTATTAGGGAAATAGCCATGACCAGATATAATTTTCTACTTTGGCACATTCACACGAGTGAATGTGGATATCATGAAGTCACCTAGATTAGTCAAGCCTTTAATGACTATGGCATGTTATCAGAAAGATTCAACTACTTGATATTTCCTTAAGTTTCTGGAATCTCACCATATTTGATTCAGCATCAAACTGCAGTGTTTTTGTACACCTTGGAAACATTTCTATCTGTATCATTTCTGAAAGAAAATGGATGGCATGCCAAAAACAATAAATATTAAAATTGATACAGCAAAAGTACAATGGATTTATATCCTGGAATATAGATAAAATATTATGATTATTGCCACATTCAATTATGTCACATTGAACAAGTATGTTAGTAAGCAAAATGGGCTCCTTAGCACTTAGTGCCCTTGAAGAGTTTGGCTTTTGTTTGCTTTGAGTAATTCAGTGTATTTCATTGAGCCTTATTAGGTGCTAAGCCCCAGGCCCAAACTCCTATTACGTGTGGAACCTATGTGGGTGTGGATTGCTGACTGGGGTGGGGCCCAAGGTGGGGCTGGCTAAGGGGAGGTGCTAACTCCAGAGCCATGCCCTATTAGGTGTTAACCTAACCTATGTGGATGTGAACCTCCCAGGGTCCTAAGGGGAGGGTCTAACTCAAGAACCAATCATAGCAGCCTAAATTCTGGTCATTCAGATGACGTTTGATGGGGTCTGAAGCCCTATAAGAAGGGAGGACAGAGCCATTTGTGCAGGGCTCTCGAGACGGTGTTGATGAGGAGTCTCTGGGCAGCTGTAGCTAAGGAGCCCTCCGGCTTGTAAACCTGGATACTGAGATTTTGTTGAACTCTGGTAACTATGTATTGGGATCTGAATCAGACAAGGTCTGTGTGTTGATGTTTGTAATTTGTTTGTATTTTGTTCTGAAGTTCAGGGTGCTGGCTTTTTCCTCTGAACTAAGTGAATGATATTTGTAAGTTGAATTAAAGTAAGCTTGTCAACCCCTTCACCTTGCTTTCCTTAGTTAAGCAGATCAAAAGAACATGTGCAGTTGGCAGCTTTCTGGGTGCTGACTGTGGGTAGATCTTATACCCCCACAGAAGCTGCTAGCCGCATTGTGGAAACAACAAGCCCCAAAAATGTCATTATTTCTGTTTTCTCTAGTTCTATTGTATTAGCTAAATAAAAGAGTTGTTTGTTTTTTTAATAACGAGGTCAGCCTAGATGCCTAGCTAGGAATGATGTGAGGAGATTGTGAGTGACAAGAAGGAACACCAATACTCCAGGATGACATCAGGCAGTTTACTTCTCACAGATAAGCAAGTAAGGGTGCAGCTAGCCCCCCACCCCTTCAGTGTTATAGGTCAGCCTGGAGAGTTGCTTGGGCATTTGGTGGAATGTTCAGCCCAGTAGAGTACTTGGGACTCAGTCTCTTTTCCTATATCTGATTATTGTTTCTAGAAAGATTCATGGGGACCAACTGGGAAGGGGACTTTAGGGACACTCAGTGAGCAAGCTGTCTATGACCATTACCACCCCCTTACTGACCACAAGGGTGGTCACTGTAATTAGGAAAGTTTGCTAAACTGAATATGATCAGGAGAGCTCTTCATGCCTGGCTGGGATGAAACTGGCTAAACCAGTTGTTAGGTGGGTCAATCAGCGGTCAAACATTGAATCATTTCTGTCAGCCAGGGCCTAGCAACAGGCCATTCCTCATAAATAATAATACTTTTACATAATCAATCAGAGATGTTGATCAGGTAATTCTCTGATCAACTTGCAGCCAAAGAATGCCCTCGTTTTGCAGGCAAGAAAATTGAGACCCAGAAAGGGAAAATGACTTGTCCAATGTCCATAGCTAATCAGTTGCAGAGCTAGGATGAGGCTAAATTAAGTACATTGAACTAATGTGTGTACTCTCTAATTCTGAGTTGAAGTAACAGCATGGACGTAGCAAAAGCGGTGATAGATATCTTTCAAGAGGCTCTGCAATGTCCCAGGGCTTCATACAACCAGTACAATGTCATCTGTTAATGAGAGCTTCTGGAAAACCCTATGATCCATAGGATATCTTTCTTCAACTGGGATTCTGCACTAGATCTCATTCACAATAACTAACGCCTTTGACTAGAATACATGCAAGTGTTTTGTGCCTTACCTATCATTTATAAGCAGAGGATGATTGAACAAGGCTATTTCTTTTGTCATATCTCCATATACTCACATTTTCCATCAGCTGCTCTGCTTGATATGGCCTCTTATTCAGGAACATCAGGACTCCCCACCCACCCCCCCCCAACCCCATAAACGGATCACCTGAAATTTCATTACTATGCAGATTGAGTCAGCTTTTGGTATTTAAGACCTTCTCAGCTCCCTCAATGCCTCTGCCCTCTAATTGGAGACCTGGAGGGTGGAACAATCAACTCCTCCCAAAACTTTCCCTTAAAGAGAGCTCTGAATTTTCCAGGTAACTTATTTGCTATCAATAGTTCTGCTTGGTTTGAACTCCATGAACATCATACCCCTTTGCTAGGTGCCTCCTGGTGGCCTCGCTCCACCTTCAGCTTCCTTTTGTGCAGTCTTTGCCCATTAGATTGTAAGGTCCTCAAAGGTAAGAGCTGTCTTTCTTTTATTTATTTGCATCCTTATTTACAGATTTGTATTTACTTATTTGTATACTTAGCACCATTCTTGGCAAATAGTAGGTGCTTAATAAATGTTTATTGAATCGAATATCTTTGAGAGAATCTTGAATGATTTTGATGTATGCATGGAAGACATTTTGTAGCTAAAGGACCTTTAAGATAACTTCTTGCTCTCCTGCCAAATGTTTTTCCATAGTCAATAATCAATAAAGCACAATGGGAGCTTATGTTTTTAACATCATCAGAAAATATGAGATTGTAAGGATGTGGCCCATTGTTCAATATTACTTCCAAAAGTCTGCTGGTTCCCTACTAGTACTGTCATCAAGTTTGTCTTCAATTCATACATAGATTTATAGATAGATATTTAGATAAATAGGTAGGTAGGTGGCACAGTAGATAAACTGTGCAGCCTGAAGTCAGGAAGATTCATTTTCCTGAGTTCAAATCTGGGATCAGATACTTGTTAGCTATTTGACCCTGGGCAAGACACCTAACTCTAGTTCCTCATCTGTAAAATAAGCTGGAGAAGGAAAGTGGCAGACCCAGGCCACTATCTTTGCCAAGAAAACCTCACTTAGGTCACAAAGAGTCAGACAAAGCTGAACCAATAAATAACAGCAAAAAATTGATAAATCTCACAAAGATTTTTTATAGATGGGAAATTAAGCATTTAGATCATTCATTGCTGAGTTTTTTATTCCCTGTGTTTATCATATTGGAAGTTCTCTCCATCCCTGTAGCCTTCTTCCGCTGATTAGCTATTTCCTTCCAGAATCTCCATTTTAAGGAGAATGCTAAGGCCAATCACATCTTCATTCCATTTTAGGCTACTTTTCTGAGTCTCTGGAATTTTTGCACCTCACTAGGACATGCCCCCCTTCTCATTTCTCTGCCTCTCTTCCCTTCTCTCCTTTTTTCTCCCCCCTCTCATCTCCCCTTTCCCCACTCTTTTTCAGCTTCCTTTATGTTGTATTTCATTCTTTAAGTGCCCTTTGGATGACTTTGCTTAGTTGAGCTTCTTGACAAGCTTTTTAAAAATTGGATTTATGTTCCACTGCTCCCCTCTGTTTTATGAGATGATCTTGCTTATAATCATCCATCATCTTTCTTCATAAGATTTTTCCAAAAAGTTTATATTGTAAACCAGTGTTGCCTTTGGCCTTCATTTCTTTCTATTTGGCAAGTAACTCAGATATGCTAACTAAGATGTCTTCTGGATTTTTTTTGTCTTCTTGTTGTGGCCATAGATTTATATTGGTTGAACTTCTGTGTAAGATTATTGTGATTGGTGTCAATGTTACTTCTGTTATCCATTTCCTAGTTTTCGTCGCTAAATGTTTGAGGACTGAGTTGTTTCAATTACAAGCCGTATCTTTTACTCTTTCTTCTTACTTTTCACCTTTTCTTTTTTTAACCAGTTCAGACCTTTAACCTAACAAGTTAGGTTAGACTTACCATTGACTTACCAACAGTTGACTAATTAAGGATTAATTCCCACATCAAATAACAATTCTTTTTCAATCTGTCAAAATATAACCTATTTTATTTGGGGATGTTGTTTGGTTCTTTTCATTTTCAGCATCTGCCAATTATTTTCTGAAAAAAAAAAGACTCATAATAGTGTGCCATAAGTTAGGTTAAATTTTATAGCTTCAGAGGAAAATAGGAAGACCTCTCTGGATTGATGCAAAGTGAAGTGAACAGAACTAGGAAAACGCCTTCACAATAACAATAGCATTATAGAGAAAAATAACTTTGACAGACTTTAAATTCGGATCAATGTGATGACAAAGCATGATTCCAGAGGACCAAAGATGAAGCACTGAACAAGTTATGTACCTCCTGCTAGAGAGGTAATGGACTTAAAATTCGGAATCAAACATGACCAAAGTGGGAATTTGCTTTACTAGGCTATGAGTATGTTGTGGATTTTTTCATTGTTCGACTGGGGAGTTAAGGATAAGAGGAAGAGAAAATAAATATAAACATAGTAAATGCTTATAAAATAAAATAATTTTTAAAAGTAAGCATTTATAATATAAATAGATGAAGCTATTGTATAATCTATGACTTTAGCCATGCACATTCTATTTTCCTGACCCATATTTTCCAACATATTTCTGATCATCCTCAAATTTTTCCCACTTTTCCATTGCAGTCACTGAATTTCAAAGTATATGTTGATTTGATTCAGAGGACTATATTGAATTCTTCATAGAATTTCTCTCTTTCCTCATCCTCAGCAACTAATTTGAGTGCATAAACTTAAATTACTTTTGTGTTTGTCTACTTGATAATACTTATTATCAGTACTATGATATAAGATGATCAGGAATGCTAAGAAATGATACCTGTTGTTGCCTTTGGACATGTGATAAAAGCAACTTTGCCAACTTATTTCTTTGCCTCTCTAAGGAATACCTGTGACCCATCTTTCCGTTCAGTTGCAACTTTCTTCTTTTTAGTTTTGTTCATAGTAGGAATGTCAAAACCAATAAGATTTAGCTGTAACAATATGGACATTTGTTGGTTATTAGACAAAGATCTCACATTTGGAGTACCAAAAGTCAAATCAAAGTTTGTAGGTGGTTTATAAATTATATGACTTCTAGTACTATCTGCTCCCCTTTCAAAGCGTTCTGTTTCAGAAATGGAAGAGAGTCACATATGACTGAAGCCCATTATTTATTTTTCTTAATTTCAATGGTTGTCAATGGGCAAAAAATTATTACCAAGCTGCCAGTCTCTTTGCACTTAGCTGGGCTAGTCCTCAAAAAGATTTTTGTTGCCAGGACCATACTCAAAGTCTTGCCAGCATGGGAGAATCTAACAGATTCTCTACCTCTGCTAATATAGTCTTTAAGAACTCAAGCAGCACCATGATGAGGCACCAGAGTAGGCCTTTGCGGAGTAGTTAAAAATATTAGATGTATATAATCAAGCACTAAAATGTGTGGCAAATGTTGTAGGAGCTCCAAAAAAGTGAAGATCAATAAAATGATTGGAAAAGATTTCATTTTAGGAGGTAAAACATGGATACAGAAGAAAAAGAATTATAAACTGAGTCTCTGCTCTAAAGTGTTTTATAATATGCAAATAGTTGTAATGTTCTCTCTTGAGATTTTGGATATATCTATAACAAGACTTCCATGTGCTATTTTTTTCAGGGGCATAGGGAAAAGACATTTGTTTATTCAAATATTGCTCTATCTGTGTGCTGATATGTAAGATTCCTTTAATAAAGTAAAAAGTCTTCCATTCCGTAATTGGTGATGAGGCTCAAAAGAGGGAATACTATGACTTGAACTCACACTAATGTAAAAATGACTGATATTGGGTCTTTTACTAAGGGTAAATATTGATGAGATGGTGTAGAGGAATGCATTAAGCAGCTGAAGGGACAAGGGAAACAGGAGAAAAGAAAACAAAGTAGAACGTTCTCCACTTTACAATTTAGCCTCGTACTCTCCACCTGTGTGGCTAGAACTTCAGAGTTCTAGAAAGTATATATTCTTCCTTGTTAGAGTCTTAATGACTACTGATTAGCAGAGTCCCAGAACCTTCCATGCAGGCCTACTTGAGAGACTAGGGAAGAACTCAGAGGTATTGCCAGGAATTTAACTATTACTACTTTTGTGACTCAAGGTCATCACTATACAACCCTTTGATCTACTCTGTGCCTAAGACTTCAAACAACTTACGACATAGCCCAATCCATGAAACTTTCACAGATGAACAAAACAAAGAGAAAGACAAATACAAGAGAATTCAGACATTTAAACATTACCATCAGGTAACCAGCTCCAGAGCTTCACTGCTCAGTCACAATAGGGTCTCAACTAGCTCTTCTGATTTTACTCCCACTGACACAGTTTGGGAACACCAACCCAGATGCTTTTATTCTTTTTGATTTTATGTGCTGTGTGTAGAAAACATCATAGATAGAGAAAATCTAGTGCCCCCCCCGCCTTAGAACTATTGGAAGCTTCTGCCACTTTCTTGTCCCACGTCACAACAGCTCTGCTTCCAGAGCATCATAGTACGATCCTAACAGGTGAGACAGATTTAAGAAAAGGATTAGACAGTCTAATTGTAGAGACTACTTGAGTACACACTTTAATTTAGTCTCTAGGAAATACAGATGTCTGTCTTCAGTTCCTGTTCAAAGCCAGCTGCTTCTGATGTGCCAACTAAGTAATCCCAGGAGAAAGGATTGCCTAGTTAAGGGAGGATTAAATTCATCTTTTATATAGACTTGAGGCTTTTCTCAACATTAAAGTCTTTTCTGTCCTTAACTAACAAGGTGGCAGTACAGACCACATGATTTCCTCACTGTCATAGAGAAGAATGTCTTTTAAAAAGCATTCTTGCCTTGCAGAGTGATGTCAGGCCTGTGAAATAAATTGATTTGCTTCATGTTTTCCCAACAAATTAAATTTTCCAACAGCATATCATAACAATTTAAGCCTGAAAGTATCTCTTGCCAGTCCAATAAGCAAGATATAGGCTATCTTGAGCCAATCAACTGTTAGTCCTTCTCAAGGTCAAAAAAGAAAAGGCATATAGCACACTCAGGGCTGCTATTTCAACCTAGAACCCAAATGAGGAACCTTAGGAGGAGTTACCATTGAGGCCTTTTCCTCCCAAGAGCTACAGCTGTGCATGGAAAAGATGATCAATAATTCCTGGCTTCAAAGAAAGGCATCCAGGGTTGATTTTAAACCAAAGAGCATACGTTTTGGCTAATGTGCATGGTTTTTATTTGTAATGAGAAGAGGGATTCATTTAAGGTCCCATTTTATAGTCTGTTTCTGGATCAGCACCTCTTGACAACTGCTTTAGGGAGATGACTTCTGTTTTTTTTTTGAGCTGCCAGGATGCACAAAATTCACAGCTGGAAATGATGAACAGAATATTCACAAACTGGGTTTATTTACTGCCCACATTGTCCAAAAACTTGGAGTAAGATAATCAGTAGGGAGAGGGTAAGAAAGCACACTGAGACCAGCCTGTTTTGTGGAAGGGTTGGGATGAGTGTTGTTTGATGATGGGGCCCCTCGCCCCTCATCTAAGTCTGAACAGTTATGAGTCTGGGTGTGGTCATGCATCAGTAACTGACTGGAGGAGTGGGGGTGGGTATGGATAAACTCTGGAAGGGCCACTTTTTTTTGCTCCCTTATAAAAAGAAGTCTTTATGGGAAGACAGCTTTTCCTTTTCACCTTTTCTCCTTTCTGTACTTTCTGTATAACTTATGGCTTCCTGTGAGTCTGTTATATCTTCAGCATTATCTGTGGAGTGAAATGAAAGCTGTCCCATATCAGAGAAACACATTTGTTAAGGTAAGTGTTTGTATGTGCTTCAGGGATTGATTTTACTTGTATTTCTGGAAACCTAGACATGAGGTATATTCTGAGATTTCCCATTGTTTACTCAGTTTGGGGGCAATATGTGCCAAAGGAAGAGTAATCTGCTAGATCAGACTCAGATTAAATTTGATCTATGTACACCCAAAGTATGTGAGTCCACGATTAGGTAGTGCTGGACCACGGGTCACAGTAATGAGCTCAAAAGAAAGTGAATTTAAGTGTATTTTTGTCTTGATAAATGAAGCAGGCAAAGATTCTTAGAAGAAAGATGAAAGCAGTGATAGGGCTTCATATTCTGGCTTCCTATCTTATTTGGTCTATAACAATAGCTACTGTTATGCATTATAAATTTCATTTTTGTTGAATAACAATGTAATTATTTGCCTCAGTGTTGTATGACCTACTAATACATAGGATTATTCCAGAAGACATTTTGCTCAGAAAGTTTTCTCTGGGATTTCTCATACCTGAGGTGTGAGATACCTTAAAGATATTAATCTATCTCTTCCATAGAGCCTTATCTATTCTTAGCAGCCTAAAAACTTACTAAATGTGGATTATGCTAGACTCTAGGGAGACATGGCTCCTTTCTTTGTGTTTACCAGGGATGTCTCCTAGGGAGCTCCTTCTGAGCTCGTATTGGTCTGATCAGCCAGTCAGAAACACCATACCGTGACCCCAATATAATGATGTCATTTTGGTCCTCTCTGAGAATGAAGGACAACAACCAACCAACTAGAGATGGAAACCAAACATGGGCAATTTACAATATTACATATTGAGTCCATTAGAGGTTTCTAAAGCAAAATACTACCTGAGACCTGATTAAGAAAGTGATTATGAAAGACGATCCTAGAAGGCCTTTGGATGAGGTAGTCTGGGATTTGGTCTTTAAAGTTTGGGTAGTAATGCAGCAGGGAAAAGGAGTGAGGAAGGTCCCTTCAGACATAATAGTGAGAGCAAAGACAAGGATATGCATTATAGTTACTTGTTGCATATATTTTATCTACTCCACTTTAGACTATAAACTCCTGAATGGCAAAGTCATATTCTATTTGTTTCTATATCTCCCTCAGCATCTAGCAGAGGGTTTTACAAATAGTGTTTAAAATACTTATTGAATTGGATAGTCTCTATCAGTTATTTTTAATATATCTTATTGATTTAAAAATCTTTTTCATCAAAATCATTTATGGAAATTTCCAACTCTCTCTCAGAAATAAAATTGTACCTTCTCTTGTAACATAGAAAAAAGGTTAAGTAAAAACATTTGATTTACTGACCACTTCTGACTATGTATATGACATTCTGCCCTAGTAATCCCCCACCTCTCTGCTGAAAGACAGGAGGTATATTTCACTCTGGGACCACTACTGGTTTTTCATTTGCTCAAAATTTGGCTTTCTTTTAGTTATTTTTAAATTACATTGTTGTTCTTTAGGCAGTTTGATCCCAGAATCTAACTTTGAGGAAAGAAAGGAAAGTTTCTGGACATCACTAGCTTTGGAAGTTGTCTTATGGGGAACTCCACGTTCAAGACTTCCAGAAATCAAGTATTTGGGCCCTAGACACCCAGAGAAATAAGATCTCTTGATGTATCTAATTGCTTAGAGAAATAAGATAAACATGTGGTATAGCAGGGAGTGCTAGACCTGGTCAGGACAACCCGAGTTCAAATCCATTCTCAAACATTTCACTAGCTGTGCAATCCTGGACAAGTTGATTATCTTCTGTCTGGCTGTTTTTTCATCTGTAAAATTAGGGGTGATAATAGTCTACTTCCCAAAGTTGTCATGAAAATAAAATGAGATGATATTTGTAAAGTGTTTAGGAGCCTTAAACCTCTATATAAATGCAATTATTAATTAATTAAGAAGAGAGTCCACAGGTTCCTGCATAGCATCCTACTTAGAGAGCAGAGCCAATATATCAGACAGTGCAAGTCTAATGAGAAGAGAGTTGCCTATTCAGCAAGTCCTAAAACATATTTACTTTCTGGGAAAAATCTAAACCACAGAGTGTTACTGTGAGTGTAAGAATCTATGGGAAAGAGGGATTCACTAAAATGACAGTAACTGTCCTGTCAGGAACTCCCAAGTTCAATTTCCTTCTGGGAAGAGCTGAGGCTATTTGAATGTTTTATGCTTCTATGTTGTATGTCCATGACTTCCTAAGAATCCTTAGTTTCTTATGTACTTTCTATGGGGTAAAAAAAAATATTTTATATGCAATACCATATTATACATTGATTACCTTTGTGGGAAAGGATCCTGTTACCCACATACTTTAGGGGACATCCTAGACAAAGGCTAAACCTAAATTTTATCTTGGAGACTTTCCTGGATTAAACAAGGTTTGGATGATAGTAACCTGGTTTGTGTAAACCCAAAGTCTTTGGGGACACAAATCCATGATTTAAACTTACTTGTTGTTTCTAGGTGGCTTATGAAATAGAGTTCTGAACTAGGGATCAAGAAGGCCTGAGTTCAAGTTCTATCTCAAACACGTACTAGCTGTGTAACCTTGGGGTAAATCACTTAATCTTTCTGGGCCTCAGATTCCTCATTGGTAAAATGAGGAGGTTGGACTTGATGACTCCTAGGGTACCTTCCAGGTCTAAATATATGATCCTATGAGTCTTCTATTTTGTTTCTGCCAAAGATCTTTAATTTTATGCAACTGAAATTTTCTATTTTGTCAATTACTGTCACCTATCCTTTTTTGTTGTTGTTGTTAAAAATTTTTTTCTCCATAAACATAGGTGGGAAGGCCCTTCCTTCTGTTATCCTTTTTTCTTTAAATTTGGCCCTTTGTGGCGAAGCCAAGTTGGCAGAGTAAAAGCAGGAACTTATTTGAGCTCTCCTCCAAACCCTTCCAAGTATCTGTAAAAAAAAATAATTCTAAACAAATTCTAGAGCTGCAAAACCCACAAAATGACAAAGTGAAACAGATCTCCAGCCCAAGACAAACTGGAAGGCCAATAGGAAGGGTCTATCACACTGGTCTGAGAGCAGAGCACCACACTAGCACAGACCAGGCTGGAGCAGGCTTCAGGGGACTGAATCACTGGCAGCTGTGGCAGTTTCCACAGCCCACAAACACCCAAGACAAAGTAGAAAGTCAGTGGGGAAACTCTGTCTGACCTGGGTGAGAGAAGAACACAGTCTGGCTCCAGCCCCACGGTGGCAGAGGTGGTGGCAATGGTGACAGCAGTAGCAGTTGCTTGTGGAGCTCCAGGCCCACAGACAATAGGGGGAAGAGGGTCTAGCAGCTGTTCAAAGGGGGACTGCAGGGATCTCTTTGCTGGTGCTAAGGCAGGATTCTCTTGCTTGGTCCTGCTTGGATCTGGGTCACGCTCCTGGTTGATGGTCCTGGGGCGAGGAGGAGTGCTGGTGTGGCAGAGTTTGTGGCAGTTGTGGAGAGGAAATCCTCCTCACAGTTCTAAGGTAGAAAAGAGTGCTTATGGTCACTCACAGGCCAGAGCACAGGCCGGGAGAAGAGTAAATACCTCTCCTTTGATCATACTACCTTAGAAGAACTGAAAATTTACAGGTGCCTAGAAGTATCTCTAATAACAACTGCACAAAACCCCTGAAACTTGAGACAGAGCACTCTCCATTCTGAAAGCACAGTCCTACCTTGACAAAGAGTTCAAAAGTCAAGCAATTGGCTGGGGAAATGGGCAAACAGTGGAAAAAATCAGACCAAAGAATCTTACTTTGGTGACAAAGATCAAAACATACAACCAGAAGAAGACAACAAAGTCAAAGCTCCTACATCCAATGCCTCCAAGAAAAATACGAATTGGTCTCAGTCCATGGAAGAACTCAAAAAGGAGCCTGAAAATCAAGCAAGAAAAGTAGAAAAGAGAAATGAGAGTGATGCATGGAAATCACGAAAAATGAGTCTAAGGCTTGCTAAAGGAGACCCCAAAAAATACTGAAGAAAATAGCACCTTAAAAAGTAGACTAACCCAAAGGACAAAAAAGGTCCAAAAGATCAATGAGGGGAAGAATGCCTTAAAAAGTAGAATTGGCCAAATGGAAAAGAAGGTCCAAAAGCTCACTGAAGAAAATATTTCCTTAAAAATTAGAATGGAGCAAATGGAAGCTAATGACTTTATGAGAAATCAAGAAATTATAAAACAGAACCAAAGGAATGAAAAAATAGGA
Source organism: Phalanger gymnotis (assembly GCA_028646595.1). Lineage (NCBI taxonomy): Eukaryota > Metazoa > Chordata > Mammalia > Diprotodontia > Phalangeridae > Phalanger > Phalanger gymnotis. The sequence continues at coordinate 195,318,962 of CM053625.1, forward strand.
GACAGTGTGAAATATCTCATTGGATAAATGACTGACTTGGGAAATAGATCCAAGACAGATAATTTTAAAATTACTGGACTACCTGAAAGCCATGATCTAAAAAAGAGTCTAGACATCATCTTTCAAAAATTTGTCAATGAAAACTGCCCTGATATTCTAGAACCAGAGGGTAAAATAGAAATGGAAAGAATCCACCAATCACCTCTTGAAAAAGATCCCAAAAGGAAAACTCCTATGAATATTGTAGCCAAATTCTAGAGTTCCCAGGTCAAGGAGAAAATATTGTGAGCAGCCAGAAAGAAACCATTTGAGTACTGTGGAAACAAAATCAGGAACAAGATCTAGCAGCTTTTACATTAAGGGATCAAAGGGCTTGGAATATGATATTCTAGAGGTCAAAGGAGCTAAGATTAAAACCAAGAATCACCTACCCAGAAAAACTGAGTATAATACTTCAGGGGGGGAAATGGATATTCAATGAATGTTTTTCAAGTATTCTTGATGAAAAGACCAGAGCTGAATAGAAAACTTGACTTTCAAATACAAGAATTAAGAGAAGCATGAAAAGGTAAACAGGAAAGAGAAATCATAAGGGACTTATTAAAGTTGAACTGTTTTACATTCCAACATGAAAGGATGATATTTGTAACACTCATGATACCTTTCTCAATATTAGCATAGTTGAAGAGAATGTATATGTATGTATGTGTGTATATTTATATATATACATATGTATAAATATATATATATGTATAGAAAGAGCGCACAGGGTGAGTTGAATATGATAGGATATCTAAAAAATAAAATTAAGGGGTAAGAGAGGAATATATTGGGAGGAGAAAGGGAAAGATAGAATAGGGTAAATTCACATAAAAGAGGCAAGAAAAAGCCATTACAAAGGAAGAGAAGAGGGAGGAGGTGAAAGGGAATGAGTCAACCTTACTCTTATTGGATTTGGCTTAAGAAGGGAATAACACACACACTGAATTGGGTATCTTACTGTATAGGTTGTGTTGTTGTTGTTGCTCTGTTTGTCCTTTGTTTTCAGAGAGGACCATGACATCAGGAATATGATGACAATACTTGTAGTTGACTTTGATTTGAGTGAGGGAGGGCTGTGCAAGGTCACCAGCCTCACTTTCTCCTCCAGAGCCATCTGGATCCAGTGGCCTGATATTTATCAGGATGACTGGAGATAGCCCAGAATGCAATGGGAGACCCTGGCCCTTTTAGGCTAACACCTTTTCAGGGTCTCACTTTGAGTGAGGTAATGCCCTGTTTCAACAATTTGGCTAGCAGCTGCTATGGGGATGAAAGACCAACACAAGCCCAGCAACAAGAATACTTCTAACACAGGTTCTTTGATATGCTTTACTAAGGAAAGTAATGTTAGGGGGTTAACAATCTTATTTCAATCCAACATACAAATATCATTCACTTAGTTCAAGGGGAAAAGCCAGCACCCTGAACTTCAGAGCAAATACAAACAAATTACAAATATACATTATGAACAGACCAAATACAATTCATAGTTACCAAGAAGGCATCAACATCTGGGTTCACAAGCTGGAGGGCTCTTAACTACAGCTGCCCAGAGTCTCCACCTCCGCAAATAGCTCTGTCCCCTCTTTTTATACACTCTTTAGCCGTCATCAAACATCATTTGAGCAACCAGAACTTGGGCTCCTACTATTGGCTCTGGTCTTAGCAGCTCCCCTTAGGATCTTGAGGGCTGCACGCCCACATAGGCTTAGCACCTAGTAATTAGGAGTTTGGGCCTGGGACTTTGCACTTAGTAAGGCTCAATCAAAGACACTTAATTAATTTATCATTCTAAAATACTAAAAAAAAAAAAAACCTCCCAACTTAATTGATATTACATGCCCATTCAGTGAATAGGCCTCTTTGGGATAGCTCCTTTAATTAGAAAAAAGAGAAGGAGAAAAAATCAAAATGGGAGGGAAAGACACTCAGATTGTCACTCAAAAGAGAAACAGTAGTGGCAGTTAGGTGAATAGAGCACCGGCTCTGGAGTCAAAAGGTCTTGAGCTCAAATCTGACCATAGACACTTGACATACTTACTAGCTGTGTGACCTTGGGCAAGTCACTTAACCCCAATTGCCTTGCCTTTCCCCCTCAAAAAAAAGGACACAGTTACCATTGACATTCACTCTGAGCCAGGAGGGCTCAAAATATAGTCATTAAGTGGACCTTGGGCAGGGACCCATTGTGGTCCAATCTATGAGCTTCAGAGTGAAATGGGTGAGAAAGAAAGGAAGAAAGAAAGAAAAGAAAGACAGAAAGGCAGGAATCTAGCCAATAAGCCTCAAGTTAACCAGGAGCTTCCAGCCATCAGAATTTACCTTCTTTTAGAGAGAAGGAGAGAGAGAGGTCGAGCTGAGTTATCTAACTGGCTGAGTCTCCATTCAGACAACTCAGACTACTCACAGTTTGTGTTTGTCCTTTGTTTTTGAAGAGGACCATGATGATAGGAAAATAATGACATGACTTGCAGTTCACTTAGTTGGGGGGGAGATGATATAAGGGAGGGCATGTTGGGGGAGGGGGTAGTCAGAAGCAAATACTTTTGAAAAGTGACTGGTCAAAGGAGAAAATAGAATAAATGGGGGGCAGGATAGGATGGAGGGAAATAGAGTTAGTCTTTCACAATATAATTATTATGGAAGTGTTTTGTATAACTATATATGTATAACATATACTCAATTACTTGCCTTCTCAATGACAGTGGTTGGTGGGGGGCAAGAAGGGAGAAAATCTGGAACTCAAAGTTTTAAAAACAAATGTTAAAAATTGTTTTTACATGCAACTGGGAAATAAGATACACAGGCAATGGGATATAGAGATCTATCTTACTCTACAAGAAAGTAAGGGGGAAGGGGATGGGGGGATAGTGATAAAAGGGAAGGCAGACTGGGGGAAGGGGTAGTCAGAATGTATGCCATCTTGGGGTGGGGAATAGAGAGAGATGGGGAGAAAATTTGGAACTCAAAATCTTGTGGAAATGAACGTTGATAACTAAAAATAAATTAATTAATTTTTAAAAAGAAGAAGAAAGGCTAGCAAGCCTAGATATCTACAAAGTGAAAAAGAATTAACAATGAAACCATATATAGAGTAGAAACCTTATGTGATTACACAGATAAAAATATCTGATATGTTCAATAAATTATACAAAAGTAAAAAAAAAAGATTTGGCCCTTTGTGCTTAGATTGTATTTAAATTTGGAGCTTATTGTGGTATATGGTAGAATATGCTACTATAAATCTACTTTCTGCTAAACTGCTTTCAATTTCCCAATAGACCTTATCAAGAAAGAATTCCTTCTTATCTCCCCAAATCCAGTAATTTATGTTCTTGAGTTTATAAAATGCTGGGCTAACGTTTACAATTGCTTCAAGTTCTTATCTATTCAGTCTTTTCTAATGCTCTACTCTTCTATGTTTTTAAAGAATATAAAATAGTTATAATTATAGCTCCATGATATAGTTCCAAGTCTATTAAAGTTCTGCCTCCTTTATTTGTATTTTTTCCTTTATTCCCTTTGAAATGCAAGACTTTTTATTCCTCCAAATAATGGAGGAATTGTATTATCTAGTTATATGAAGTATTGCTTTGGTAAGTGAATTGTTATAGTAGTAAATCTATAAATGAATTTACAGCACTGTCATCATAATCATTTTAATATATTGGCATAGCCATAAGTACTAAATTTCTCTCTATATTTTAAGACCTCTTTTATAACAGTGAAGAGCATTTTGTAGTTGTATTCATGTAAATCTTGTATATGTGATGGTAAATTAATTCTCACATTTGTTATGCATGTTATAGCTATTTGGAATGGATTTTATCCTTTATCATTTTTTCCTGATTTTTATCTTACTGTAGAGAAATACTAATTATTTTTCTGGATTTATTTTGTACCCTATTCCTTTACTAACAATGCCCAGACCCAACATTATCCAGACACATAGTCTAACAAGGTGTGTGTGTGTCTGTGTGAGTGAGAGAGAGAGAAGAGAAGTAGACAGAGTTAAAGAGGTAGAGAGAGAAATGTAGATGTAGAGAGATAGATGAAGATAAGAGAGGTAGATAGATGGATACGTAGGTAGAGATAGATACATAGATATGTAGAGAGGTAGATAGCTAAAGATAGAAAGTAGATAGATTACTTTTCTCTATATAAATGTATGTGTATATATATATGTACATATTTATGTTTATATACATACACAGCCATATCTGTATACACATCTATATATTCACATATATATGCATATATACACATTGATTAGTGATAAGGACATGATCCTGGAGAGATGGGCTGAACACTTCCATAGTGTTCTAGATAGAATGTCATCAACCAATGCTTAAGCCTTTGACTGTATTCCTCAGGTTGAAGTCAATCCCTCTCTAACCAAGTTTCCAACTGAAGAAGAGATTTTGAATGCCCTTAGGATCATCTCCTAATGTTGTAAAGCACATGGTGCTGATTCTATTCCAGCATAAATTTACAAGATAGGGGATCTACTGTACATACAAAAGCTAACTGAAATCTGGGTTATATGGCAAGAAGAGGTTACCCTCCAGGAGTTCAAAGGTGCCTCCATTGTCCATCTCTATAAAGGACAAGGAAACAGGCTGCCCTGTGATAGTCACAGGGGGGCATCTCTCTCTTAGTCATTGCTTACAAGATTCTTGCCAGAGTTCCCCTTAATCAGCTGGTCTTTCACCAGGGAGATGTTCATCTGCCTGAGAGTCAGTGTCAGTGTGGCTTCAGAATGGACTGAGGAACAGTTGATACGGTGTTTGTTGCCCAACAATGTCAGGAGAAATGCCAGGAGCAGAACAGAGGTCTATACACAATGTTTGTTCATCTGACCAAGGCCTTTGACTCTGTCAGTCATGAGGGTTTGTGGAAGATTGTGGCATGGTCATGCAACAATTCTCCACTTTAGTCTTGGCTTGCAGCCTTTTTAAGATCAATAATATACCATTAGTGTGGTAGCTGACCTTAATGCTGTTTTCATTCTCATTGAAGACATCGGACAGCATAACTGTAAACCTCAGGTTATAAAGCATGGGAGCAAGCATACTACTCTGCTTTACTCCAATGGTGACTGGAAAAGCGTGAAAGCACGATCTATTATCCAGAACCCATGCAAGCATGTCATAATGGGCTGGTGTACAATACTGTTGCAACAATCCGGCTAGCAGCTGCTGCAGGGGTGAAAAACCAACACAAGCCCAACAACAAGAATGCTACAAGCCCAGGTTCTTTTGATCTGCTTTACTAAGGAAAGCAACATTAAGGGGTTAACAAGCTTACTTTAATCTAACATACAAATATCATTCAGTCAGCTCAGGGGGAAATGCCAGCACCCTGATCTTCAGAACAAATACAAACAGAGCAAATAAACATGAATCAACAGACAGATTTCTGTCTGACAAAATCACAATATACAGTTACCAGAGAAGCACCAACATCTTAGTTTTCTCTAAAGCCTGGGAGCTGGACCAGAGTCACACGCCATTCCTGCTGTGGCTCAGAGCTCCAAAGGAGAAAGCTAAATATCTTGTTCAGGGTCAAAGGTGAGTCACACAAGCATCTGGCCCACGTGACCTAAAAGCGTCACAAAAATGCGACTTAAACCCATGTGGTCTAAAAGCCTCTGATGTCACAAACATGTCACTCAAACCCATGTAAACTAGGTTTTCCCTTGAGGCAAGGAGGTCATCAAGGACTCCTAATTTAATCAAGGAAATAAAGACCAAACTCTTCAAGGGCACTTGGTTGAATAAGTGCTAAGAGCCCATCTTGATTGCCAATAAATATACTGATGAACTCCAGGCAACTACATTTTGCCATGATCTTCCACAAACCATGCCATATTCCACTGAGAAAAAAAAATGTATGTTCCTTTCTATTTCCATTCAGTTTTCTCCAGAGATTTTTCACATCTATCTTTTCTAGAATTCTATTCACCTCCTTAACTTCTTTCCTGTTTTTTTTTTGTTAGCTTTATCTAGTTCTGAGAGTGTAAAGTTGAGGTTCCCCACTAGTATAGTTTTATTGTCTATTTTCTTCTGTGACTCATTTACTTCTTCAAAAATTTAGATGCTACGTTATTTGGCACATATATGCTTAGTATGGATATTAATTTATTATCTATGGTACCTTTTAGCAAGATGTAGTTTTCTTCCTTATTCTTTACTTAGATCTATTTTTGCTTTGCTTTGTCTGAGATTATGATTACTACCTGTGCTTTTGTTTGCTTCAGCTGAAGCATAATAGATTCTGCTCCCTCATCTTACTCTGTATGTGTCTGTGCTTCAAATGTTTTTCTTGTACATAGCATATTGTAAGATTCTGGTTTTTAATCCACTCCACTGTCCAATCACATTTACATCCCATGCACACTTACAGCTATGATAACTAACTGTATGTTTCCCTCTGTCCTATTTTTCCCTTATTTATCCTTCTCTCTCTCACTTTTTTTAAGGTTTTCTTTTGTTTTGGGGGGGGGCAGGGCAATTGGGGTTAAGTGACTTGCCCAAGGTCACACAGCTAGCAAGTGTGTCAAGTGTCTGAGGTCTGGATCTGAACTCAGGTCCTCCTGACTCCAAGGCCAGTGTTCTACTCACTGCACCACCTAGCTGCCTCTTTCTCTCACCTTTTACCCTGTACCTCCTCATAAGTTTTTTTCCTTCTGATCACCACTTCTCTCAATCTGCCCCCTCTTCTATCAGTTCCCCCCCCTTTCTTCTCTTATCCCTGTCCCTTTTTGCTTCCCTATCACATAAGATAGATTTCTATATCCAAGTGAGTGTGTATGTTATTCTCTCTTTGAGTCACTTCCGATGAAAGCATGATTCAAGCATTTTCCACCCCCCACCTTTCCCTCAAATGTAATAGCTCTTTCACCCCTCTTTCATGGGAGATAATTCATGCCATTCTATCCCCCACCCCTTCCCTCTTCTCCCAGTGCATTCTTCTTTATCACCCCTTAATTTTGTTTTATTTGAATATCGTCCCATCATAGTCATCTCATACCCACACCCTATGCCTATGTATACTCCTTCTAATTGCCCTGATAGTGATAAAGTTCTTAAGAGTTACAAATATCATCTTTCTATGTAGGAATATAAACAGTTTAAACTTATTGGATGTCATGTTTTCTCTTTCTTGAGAAAATGAAAGGTGAGGAAATTGAGGCCCAGACCTAGTAAGTAATTTTCCCAAGGTCACCCAGGTAGGAAGTAGCAGAGCGATCATTTGAACCCAGTTTCTCTGACTCCAGAACCATCATTATTTCTACTATACTACAATCTGTCCCCAGTGCCTTCAACCAATCCTCGTATCACATAGACTCCAGACCTCTTATTATCCTGGTCATCCTACTCTGGATTTCTGCACCTTATTCAAGTCCTTTCTAAAATGTGAAGCCTAGAACTGAGTGAAACATTTCAGATATGGCCTGATCCAGAGCAGAGTGCAATGAGATTTAATACCTCCTTCATCCTGGAAGCTAATACTCCCAAGGCTGCATTAGCTTTTTGGCTTCCATACGATACTGTTGACTTATATGGAACTTGCAGTCCACTAAAACTCTAAGATCTTTTGCATATGAACTGCTTTCTGGGCATGCCTCCCCTATCTCTGATTTAAATGAACTCCTTGAACTTTAGACTTTATGTTTTATAAGACTTTATATTTATCCCTATTGAATTTCATTTCCTGTAAACCAGTCCAATATCCTAGTCTGTTAAGATCTTTTAGGGACTGGACTCTTTGCCTCAATATGTTAACTCTCCTTTTCAGCTTTGTGTCATCTACACACCTATTGTTTTCCTTCCTTTGCCCATTGGGGATCTGTGATACCTAGAATCAGCTTTTCTGTTGCCAGACCACTTTCCTTCCTCTAAGACACACAGACTCCATGGGGAAAAGTGTGTTGAAAGCAAGCTTATAACTGTAAAACATGGATTTTTAAAACATTTGTTTGGAAGATCTAATTCTTAGGAAGTGTTTTGAGATGCTCAGTATTTAGGGAATTCCCAGTTTGTGCAGACATTGCTTTTGTTCCAGTTGGCAGTTCAAGAAGAACCTGAAGAGCCTGGATTGCTCCACACTTAAGAGTAGATAAGAATGTGTCTAAAACCTAACCATTTGAAAATTTCCAAATCCAAAACGTGCTTGAGTGTACCTGGCACTCCTCAGAGGCAATTGCCTTCTTTGGCATGTAATCTGAAACATGAACACAGACAATGGTTCCTATTACAGGGGAAGGAGAAAGCATGTGATATAGAGAAAAGGGAGATAGGTATTTCCTTTTCAATATAATTTTAAGGTTCAGAGTCAGTAATGACCGTCTAATATTAGATTCAGAAATATTAAGATAATACACATTTTGAAAGTATAGCGGCTTGAATTCTTTACTTTTAGACAAAAGAAAGATTCATCGTAAGAAAAATATTTGGACTCGATAGAATATAGTAGATTAATGGCATAAGAAGAAAACAAAGGAGCAGGCAATTCAGGTCATGATTTAGAGCTAAATGTGAAATAAAACTGCAAAGATCAGAAAAAAACAAGCCTGGGGATTATTTAAAATTTAAAATGTAATAAAAATTTCAATTCGACAGACATTTAAACACCTATTATGTACAAGACATTGTTCTAGATCTTAGTGACACAAAGACAAAATGAAAACAATTCATGCCTTCAAAGATCCTTTATTCTTTATCTACTGATAAACATGATTTTAAAATAATCAAATTTTTGATAAGAAAATAGAAATATTTTTATCTACCATTATATTACTGGGGCTTACTATGAGATAACTTTTACTGACTCTTATTCTATTTACTCAGCACATATTTTCCCAATATTCTGTTTTTATTGAGTTATTTTCTTTCCTTAAACTCCATTTCTTGGGGATCTTGACCACTCCAAAGGTTTCAAATATCGCCTCTCCACAGATTCCTCCCATATCTCTATTGCCACCCCAAATTCCCTCATAAGTACGATATGGTTTCTTCGACTCTCTGTAGGACATCTTGACATCCCACTAACACCCCAAATTCAACAAAACCAAAATTGATCTTGTTATCTTCCCAAATTAGCTCCATCCTGTACCTTCCATGTTTATATTGATAGAGACTCAAAACCTCCACCTTTTAGGCTGAAGTACCAGACAGGAAAAACTCATGGATCTGATTCTCAGGTACAAACAAGAATGGTAACTGGGGTGAACTATAGCAAACTTAGGAGACATGACTATTCCAACTTAGAGTTTTCTGAGGAGGGGAAAATTGAGGATAATGGATGTCCAAAGAATGACCTGGGTTTCTGCTTAGAGTGAGTGGGACAATGATAACTAATGATAGAAAGAGGACAGAAGTGTTTAACTGTTGTTTGGTTCTGTTTCACCTGCCAAGAATGGTCTTTGGATTGGAAAGGGTAGAGGAAAAAACCAGCTAATAGAACAATTAATACCCAATATAAGTCAATAGCAAAAAAAGGATGTAGCTTCCTCTGGTGAGTTATTCCAAATGAGTTACTTCCTAGGAAACTTGAAGAATTTAAAGGTTTAATCATTGAGCTAATCTTGGTAATCTGAAAAATCATGGAGAATGGGGAAAAGAACAACAGCTCTGGAGACAGGCAGATGTCCTGATTTTAATAAAAGAGAAGAGAATGGAGTCCACAAGCCCTCAACCAGTGAGCTTGACTTATGCATTATATTTGTAACTGGGTGTCTGACCAATGAAGTTTTTTAGTTTTTAGAACACATTCAATATGCTATACCTGGTACCAACCCACTTGGAGGCTAAATGAACTTTGTTTTCTGGGTGTGTGTATACACATACACACATATATACACACACATATATATGTATGGAAATCTTTCCTCACTTCAGAGAATGTACTGGTATGGTATTTTATTTGGCTTGCTACAGAGTAAAGAAAAGCTAAGTTTGAACTGAGTGTATGTATATAAAAAGCTTGAACAGATGAAGTTAATTTCTCTCTCCCTAGTGACTTTGAAGTGAGGAAAAAATACTGTGAACTGCTAGGTTGGAGAGTCCCTGCTGTAACTGTGAATGCATGATGCTGCTGGTTTTCTGTCTCTGCTGTATTTATTCTATTCCGATTTTGGTTGAATGAGTATTAGAAACAAAACAGACCAAATTATGACCTTGTTAATAGCAGTCAATGCCTTCCCTTTTCAGAATCCGTTCCACCATTTCTTCACATTTCCTATCTAGTTATTTACATGTTGTCTTCTTCATTAGAACATAAACTCCTTGAGGACAAGGACTGTATTTTTTTCTTTCTTTGTATCCCCATGCTCCTTGCCACGTAGTAAGTATTTAATATAATGGTTGTTGACTTGACTACAATGGACATTGGAAGAGTGAACCTAGATCCCATATATACAAGTTTAAGGGGTGGTTAGTGAACACCCAGAAAAAAATAAGTTGTGATCACAAAGAACCATCATGGCTTCATCCAGAACAAGATCTAGAACAAGCTTATTTCCTTTTTGATTATTCAGTCGGTAGATCAGAATAACAATGTAAACACAGTTTAGCAAGATTTTAACAAAACATTTAAAGGCTCATACTTTTCTTGTGGTGGAAAAGGATACATGTGAGTTAGATGATGTATGATACAGTATGTTACTTATACAATTTGTTGGATATGAATAGTACACGTAATTGATTAAATAACTAGTCTTAAACACAGTCCTTAATGGTTAAGTATTAGTTTAGAAAGAGGTCTTCCCTGGAGTGATACAGAGATCTGTTCTTGACCATATGCATTTCATTTTTTTTACCAATTACTCAGATAAAGGTTAGGTAGTATTCTTATTAACTTTTCCCATGACACAATGGTAGAAGGCCTATATAGCTAACACACACAATGTCAGAATTAGTATTCAAAAATGATTTGGAAAGTTAGAATGGTGGGAGAAGTTGAATAAGGTGAAATGTAACCAAGATAAGTGTAAAGTCTTATATGTTGGTTCAAAAATTCAGGTGGGGTGGAGCCAAGATGGTGGGGTCAGAGTTTGGGTTCAGCCAATGCCCTGGGGGGCAGCTGAGGAGGTGCAGCTGCAGAACTACAGGTGCAGTTGCTTCCAGCCCCAGGCCCACCTGGTGGGAGGAATTAAGTGGCGAATCCCAGCAAGAGTGCAGAATCTGCTTAGATTTGAGTCAAGGTCCGGGTTAGCAGTTGTTGGAGGAAGAGGAGGACTGGTGTGGCAGAGCTTGCTGTGTAGAAGTAGCTCTGAAAAGAGCAGTACAAGGCCCCTCAAGCTTGGGACAAAGTACTCCCTACTCTACAAGCAGTCATACCCTGTTGAAAAACTCAAGGGTCAAGTAGTTGGCTGGGAACATGAACAGGCAGCAAAAACGGGATAAGATTCAGACTCAGACTTTGGAGTTTTTCTTTGGTGACAAGAAGAACAAAACATAAAGCCAAAAGAAGTCAACAAAGTCAAAGAGCCTACACCAAAAGCCTCCAAGAAAAACATGAACTGGTCTCAGGCCATGGAAGAGCTCAAAAAGGATTTGGAAAAGCAAGTTAGAGAAGTAGAGGAAAAATTGGGAAGAGAAATGAGAGTGATGTGGGAAAACCATGAAAAACAAGTCAATGACTGGATAAAGGAGACCCAAAAAATATTGAACAAAATAATACCTTGAAGAATAGACTAACTCAAATGTCAAAAGAGCTCCAAAAAGCCAATGAGGAGAAGAATGCCTTGAAAGGCAGAATTAGCCAAATGGAAAAGGAGGTCCAAAAGACCACTGAAGAAAATATTACCTTAAAAATTAGATTGGAGCAAGTGAAAGCTAGTGACTTGATGAGAAATTGAGATTTTATAAAACAGAACCAAAGGAGTGAAAACATGGGAGACAATGTGAAATATCTCATTGGAAAAACCACTGACCTGGGAAATAGATGCAGGAGAGAGAATTTAAAAATTATTGGATTACCTGAAAGCCATGATCAAAAAAGCACCCAGATATCATCTTTCAAGAAATTATCAAGGGAAACTGCCCTGATATTCTAGAGCCAGAGGGTAAAATAGAAATTGAAAGAATCCACAGAGCACCTTCTGAAAAAGATCCCAAAAAGAAGACCCCTAGGAACACTGTTGCCAAATTCCAGAGCTCCCAGATCAAGGAGAAAATACTGCAAGCAGCCAGAAAGAAACAATTTGAGTATTGTGGAAACACAATCAGAATAACCCAAGATCTAGCAGCTTCTCCATTAAGGGATTTAAGGGCTTGGAATATGATATTCAATGGAGGTCAATGGAGCTAGAATTAAAACCAAGAACCACCTACCCAGCAAAACTGAGTATCATGCTCCAAGGCAAAATATGGATTTTCAGTAAAATAGAGGACTTTCAAGCTTTCTCAGTGAAAAGACCAGAGCTGAATAGAAAATTTGACTTTCAAACACAAGAATCAAGAGAAGCATGAAAAGGTAAACAAGAAAGAGAAATCACAAGGGATTTACTAAAGTTGAACTGTTTTGTTTACATTCCTACATGAAAAGATGATGTATATAATTCAAGAGACCTCAGTATTAAGGTAGCTGAAGGGAATACACACATACACACACACATATATATACACATATATGTATGTATGTACACGTATATATATTATACATATATATATATGGGGGGGCACAGGGTGAGATGAATATGAAGGGAGGATATCTAAAAAAATAAAATCAAATTAAGGGATGAGAGAGGAATATATTGAGAGAGGGAGAAAGGTAGATAGAATGGGGTAAATTATCTCACATAAAAGTGGCAAGAAAAAGCAGTTCTGTAGGAAGGGAAGAGGGGGCAGGTGAGGGGGAATAAGTGAATCTTACTTTCATCAGATTTGACCTGAAGAGGGAATAACATATACACTCAATTGGGTATCTTACCCCACAGGAAGGAA
>CM053625.1:195332453-195446159 GCA_028646595.1 Phalanger gymnotis
TCACTGACTTAATTAAACGGAGTTGCTCACCACCTTGGCTCCCGTCCCTTCATTGCCTGCGAGATCAGGTCTCTCTTCAGAGAGATCCCTACAAGAGTTTTGGGGTAAGCGAGTTCCCAACTTTCCCCTTACAATAGTTCATACCATAAGGGCATCATTTAGAAATGCTTGGGATGTTTAGCCAGGAGAAGTCAGTCAGGAAGTATTTATTAAAGCACCTATTATGGGCCAGGCTCTATGCTAACTGCTGAGGATACAAAGAAAGGCAAAAGCCAGTCCTGCCCTCCAGTAGCTTACAATCTAATGGGGGAAGATAACAAATTAATCTGTACAAATAAACTATATACTGGCTAAATTGCAAGTACCTAGCCTAAGGAAGATCCTAGAATTAAGAGTGATTAGGACAGGCTTCCTGCAGAAGGTAGAATTTTAATTTGGATTTGAAGAAAGCCATGGAAGCCAAAAGGCAAAGATGGAAAGAGGGAAAGAGAGACAGAGAGAGCATTCCAGGCAAGACTGGGGATGGAAGAGATAGAAAAGGAAACAGAAGGCATGCTAACTAACCCAAAAGATACTGCAGGCAACAACTTGCTCTTTCTTATACAAAACATTATATTTCTTATGCTCCAACAGTTGTCCTATGCTAGATTGTGTTACCTCTTTATCTCTGCTTCTTGGAATTCCTAGATCCCTTCAAGATTCAGCTCAGGTGCTATTTCTACAAAAGGTATTTCTTGAATCCCCCTAATTGTTAGAACTTCTCCCCTCCAAGCCCCCAAATACTTTGTACTTATTTTGGACACAGTTCATGTTTGATTATCTGTACATATCTTGTTTCCTCCAGCAGAAAGTAAGCCCCTTATGGACAGACCCTGGTTCATTTTTGTCTTTTTGGTTCCCCTTTCCCTCCTATAGTACTTGACATATATTAGTATAGTACTTAGTGAATGTCTACTGAATTGAATTACAGACAAGTAAAATATATCCATTATCTCCCTTCTGCAGCATCAGTTCAACAACTCTTGGAAATTCAGACCAGAAATCAGGAGCTGGAGAGAAAGGAGTCAGGGTGGAAGGAACAAAATTCAAGGAGAGGAGTAAATGTCTTTTAAGTTTATAGATCTTATGAAATAAGGGACCTGACTAATTAAAAAGCTTTGCATAATGGTGAAAATTTGAGGGAGGCCAACCAGTCATTGGGAAACACTATTTCGAACCCCTTTAAGTATGTTTGATGAGGCATCCATAATGGTCCCACTACAACAACCCACCCTCAACCACTGTCACAACCATTATTTCAGTTCAGATGCAGATATCCTATCTGCCATGAGGATACATTATTTGTCAGCTGAGCCACAACTCTATGGCCTTCAAAGGGTGAACTTCTGAAAATCACAGCATAGCATAGTCCTTATACTTTGAGGCCAACTGAAGGAAGAGGCCTGAGGATCAAGGATTATTCCTTTAGTATATCCGTGGAATTCTGGCCCATCAGCAGATTAAAAGTGTAATTTTGATGCATAAGAAACAATCAACGGATATCCGTGCCTTCTCTGAAGTGGGGTAGGAATAGTGAAGGTCCCCTCCCCCGCCCCATCACACATACCCAGAAAGGAACTAGGACTGCACTTGGACTTCTGGGAAAAAACATTCTGATACCCTCATTATCAAAATTGTTTCAAATGGCTAGGCAAAGTTAGAGAATTTGTTTATAAATCATCACGCTAGAATTGTGTGTTTTACTTTCTTGTGGGAGGTGTTAGACAGATTCACATCAAGGACAGTCTCAAAGTCACTACTCTCTTTACTCCATAGTTTGGTTTCCCATCTCTATAGAACTAAGATGCTCAGCCCAGTTCGTAGGATCATAAAGCAAAAAGAGACCTCAGAGGCCATCTAGTCCAACACCTTCATTTTCAGAAGAAGGAACTGAGGCCCAGGAAGGCCAAGTGATTTGCCCAAGGTCAGGTAGGTAATAAACATCAGAAGTGAGATTTGAACCCAGGTCCTCTCACTCCAGAACCAAGGCTTTTTCTACTAAATAAGAAATCAGGTTATATTGGTTATATTGGAGTGATCAAATCCCAGGGAAAACTGTCTCATAATTTTGAAATTCACTGAAGATTAATTTGTTGCAGAAAGCCATTTTAATAGTTTGCAGTGAGAAATAGCTCTTTCCATTTGGGAAGCTAATTTCAGAAGACATATTTAGTTCAGAAGACTATTTGCTGATATATTGAGTCATCATAAGTAAGGAGTCCATAGAGCAATATAGTCCTGCCTTAAGTATCCTATTGCTCCTTTTGGCAAGGTCCCCTTTATACCCTCCCCCATTGTTGGAAGCACACCCCCCTGACCTCCCCCCAACTCCATTTTTGAATGTTCCAAGCTTTCCTTTCTGTCCCTCTGATTACAGTCACATTCAAACACCACTGATTATTTCAAGGAGGAAAAAAACCCTAGTAGACCTCAATCTCCCCGCTAACAGCTGATGGAATATTCACATCAGAAAAAGACCCTGATTGCTGTAGGAAGAGAATTTCTATGGGCTAATTTTTCTTTTAACACCTGATGGCTAATGGTTGTCTGCAATAAGTGAAAAGTACTATTTTGTGGTGTAGCACCATTTAGGCATAGGGGGAAGAACACTGAATTTGGAATAGAGAGGTCCCAGATTCTAGGAAGAGTCTCTGAACTTCTTGAAGTCTCAGTTTTGTCATCTATACAGAGTTGCTGTGAAGATCAAATGTAATTGTGTATTTAAAGCTCCTTGTAAACTGCTACATAAATGTCAGCCATATGAGGAAGATGGTATTCTCCAAAAAGTTAAACTTATCCCACCCTACTAGTTCCAGCTCATACTCTACCTCTTCCAAGAAGGCATGCCTTAGCAAAAATGACCTCTCTTTTCCCTGTCCTGCGTCTGCCCAAGGAGATTTATTTGGCCTCCATTATATCCATGGAACTGGGCTCTACCAATAACTTGGTGCCTTAGACAAATTATTTTAACCTCTCTGGGTCTCTTCTCCTCTGGAAAATGTGAGTGCTGGACTAGACGACCTCTAAGTTTCCCTTTAGCTCTATATCTTGTATTTCTATTAGCAATTGTTAGAACCAGAATACAAGCACAAGTCTACCAGCAGTTGTTGGTCCGAGGTCAGAACAGACCAGAAACAAAACTCTTTCGAGACTTGGATGGGAAACTACTTAAATTTTAGTTTTCTGCTATTCTTCCTGGCTAGGCATAGGATCGGTCCCAGGGAATGAGGCATGGCCCAACCTGAAGGTAGGAATTTAGGTGTTCTGTGGCCGTAGCTTTGTGGGTTGCAGGAATTATACGCTCAGTCTTTTAGAGCAATCACATTTTTATTTCTAAAAAGTTTGGTGTGGTGTGTTTTGCTCATGTAGATTACATATGTCCGTATGGGTCTGTCTAGATGTGGCTTGGAAAGAGTTATGAATAAATATTTCTGAAGTCCCTTTTCCTCACCTTTCTTGAAGGAAGACTTTGATTCTTGCCAGGAGGGGGAAGAAGGTTCCAGAAGGAGAGGCCAATTCCTCTGCTCTCCTCAGAAAGAGAGGCTATTGGGCTAGTATTATATCTCTCTACTCCCCTAATAATTTTTGTTGTTGTTTGTTCTTCATTTTCAAAGAGGACCAATGACATCACAGCATGATATCTTGCCTTGCAAGTGAATTGGATGTAAGTGAGTCAGAGCTGCACAAAGTGTCAGCCTCACTCTCTCTTCCTGAGTCACATAAATCTAGTGGCAAGACAAAAGTCAAGACAGCCCTCCAGTGGAGGACCCTGTATCTTCAATAACTGACCAAGCTCTAAGCACTCTACAGCACCTGCTTCAGCCATCTCCAGGGCCCTTGAAACAAATAAAAATAATTGTTAGGTTCAAGCCGAACTCCTGATCACTATCCCTTAATGAGGAAAGCATGTCCCAAACTATGTTTGGCTTGACTCCCTTCTCACCAAATGCCAGTCCCACAATGAGCGCACATAACAAATAACAAACAAACCTCATTTATCCAAGCCAACAGCAAATAGAAATCAGAGAAAGTGTACAGGTGAGGATAGATGGATGGATGGATAGACAGATAGAGCACAGAATTCTATTGGGAGCGAGATATCTTAGTTCAACCAAGAAAGGAGGTCCCAGATCTCATTTAAGGGGAAATTCCCATAGTCTCCAGTATAGTTAGTAAGCTGAGAATAGGGACATTATCAAGGTGCTTGCTTCTCTATATGTTGATCTCTTTCCAGAGTCTCTCTCCCTTCGGGGACTTGAAGAGAGTCTGGAATAGTATTTCTCCTTCTTGAAGTTGGAAACTAGAAGACAAGATCTTTCTTCTCCCAAATTCTCACCAGAATGTCCCTCACACAGATACAGAGGACTGAATAATAAATCTCTACTAATGAGGGGCTATTAGTGACACAGAGGATAGGCCTGGAGTCAGGAAGATTCATCTTCCTGAGTTCAAATCTAGCCTCAGACACTTATTAGCTGTGATTCTGGACAAGTCACTTAACCCCATTTACCTCAGTTTCCACATCTGTAAAAAGAGCTGGAGAAGGAAATGGCAAACCACTCCAGTATCTCTGCCAAGAAAACCCCATAGGAGGTCAAAAAGAGTTGGACATGACTGAAAAATGACTGCACAACAAATGAGGAGAGCAACCATACAAATGGACTTTGAGGTACAGGTTATACAGTCTTTGTAGAATGTTCATTTGGGGAGTTTTGAATCTTTCTAGACCTCAGTTTCCCCCTTGTAAAATTAGGGAGTTAGACCAGAAAACATCTAAGAGACCTTCCAGCTCTATGATGCCTTGAACTTGATTTTGTATATTCATTGCTTCAAAATCTAAGACCATTTTCTCCTAATCTACAATCTCACCTTTGAAAAGAGTTTTAATATTCCCTGAACATTAATGAAAAGTAATTGAAGGGATTGGCTTCAGCCTACTTTCCCTAAACAGACTTGGTCAAGTCTTATTCAAATTACTCCTGGATACTGACATTGCCATGAAGAATGAGATCAGACCTAGAAACAAAAGGCTAAAAGGAATCCCACAATCAGCCTACTGAAAATTACCCAACAGCCTACAAGAAACAAAATCTCTTTCTTCTAGAAAATGCCCTTTTATTTAATTTTCATGAGAAATTACATGAGGTATACCCAGAGAAAATGCTTGTTTTCTCTTATAGGATCATAGATTTAGATCTGGAAGGGACTTTCAAGATCATTTAAATAATGATAGATAGCAAGATAGATAGATAAGCATTTATTAGGTGCTTAGTATTGCCAAATAGTATGCCAAGTCCTGGGGATACAAAAACAAGAAGAAAAAACAGACAGTCTGTTTTCTTAAGGATTTTACAGTCTAATGGGAGAAGACAACACATAAAGGGGAGATAGAAAGGGGACATAGAGGGAGGTTCTTGCATAGGAACAAGGTAGCTGGTACAGAGATGGAGCTTCCCAGAAAGTGAGGCTTAGCCAAGAGGGAAATAACCAGTTTTATTGAGACTTCTGATGACATGGTAGCTCCAGATAAGCACTCAGCAATTATCACAGGGTAGAGTCATCCTTAAGGAAACAAAGCATCTAGTGTGGAGGTAGCCAGACCAAAGAGGGAGGGGAAATGAAAGATAAATACTTTGGGCTTCAATTTTCCCTTATGTAAAGTAAACGGGTTAGACTAAATGACCTCTAAAGCCCCTTCCAGCTCGATGTCTCTACCCCCTCCCCCTATCTGTACCCTTCAGTTATTGTAGTAATTACAAGGGGATTAATTGCAAAAATGAAGATGAGTTTTAGCATTCTAGTGGATTTCCCCACCTGGAATCTGGCTCCAATTTCCAAATATTCTGAGACTATTTCCTGCTTAGGTATTTCAGAAAGTCAATTATAGTATGTATTTACTGAAATGGTGTAATTTCCAGGATAACAATTTTTTCTCTTACCTGCTCCTTTATCTTTCTTCACCAGGACTCATAATATTGCTAATAGCTTAGCTGAAATTCAATCAGTTTCAGTCTGCTGGATATTGAAGCCAGCAACTCCTGTTAGTAGGGTTGTTATGCCCAAACTTAAAAAAACTATAAATAAATAAAAGTTGATTTTACATTTTCAAGATTTCCTTCCCAGACAAATGCTTCAGGTTATCTGAGAGACTCCCCACTCCTTGACAGACCCACAGTCCCAGTCTCCTTGCTTTCTGTGGATCTAGTTCTTCCCATGTTTTAATGAAACATGATGGGGAGAAAATAACCATTTACTCTAATGAATTCCCCTTGGCAAAATGAGAGATTACTTTAAAATCAAAGTAGCCAGAGCTGATATCTTGGATAAAAATAATTACATCGCATGCTGAAGAAAGATTAGGAAATTCCTCTAGAGTGAGGTAGAGAAAACATTGCTTAAAAAATCCAAATTAAGTGGCATATCCTTGAAACTTAAGCATTATCACATGCTCATTTAGTGGGAAAATAGTTACTGCCTACATAATAATATTTTCTTGGCTTTTCCATTAATATTATTTCTCAGGCCCTATCTATAAAGAGAAGCAGCATGGACTAAGAGCCAGTCTCTAGGCCAGGATCACTTGGATTCAAATCCTGGCTTTTGATATATATTAGCTGTGTGACCCTGGACAAGTCACATAACTCTCTAAGACTTTAAGTTGTAGGAGGTACTGACCAGCATTGGAGGGAAGTTCACTGACCACAAAGCTCCCTATAACAATGAAATCACAGATCCAATGTCTATTCTCCTACAATAGGAAGGCTTTTCCTGATCTATTGTAAAGCTATTACTGAGGTTTTTCCCTGGCCAGGCCACAGGGAAAAAAATAAATGGCTTTGTTGCTGACAGATATAAATAATAAAGGTAGGATCCTGGCTCCAAAGTTTGGAAGATGAGTACCTTGGTCTCTTCTATTGCTCTAAGTATTTGCCATTGT
Source organism: Phalanger gymnotis (assembly GCA_028646595.1). NCBI lineage: Eukaryota > Metazoa > Chordata > Mammalia > Diprotodontia > Phalangeridae > Phalanger > Phalanger gymnotis. The sequence continues at coordinate 195,339,430 of CM053625.1, forward strand.
TCAGCTTCGTTTGAATGCCAATCAAAGAAGATTCAAGGAATAAGCTGGACTTCTTAGCCTCTTCTGGAGGTTTTGCTTGTTTGCTTTTTCTTTCTCTTGGAGGGGTGGTGGTGGTGATGGTGGTCTCTGAAATATTACCAGGGGAGGGGAGGGGTGTTAATAAGTATCATCAAAAAACAGAAAACACTTAACCTTAGCTTGGGGATACCTGGCTTTATCTGACAGCCTTTAGCTAAGTATGGTGGCTCATAGATAGCCCTAATACCTATGCACTGAAAGAATTCTCCACCTACCCTTGTCAGGGAGAGGTTGTCTAGGACCTATATCCTACAGATAAGGTTAACACTCTCCTTGAAGAGATGAAGCCCAGGAGATTATAATGGCCCACAAGGCCATTGGAAATACCTAGCAGAGACAGTATGATATCCAGCAAATGCAACATACATGCAGACATGAAGTCTAGAGGGGAATAGAACAACATCAGCATTAGATATCAATGTACACAGTCAGAGACATGATTTGTTTTGGCCGAGTGTATGCCCCAGATTCATGGGTTCCTAGTGTGTGCCCCATCATACATGTTCCCTAGCTATACATGGACTCTTTATGCCTTTTCTTTGTATGTACTGCCTAATTCTGTGTGTTCTCTGTGTTTGTCTTGACCCACTGATATTATGATAATCTATAGAAGAGTGTATCCCATGGGTTCATAGAGGCATCTGTTCTCCTTTTATTTGATAATTTGGCAAAATATCTTTTTGCCCTGAACTAATATTTCATCTTAGGTGAAATGCACTAGGTGGTGCAGTGGATAGAGCACCAGGCCTGGATTCAGGAAGACTCTTCTTCCTGAGTTCAAATCTGGCCTCAGACTCTTCTTACTAGCTGCGTGACCCTGGACAAGTCACTTAACCCTATTTGCCTCTGTTCCTCCTCTGCAAAATAAGCTAGAGAAGAAAATGGCAAACCACTCCAGTATCTTTGCCCAGAAAACTCCAAAGGGGTCATGAAGAGTCAGATATAACTAAAATATAACTAAATAAAAATATTTCATCTGGCTGCCTTGTAAATGTCAATATATACAAAGAATTGCGAGCTATGATTTTGAGCGGGTACTGATAAATTACCTCAAACTAGGGTAGCTGTTCTGGGGGCCTATATGTGAGTGGATGTACCCCAGGTGTTAAATGAACCATCAAGATCCAAAAAACAGTTACCAAGCAAAGCCTAGCAACACAAGCTAGAATCTGAAAAGAAACAAACACAGCAACCAGGAAACAAGGTCAGGAACAAAGGAGATCAGAGCTGGGCTGTAAAGCCAAGGTTAGGGAAACAGGGGAGTGTTTTCTACATTGTCAAACCAAGACCAGAATTGAAAGAGGGGTGGAGAAAACCCCACAAACTTCAACAAGATGGAGCCAAAGAAGCAAATCACAGCCAGAAGCTGACCAGATATCAAGTGTTGGCTGGAAGGACCAGAATCAAAGGGGACAGCATCTGGAGATCCAGACAAGGCCTTCCAAAGGCTCCCTGTTCTCAAAGATCCTCCAAGCAATTCTACTAGACTGACCCTGCTGTGTTTTGAAATTAGGGAAAATGCCAGTTCCATATGACAACCTAAACTACACTCCTGATTTTTATCTGGTGATCTCTTGCCACCACCAGCCCCTTAGCTTTGATGGCTAAGACATGAAGAAGCAACAGAGTGACAGAAAAAGCCCTGAATTTGGAATTAAAGGATTTTGGTTCCAACCCTATCTGCATAGGGCTAGGCAAGCTATTTCTCCTCTTTGGGTCTCATTTTACATATGAAGGCTCATTGGACTAAATATGTCTAAGGCCCTTTTGGGATCTAAATCCTACAATTCCAGCTTAAGAACAAGATTTCCCCTCTCTAGTTACATTTTGCATCTAAGATCTGCCAGTGTTCCAATTTTTGCTTTGCCAGTCTCATTCTAATGTCTTCACCACCCCCAGGGAGATATCATTGGTTTTTCCACTAGTCCATCTGGCCCTTGTTAAATACTACACATGAACAAAATTCAATTGAATTGGATTCAGTGGAGATATAATCATCAGGAGCAGGGAAAAGAGTGCCTTAAATACTTGACTATACATTAGGGTGCCTTTCCTCCGCCTGATCTCTTCTACCAACTCACCTGTTCACAACTAGTCTCTTATGGGTATCGCTGGCCTTAAAAGCCACTGATACACACACACACATATATACATGTATATGTATATAGACACACATATATACATATATGTGTACACACATACATACATATATGTATATACACACATACATTGATAGGGATAGATACACATATGTGAATATATATACATATCTGTGTATGCATATGTTTTGATTTTTCAACTAAAAGGCATTGTACAGACTTGATGTCCCAGGCCACCTTTCTGCGAAGGTTAACCTTGTGTGGGTTTTGATCCTACACTAAGGCCTGGATCCTAAAAGACAAACATTTTGGCAGAGGAATCCAGGCAAACAAACCTGAAGAGTCTGTTTAGAGCATAACTGATTGAGGATCTTCTATAAGTGTATCCTAAAGCACAGGTCTGATGGTCATGCTCCTGCTCATGGACTCCAGCTGTTCTCTATTACTTCTCAAATCAACTACAAACTCCTCTGTTATGCATTTCATAACATAACATTTCTAACAACCTGGCCCCAATCTATCTTTCCAGACTTATTGTACCTTCAGAAGGGTGGCCTGGCCAATGAGTCCTGGGAGTACATGCATTTGGTGAGCCTCTTTTTAGAAGTGACTGATGACCCAGACTTGAAAGAGACCCAGGTCTCAGCCTTAGAGCAGATAGAGGACTTCTTTGACTGTGTCTGGTCAACAGTGTGTATTTTGGATAGGTGGCTGAGCCAGGGCCTAGTATACATTCAAAAGACTCCTATAACGACAGCCCAGCCAGGGGTGGGGAACCTGTGGCCTCAAGGCCACACATGGTCTTCTAGATCCTTGGGTATGGCCTTTTGACTGAGTCCAAGTTTTACAGACAAATCTTTTTATTAAGATTTGTTCTGTGAAGTTTGAATTCAGTCAAAGAACCACATTTGAGGATCTAGAAGGCCTCACGTGGCCTCAAGGCCTCAGGTCCCCCACCCTTGACCCCAGCCTCTTTCCTATAGACTATATTCAACTAGAGTCAAGGTCTGCTAAAAGCCTCCAGGTGTGGGAAGAGAACTAGTACCACTAGCCTGTTTTCCTTACCTGGGGCTGACATGAAGCCATGAACATATAGTCCTGCTATTCTTTTTGTCCTTATTGTATTTCTTCTTAGGTGAAAGAATATCAGCTATAGAATGGAGTGGGCTGCGGTCCTGTGAACTTTGGAAGGCTAGGAGAGATGCCAGAGGTCTAAGTATAGGAATCCTTGCCACAGTTTGCCACCAGTACAACCCTAAGGGGCAACCTTTAGGATCTAGCCTAGTGATTAATCGGACCTGGCAACTGAGACGCCAATTTCCAGAGCAAATTCAATTCTTGGTTTTGCCACGTTCAGAAGTAAACTTAATGGGATGAATACTTTATAGTACAGCTATCCCTTCCAATCTCAACTTTGCTCACTGCAGTTTTGATATATTGAGGGTCAGGATAAGAAATTAAATGGGAATCTGGGTGGGGGGAGTTTTGCGGAAGCTGCAGATGACACACAAAGGTCAGCAGAGGAAACAGAAAAAGTTTAGAAACTCAGAAATGCATAAAATAGATGAGTATTGTATAATATCAACATATATTATCTTTTAACATCGTAATAATTCAGACTTCTTCTCTGGTACAAAGGGAGGGCCAAAAAATTTTATGTGCACTTTCCAGATAGCGAGAGTGCCTTCCCCCAATCCCCTTGATATCACAGCATAAGCACTTTTAAGTCTGAGCCCACCTCATTATAAAGAAGTGTTTCCCTCATTTGGAGAAATGATTTATACTTCTGTTCTTGCAATATCTTCTTAGCGATATCCCTTTTTAAAAGCTATGCTAATCAGTTAGTGAACCTGGGACTCTAATTACTGCCAATTAATACTGGGGAAAACACAGTTAAATGGAGGCTTGAATCTTTATCATAGAAAAAATACCTACAATCCTTCAGGAGTACCCCTGGAACCCTGAGAGAGAAGGGTATAGCTGAACTAGCCTTACTCTGGGGGCTATGACTTAGAAGTATGAGTAGGATTCGAGATAAGGATACCTAAAAATTATAAAGGCTCTTGGGATTAAATTGGTCCTTTTGCAGTTGTAGGGACCCCCTAGAGAAATTTTTACCCAGACTTTAGTTCTTGGATTCACTAGTTTTAGAATCCACTAGATAAAAAAAGGGAGTGGGAAGAACAACATTATTTTTTCTCTCTCTGTTGTTTTAGGCTATAATCTTGCAGTCAGGTTTTTTCTGGTATGTTTCCTTTGCAAGTCAGACCAGTTGCTTTTGATATGATCTTTTCATCATTGAATGTCTAAGTACTGATACCTCTCATATTATTAAATCCTTTTCGAGTTTTTATATTGTACCCCTGAAATAATGATATCTATCTGATGATTGTTCATATTGCTCTGCTTTTAGAAAGGCCAGTCATTTAATCTTTTGGGGTCTCATTTTACATATGAGGACTCATTAGATTAAATGATTTCTAAGCCTCCTTTGAGATTTCAATCTTATAATTCTATTCTAGCAATAAAAATGCTCCTCTCATTTTAGGTGTAAAGTCTGCTAGTGTCCCAATTTTTGCTGGAACTTTTAAACCGTTTTAGACTGCTTACTTTTTTGAGATCCACATCCATATGAAAAAGTTTGCCTAAAAACCCTAAGTAATCAACCCCAAGTGTTTAATCCATTTTCTTGGGATCCTTGCATTTATTCAGGGCTTAACTTATCCTATTTTTTTGTCTCTATTTGACCTGCTTGTCTTTTATCGTGTTTAAAATTCCAGTAAGTTTACCCTTGTAGTAGCAAGGATCCATTGGGAGGAGGCAGGAAATTTGGAACACCCTTTGGTATAGAAACACAGAGGAAATTTTGCTGGCTCTCCAATGAGTTGTATAGTGTAGGGACTCCTGGAGAAATTTTGGTGTGGCTTGTGTAGAAAGGGATACCTAGAAATTATGTCCAGATCCCAGTTAGGATAGCCTTATGAACTGAGGGATTCATAAAAGAGTTTTCCCCACAATAGTTTGATTTCTTGGCTGATAGTAAGAGGTGAGTAGGCCCTTAATGAATGGTTTATTGATATTGATTGGAATCAGTGCTGCAGATCCTAAATCTTTTCAGGAAGAGCTCTATATGCTCTGGGAAGATCTGTAGGGACCTACTTTCTTTCTGAGATGATTTTTCTTTGCCTCTCCTTTATTGCTTTTGGGTTAGGGAAAGCCTGTTTAAGCACTAAGAAAAGCCCTTGTTAAGTACTAAGCAAGCAGTAATCTTTGATAAACTCTGTGAAACTTTCCTTCTTTGCTGAATTTGCATAACTCTCTATTTGGGAACTGTATAAGATCTATGCAATGCTGACTATTTTGAGACACTTTCCTGTATGACGCTAGGGAAGCAAGTGAAAAGACAATGCTTGTGACTCACCAGTAACACAGAGAACTCTTCTAGATTAGAGATATGTACAATGTGTTTAAAACACATCCTGGCCATTTTGTTGAGAAAAACATTTTTTTAATATGGGGGAGAGTATAACAAGAACCAGTCAATGAGAACCAAGCCCTTAAGAAAATGTGCAGGTATTTAGTCTGGTGCAATCCCTCCCATATGGATTTTGGAACATGTGTAGGTATTCTATGATAATCTTCTGTTCACTTGCCACATGGTGAAGGAAGGACTCCTCCATCGGCTGCTAAGCTAAAACAGAGCAAGCACACAAAGGATTTCTAGACACTGAACACAAATACTTTTCCTGGATATGACGAGGAAAGTTCTGTTGTAAGCTTTTGGGGATCTGGAAGGGGAGGGGAAGAGAAGCCCCCAGCACCCCTAGTGGAGTTAACATAGGGTTGTGAATCCATGGCAGCTATACTGGAGATACCTGTGACCTTATGGGTTTGAAAGGTAGAAGGAAGAGGACCAGGGACATGCGTCCATGCCAGAGTTTTCAATCTACCATCACAAACCTAAGGATTCACAGGGACATAGTCCAAGAGTGGACCAACTCCATCAACATGACAGTTCCTAGAGGATGGAATAACTCTTCCACTTGCTATGTCGCCACAGTCCAAAATGAACTTAATAGGGAATCAATAATTAGTAGTAACAGCTTTAAGTTTGGGCCCACTTTCCCCAGAGACTAAAGTAATATAAGAGGGAAGAGTTTCCTTCTGGGTATTGAAGTGAAATGTTGGTACTGTATTTCTATTCTTGTTTTGTCTTAAAGCACAACTCCTTCTGTAAAAGCAAACCAATATTAAATGGTTAAGTGATACTGTCGCACTAATCATTGGCTATTGCTATAGGGGAGAACACACAAGAATGGGGGCTTGAGCCAATAGCGTTAAAGAAAGGAATCCCATTACCCTGGAGGCATTTCCCTAAACCAGGGAGGCAAGATATAGCCAGTGGTGAGCCTTGCTTCGGAAACCCAACTCATCAATGTCAGTAGGAGTTGGGATAAGGATCCCCAGAGCTTAGAAAGACTGCAAATTATTCTCCTTTACATAATCTGAAGTCCAGTCAAGTTGACCTCATTGCTATTCTTCACACATGATGCTCCATTTCTTCATCTCAGTGTTTTTGTACAGATTGTCTCCCCCATGTTTGAAATACACTCACTCCTTTAAAAAAAATTCCTTATACACACCTTGTATTTTTCAATATATTTATACATATGCGTGACGTCTCTCCCGATACGCAGGCGGGCCCTTCTGGGCAGCAGCTGTTTTGTTTTGTCTTTTTTTAGTTTGCATGCTCAATACCTATCTTAGTGTCTGGCACATGGTAGGTAACTATTAAATGCTTGTTGACTGATTAAACACTTAAAGATATAAAGGACAGATAGTCTACCTAAGGAGAAAGAAATAGAACTAAAGGGGAAAACAACACAGTGTAATGAAAGAGTATTCACGCTGGAGTCAGTAGAGCTGGGTTCAAGTCTTGACTCTGTCTTTTATCACTTTCAAGACCTTGAGAAAATCCCTCTATCACTGAACCTTGGTTTTTTCAACTGTAAAATAAAGATAATAATATGCTACCTGCCTCATAGAACTGTTGGGAAGATCAAATTAACTAATGAGTATAAAATGACTAAAGGACTATATAAATGTGAGCTATTATTATTGTGAGGAAGACCAATCAAGAAAGGCAGACAGAAACAGACAAAATATTGTCTTTGAATGCAAAAGCAAATGAGAATTGAGATGTGATAGCAGTCTGTGACTAAACTGAGCATAAAAACTTTGTTAGGTATCTACATAGACAGATATACACATAGTATGCACATGAACACAGTGCCTTACACTTATATCAGGCAGCTGGTCGTCACCGTAGATAGAGTGCTAGATTTGAGTCAGAAGACTTGAGTTCAAATCTTACCTTGGACACTAGATATGTGACCTTGGTCAAGTTAGCCTCTATCTACTTTAGTTTCATCATCTGAAATGAGATAATGTTTGTAAAGTAGTTTGCAAACCTTAAAGCATTAGGGCTTTATAAGTGATAATAATTATAATAACCATTATTATTGTTATTAAAAATCTTTATAAGTAATAATAATAAATTTTGTTATACATGCCTGATCCTCAAAAAGTATTTACTAAAGATAAATCACCTTAACATTTGTAAAAATACCAGAGATTATATACACACATACGCATATATGCTGTGTATATATGTATATATACTACTGTTTCCCCATGTGTAAGACGCACCTTAATTTGGGGGCCCGAAATTTGAAAAAAAAATGTATTACATAAAGTTATTGAACTCAAGCTTTATTCATCTGCTTATAGCTTTCAGGCATCTTTTGGACAAGTCTGGTACGTGTACTCATGCTCAGTCCATTCCATTTCATGAACCTGAAGCACCAATTGTGTCCTCCTTTGAAATCGGTAACTTCTTTTTCATCAGCAATTCTTCTCGCCTCATGCTGAACTATCTTTATCGACACAGGAATTCCAATTGCCCTTTGCTCTTCAATCCATATCTTCATTTCCCTTTCTAAATCAGGCCATTTTGCTGACTTGCCTCTCATGGCCTTCTTCTGCCGTGGTGTTTTCAGTAGGGTTTCTTCTTCCCATGGCCAGTCTCGGATTGTTTTCTCAGTTGGAAGAGGACCAAACATGTTCAGCAGCACGATTTCCATTCACTTTCGCAAACTGGATCACTTTTAACTTGAATTCAGCACTGTACGAAAATCTTTTCTGAGCCATTTCTGGGCAGAATGTGGCAAACCATAGCCTAATATCCCGGTAACAAATGCAAAACAATGAGCACAAAGACAACAAGCGCGAAAAAGCGGGAAATGAAAGTAAAAAAAATCTATAACCGCTGTATAAGACGCACCCAGTTTTTAGACCCCAAATTTTTCAAAAAAGGGTGCGTCTCATACATGGGGAAATACAGTATATAGTATTATGTGTACCATGGTATATTATAGTATACACCATGTTAATATATAGTACACTATACTATATGTGCATAATATACTATAAAAATTTTAATATGATAGATATGATTATATTATTATAATACATAACATATATTATATAATATACTACAATATATTATGGCATATACAGTAGTATATACATACACTATGCTCTATGCTAGATGTATACATTGCTGTGTATACCATAATATACCATGGTAGACACTATACTATATAGCCTATATACCATGGTATATACTATACTGTATGTATATGTTACTGTGTATATGATAATATTCTAGGGTTTATTATATATTACAATATTTATATAATATATACTATATTGTAATAATATAAATTATAATTGCTATAGTATATTATATACAATGACATACACAATAGTATTATACCATATGTATAATACTACTATGTATATAGCATAGTACAGGGTATCCCTAAAGTCTGGACACATAGGAAAAAATGCATATTTTGAAATATTTGGAATATTAACAGACTTTAGCCCCCTTGACTTCTTTTTCTGGGGTATGCTAAAGGAGAAGGTGTACTCAATGAAGATCACAGATGCAACACACTTGACTGAACGCATAAAGAGTGAATATGCTAAAATTGATGGTATTATGGAGTTAATTGCATCAAGTTCACGCGAATCTTGCAAAGTACATCAAGCTTTGCATCAAAATTATGGAAACCATATTGAAGATGTAATTTGTTAATATTCCAATTAAATAAAATGTTCTTGAAAATTTTATTCATTTCATTTCTTGAAAATGTGCATTTTTGCCTATCTGTCCAGAGTTTAGGAACACCCTATAGACTATGATATATATGCAATATACTATAAAAACATATATATCTCTACCAATGTATATATTCATGTGTATATATACGAAATCTCATTTGAATTGCACAGACTTTCTTTAAGGTAAGTGCTATTGTTAAACCTGTTTTATAGATGAGTATACTGATGTTTAAACAGGTAAAACGACCCTCGGAGGGTCACACAGAGGTATTAAGTGCCTGAGGTAGAATTTGAACCCAGCTATTCCTTACTAAATCCAGCATTCTATACCACAAGGATTTCATTGAATGAGATAAATCAATTTATTGAAAAAAATATGCCTTTTTATGATTGAAAAAAGGAGGGGAAAAGAGAGATAGCAACCCCCACAATAAAGAGGAAAACGTGCCAATGTGAAGACATGGGAGGACAGAGAATAGATTATTAAGGACAAAAAAAATACATATCAATTAATAATAAAAGTACTATTTTGCCTTCAGACAGGGTTTTACTGTTTGAAAATCACTTTCACGCAAAACGAGAGTCCCATTTAAGCTCAAAAATCCCTGTGAGAAGATAGGGCAGCAATGATTATCCTCATTTTACAATTAAGGAAATTGAAGCTAAGAGAGACAAAGTGACCTTCCCCCGGTTACGGAGCTAGTTAGCCACAAAGTCGAAGTGACAACTCAGATCACCTCATTTATAGTCCTGTGTCTTGCCTCTGCTAAGGCATCTGGTCCTCACACTCACCGTCTCCCAAAATCTTACTTCTCAAATTCACAGAATTAGAATCACAAAATTAGAAGAAACCTTGAAGATTACCTTTTCCTATCTCTTGTTTAGCATAGGAATCCCTTTTCCAGTTTCCCCGACCCATGGTGATCTAGCCTCTGCTTGATCATATTCAATGTTAGGAAACTCATTACCACTGAAAAAAAAATGACCTTGGGCCTTAGTTTCCTCATATGTGAATTGGGAATGGTAAACAAAGTGACTCAACATAGATGATCGCTATGGTCCTTTTCTGTTCATGCCCTTCCATGGGGTAGAATTTTCATTCCTCTTGGTGTCCGTGGGCCAAGAACATAGTATAGTGGTAATTCTATTCCCAGAAAGGTATACAGCTTTCCTCACTCCCCCATCATGGGATTTATCGCTTGGCAAGAAAATTTCTGGCATTTACTGAACTAAAATTCTTGAACACATTCCTTAGAACCCTTCTGAAACAATGTAGGCACTGAGATGAAATCCATGCCTTGTAGGAGAAGCCAATTTCCCCCAGAGGCCCGGCCTTTCTTAATTTTCTGTATATTGTTAGTCTAGTGCCAATACCCTACTAGTTCAGGTTCAATGTCAGGACAAAATGAGACCCTTGCAAATCATTGAATAGTTAACCGAAAGATATTCACTTTGCCCCCAACACAGCAAAGATTTGCAACAAGGATATAGTGGTCCTTAGCTTCTATAAATGTTCCCCACCACCCTCATATTCATATGGAAACCAATATGGTGACTCATGTCAGACATCTACCATATCAGACAGGCTTCACCCCACCCAGGTGGGAGTTTTTTTGTGCCCTTAGGTGACCAGGAAGTTGTATCAAAGAAGGCTTGGACCAATCAGGTCCCTAGAACAGTTTTGTTGCCTTTTAGGTAGAACTAATCCCTCTTGTGGAGATTAATTCTCTCTCACCCTAGTCCTATCACATCTACGTACTTTTTATACTATAACACCTGATCATTAACTGAGGTCAGAGTTTTGTGGGTAAGATTTAGGGGGGATGAGGACAGGATCTAGCTTGGTTTGTGTTTTGAGCTGGACTCCTTATGAAATAATGAGTTAAGTAACCCTGGAAATCAAAAGTGATAAATGTTTAAGACTTTGGGAAGCTCAGAATAGGTCTGCCCTTCCACATGGTGGTATGACAACAAAAATTCAGAGATACAAAGGACCTATCCTTTGGTCAGCTTGGAGAGTTTTCTTCACAGAAACGTATCATAGAATTGTAGAGCTAGAGCTACAAGGAACCTCAGAGAGTATCTATACCAACTTCCCTCATTTCACATGAGGAAACTGAGGCCCAGAGAGATTAAATGACTTACTCAAGGAGAAAGTTACCTGGCAGGGTACATAGAGAACTGTGCCTGGAGTCAGGAAGATCTGGATTCATATCTGACCTCAGACACTTACTTGCTGTGTGATCTTGGACAAGTCACTTAACCTCTGCCTCAGTTTCCTCAACTATAAAATGAGAAAAATAATAGCAGCTACCTGCCAGGGTTATTGTAAGGATCAAACAAGATCACATTTATAAAAAGAACTTATCTCGGTGCCTGGTACATAAGAAAAAGCTTAGTGTTCACTCCCTCCCCCAAGGAAGTAGCCATCAAAGATGGGATTTAAACCCAAATCCTCTGACTCTATGGGCAGCTAGATGGCTCAATGAATATAGAGTGCTGGGCCTGGAGTCAGGATGATCCGAGTTCAAATCCAAACTTGGATACTTATTAACAGCGTGACCATGGGCAAGTCACTTAACCTCTGTTTGCCTTCATCTACTGGAGAAGGAAATGACAGACCACTCCAGAATCTTTGCCAAGAAAACTCCACGGACAGCATTAGCGTGATTTGGTCTGTGGGGTCAGAAAGAGTTGGACGCTACTGAACAACAAACCTCTCATTCTGGAGTCGCTGTTCTTTCTTCTATGCCACACCACCCCTCAAATTATTTTGCATTTAATTTGATTTTTTTTAATTTACCTCTGTTGATATTATCTACCCCCTTCCTTCCCAATAAAATTTAAACCCCTTGAGGGGAAAAACTATTTCATGTATGTCTTTGTATATACCCCAGTGACTAGCCCAGTGCCTTCTCTGAGGATTCCTATCTCACAATGCTGTTTCCTCTCCCTGATCTCATCCTACAGATTTATCTCTATCATTCAATAGGTATTGAGGTAACCCTAAGGCTCAGTGAAGAATGTGGACCTGGAGTCAGGAAGACCTGAAATCCCCACTGTGTGATTATGGCTTGTGATCTTCCCCACACATATCTAGTGTATTTTATTAAGTGCCTGTACTTAACAAACGCTTATTGAATGAATGGATGCGCAGTTTGAGGGAAATTAAAATTTGAAAATGGCTTTAAAACACACATATACACACTTCCATACTTACTGATTTCATTTGTATGGATGCTACTTGCACAAATATAGACTGAAACCTTCCCGAACCAGGGAGACAGTCTTCACAAGTTTCTGTAAATGAAAAATTCAGTATACTGTGGCCAACTTGGTAATGAAGCTCTCCAAGCATAACTAGGCTAGTCCTTAGAAAACAAACATGCACTTCTTTAACAGGCCCATTTTCGAAACTTTCCCAGCTTGGGTATAGCTTTTGAGAACTAAGTCAAGGTCACTTCCACACCCAGGATGTTTCAGAGGACTTTGGGGGAAGAATTTTGTGTGCATTAAATTGCTATTGTCTTCACATCACCTACTTAGGCAATGTGCCTGTACTCAGAAGTGTCAAATGAATATTATTTGATGATGTTGAGGGAGAGCAGGAGGAGGAAATGGAGTACTTCCACTGGAAAACCACTCAGCCATTTAAAAGTCTTTGCCTACATCATCCTTTTCTTAATTTCATCCCATTTATACTGTCCAGTATAGTATAGTACAGCAGTCTAAATAATTTCTCTCTTTTCTTTAGTATTCACACCTTTCTGGTCTTGTACCTGCTTAACTTGTCCTCTATTAATCTCTTCTGTATGGATTTTACCCTTGTAATTATTCTCTCAAAGTTCATCTTGTCAGCCCATAAATATTCCTGTAGATTATTTCCCTGTTTCTTACAGTTTGTAGGGAGTTTGCTCCCTCTTTCTGTTAATGAGATGCTCCAAATAGAACGAAGCACTCCAGATAATTGGATTCTTAGGCATTTGCTTCCTATCTAAAATATGTAAACTCCCTCTTTCCCTGTTTCTAAATATGACTGACTCAATCAATCATCCTTTCATGTCTCCTAACATCTCTACTTTGGGCTGTAAACTTTTATCTGCCTGCTCCTGCGGACTTCAGATCTGGCTTGGTATTTCCATCCTGTACTTCCTCCTCCCTGACACCGGATAGGAGGAAGGGGAACAAAGGTAGGAGGGGAGACTTACAATTTGTGTAATGTGTTGAGACCTTTGGGGAAGATAACAGACATGACACAGGAATTTCATTTTTACTCCCATTAAAAATAAAAGGGTGATGTGGAAGTGAGTCATTACCAAATAGTAGTATTTCTTGGATAGGCTATGTACTGTCACGTTAGACTTCTCATCATTCCGGCTCCAAGCAACCTTTCCAACCTTATCTTCCACTGCTACAACCCTCCTCTCCAGCCAAGATGAACTAGTTATGATTTCCCCCCACAAACCTAGTGCATTCCTTGGCTCAAACCATGCTTGCTTGGAATGCCCTACTCCCCTACTATCCAAATCCATCAAAGCCTTGCCCAAGTCCTATCTTTCCTTGAAGCTTTCTCTGACCATCTTTTCTCACCCCCTGAGCTCCTCTTGTAACACTGGTCTCTGTCACTTAGTAGGTACTTAACCTTTCGTCATCTAGGTGACCCTGTGGAAAGAATGCTGGGTCAGGAAGCTCTGACTCCAGATTCAGCCTCACACATTTATCAGCTATGTAACCCTGGGCAAGTCTCTTAACCTCTGGTTGCCTCAGATTCATCATCTGCAAAATGGGAATAATTATAGTACCTGCCTCCCAGGGTTGTTGTGAGGATGGATCAAATAGATAATATGTGTAAAATGTTTTACAAACCTTAAAGCTCTATGTAAATGCTAGCTATTGTTAGCTAGTATTATTATTGTCTTCAATTCAGTAAGAATTTATTAGAAGCCTACTAAATGTGTTGCCTTGCAATGAGTACACCAAGACCAAAAAAAAAGTAGGCCTGCCCTCAAGGAGCTTAAATTCTAATTAGTTAACTTTCTATGCCTTATGTGTATACATTTATCTAAAATATATGTTCCACAGATACATATATGTGTATACATACATATCTTAATTCCCTAATCAAACCATAAGCTGCTTGAGGTCACAGCTGGTGTCTGTGTGGCAAGATAATGAGCACTGAGTCTGATGTCAGAACAGCTTGCTTCAAATTCCAGTTTTTTCACTTACTAGCTATTGGCCTAGAGCCAGTCACTTCTCTTTTCTGCACATCAGTGTATTCCTTTATAAAACTGAGGTTAGATTCACTGACCTGTACTATCTCTTCCTGATCTAGATCTCTTAAAGTTACCAATGATACATCTTAGTGTAACACAGCTACTCTACCAATATTTGCTGACTGATTGATTGGTGTCTATAAAAATATCTTCCAGGTTTTCCCAGTTATCTGCCATTAACCATAATCTCTTTGGAGGAAACAATCCACTTACTATCAAGACTAAAATAATCTGAACTAGGAACCACGTGTCCTTTATGGAGGTCACAGGAACATAGATTAAGGTTGAAAGGTACCTTAGAGATTTTCTAGACATTCCTCTTTGCCTAATTCTTAGTTATCTCCCCTTTTCTCTGAAACAACGTATAAGAAAATATTAGCCCGTTACTTAAGGAATTTCTTGATGTATTGGCTCTATTTATTAAAATGTACAAATATATCTATGTATGTATATATGTGTATATTGCATTTTGTAGCAGAAAGACCACAGAAGACCAAGGCTCAAAACCTAGCCTATTCCATTTAGATTTGTGATTTTGGGGAAGTCAATTAATCGTTATTGGCCTCAGTTTCTTTATCTGTAAAATGGGAATAATAGAGGATGTACTAATATTAGTAATTATTATTACTATATGCAAAGAACTATGATGGGTTCAAAGATGTTTTCCCTGTCCTCCAGAAACTTACAGTTTCCCAATATCGTTATTAACAATAGACATTTATGCAGCACTATGTTTATTCATTTAATCCTCCCTATAACTTTGTGAGGCAAGATAAGTATTATTGTCTTCATTCCTAGGACCAAACCTGGCCAAATCCTTGCCCCCAGGGACTTCATTGAGCTCACCTTGAGCTGCACCCCACTGACTCCTGATGAGACTCCCCAGAGACTTATCCTCTATCTGCTCCTGCCTCCCGAGACACGCTTTCAGCACCATCACAAGACACGTCCTCATCTTCTATGAAGCTGGGCTTCGAGGGAGGGTCTTGAGAAGTCTAATCATCAGCTTCTTTCAATAGACCTCTCTCCACAGACACTCTGCCACATATTTATCTCGCAGTGGTTAGCGCACTCCCATTCCCTTATTACCTCCTGTCCCAGTGACTCTGAATCTCATCCCTTTCCCTTTGAGGCAGTTAGGTGGTACAGTGGAGAGAGTGCTGGGCCTGGAATCAGGAAGACCTGAGTTCAAATCCAGCTTTGGACAAGTCCCTTAACCTCTGGCTGCCTTAATTTTATCAACTGCAAAATGGAGGTAAAAATGGCAACTACTTCCCAGGATTGCTGTGAGGATCAGATTGTAAACATTATATAAATTTTATATATTATATAAATTATTTTTTATGTTCTTCCTTCCTGCTTTCCCTGACTCCTGGCTTCTGACGTACAAACTCCATTCCCCATCCCTAGCCGCCTGCTCTCTTACTCTCATCTCCCTCATCCCTACCCCTCCAAATTCCTATTCTGTATCTGCACATCCCTTCCGCTATGGTCTCTGAGGGAAAAAAACCTGCTCCATAATTAACAGACTTTCTTTCATCTGAAACCTTTTTCTTTTTCCTTCCTTCCTTCTTCAGGCACTATTCCTCCTAATGATGCTACTTCCCTCACTCCCTTTCCAGTACTGGTGGAACTTTCATTTACCCTCCCTAACCTGTGGCTCCACACCACAGACACACACACACACACACACACACACACACACACACACACACACACACTGGTTATGCTAGATCTTCTTCTATGTTATGGCCACTAATTGTGGATATTCCCCAAGGCTCCAACATGGCCCTTCTCTTCTCCCTCTATACTATCTTAATTAGTAATCTCATCTCTTTGCAGATAATTCTCAGATCTATATTAGCCCTAGTATCTCTCCTAAACTTCAGTCCAGCATCACCAAAGACTTTGATATCTTGAAATAATTGTCCTATAGACATCTCAAGCTCAACATTTCTAAAACAGAATCTGTTATCTTTCCCCTAAATCCCTCCTGTTACATTCCCCCAGGCTCAGGGCTCATCTTATATTCAACTCCTCATTTCAACTCACTCCATATTGACCCTGGTGTCAAATCTTGTCATTTCTCCCTTCTCATTTGTTACACACCCTTTCTTTCCACTGATATAGACACAATCCTTCTCCTGTCTCTCATCCCCATGCCTGAAATAATGTAATAATGCTTTCCAGTTGTTCTCCCTGCCTCAAGTCTCACCCCACTCCAGTCCATCTTCTGCTCAGCTGCTAAAGGAATTTTCTAAGATGTAGTTCTAACTATGTCATGACCCGCCCCCACACACATACTCCTCAGTGAGATCCCTATTACCTCCAGTATCAAATAGAAAATCCTCTGATATTTAAAACCTTTACAACCTAACCCTTCTTATTTTCCAGTCTTCTACTTTACTCCCTTCATATACTCTATCTCAGCACTTAATCTCCTGGCTCTATGGGATTTCTCCCAAGCCTGGAATGATCTCCTTCCTCACCTCTCTTACCTTATTCCCTGGATTCCTTCAAGACTCATTTCAGATTCAATCCTAAGCAGGAGGTCACTTCTAGTCCTTCCCCACACCCCTCCACTGTATATATGTTGTTCTTGACTTAAGCCACTGTACCACCTAACTGCCTCAAAGAAAGAGAGGTGAGATTCAGAATTACTGGGACAGGAGTCAATAAGGGGGGATGAGGTTATGTTGCATGTACATAAATTTTGCTTCTCCCATTAGAATGTAAGCTCCTTGAGGCTGGGGAATGTGATCTGCCTTTCTTTGTATCTTCATTGTTTTGTGCAGTGCCTACCACATAGTAAGCATTTAATAAATGCTTTTTGATTGGCTGACTGTGAGGGAAGTAGAATGAGTATCATCTCCATTTTACCAACGAAGAGACCAGAGCATAAAGAGGTTACCTGTCTTGCCCAAAGTCACCCAGGTAATAAGTAGAAGAGTAAAAACATAAACATAGATCCTTTGATTCAAATTAAAGAATTCTTTCCACTTGCCCCAGGTGCTTCTGAAGGCAGGTAAGATACTCAGACAAATCTCTTCAATTCAAAGCAACTCATCCCCAGTTTTTTTTTTTCTGTGATGAGAACAGACTCTGTTGTAGGTCCTTTTCTCTGTGTACACTTTCTCTCCAGGGACCTCATCCACTTCTACAGGATCAGTTATCATTTCTACATGGGCAACTCTAAATCTGTATATTCAGCCTTAATTTCAGTCCTACATCTTAAACAGTTTATTGAGCATTTCTACCTGGATAACCATTTGTTTGGCATCACAGACTCTTTATGTCTAAAGTAGAACTCACCATCTTTCCCACTAAACCAGCTCTTCTTTCCAATTTCTATATTTTTGTCAAGGGCTCCATCATCCTCCCAGTTTACCAAGATTATAAACAGAGTTGTAACTATCAAGCTGATGCTCAGGGCAAACACCACCAAGAACTCCTGGAACAACATGGAAGGTACACTTAAATGAACATTTTGAGTGAAATTCAATTGGGTGGAGGAAGAAAGACATTGGAAAGAAACCTCAGATCTCAAAACACAAGGCTCCATGGGACAAAGACCCAAATACA
The DNA here is from genome assembly GCA_028646595.1 of Phalanger gymnotis. Classification (NCBI taxonomy): domain Eukaryota; kingdom Metazoa; phylum Chordata; class Mammalia; order Diprotodontia; family Phalangeridae; genus Phalanger; species Phalanger gymnotis. Next base: position 195,357,653 of record CM053625.1, read on the forward strand.
TTGTTTTATCAGTGGAGAAACTGAGATTCCTGACAACCAGCTTCCATAGACAGAGCTCCTCAAATACCATGAGGCTGCTGCTACAAAAAAAAAAGCCACTTTTGAAGGAAGAAACAGGGCAGGGCCAGGGAAGAATTCATTAGGGTTGCAACCATAGGAAAAAAGAATGCAAGATGAAGAACCATATATATATATGGTAATTTCCCATTTTCACTAATTATTCTTGCTACTTAGGTTGTTTCTACCTCATGAAAGATTACCGGTGCTGGTGGTACCCTCTAAATTTCAGAATCTTGGAACAAAGCCCCAAAGTTTCCACCCTAGTTATGACTCTGCTGAAAATCTTAGAGTCATTCTAGGTTCCTCCTTTTTCCTCACCTTCCTCCGTATCCAAAGAATCCTGTGAATTTCCACAATGCTCTTGAATTCATCCCTTTTTGGCAATAGCTTCTCAGATATAATCTCCCAGATTCTAGTTTCTCCCCATGTCCATCATCCTCCACACAAGTGCTAAAATCATCTTTGTAAGCCACCAATCTGACTATATTACTTCTCTCCTCAAAAAACCTTAGCCGCTCCTACAGCTTCCAGGACAGAGTACAATCTCCTTAGCCTAACATTTAAGGAGATTGGCTTCAACATAACTGTCCAGTCTTATCTCATATATCACTCCCTTTTGCACACTTTGAGTTCCAGACAAACTGCTTTAGTGGTTGTTTCCTACCTTTGGCATTCCCTTTCCCAGTTCTATACATTAACACAAGCTGCCCCCTATGCCTGGAATGCATTTCCTCCTCCCCTACTTCCCTTAAGGCCAAGCTCAGGCTTCACCTCGTCTGTGATGCTTCCCTGATATTCCCTGTTTTTCATGCTCCCACTCTCCCAAACTACTTTTCATTCACTTATCTGAGCATCCGATATGTCCCTCAATAAAATGTAAACCCCTTGATGGCTGGGACTATTTTGCTTTTATCTTTCTATACTTAGGATCTAGCACAACACTGTGCTGAGAAGGCACTTAGCAAAAATTATACTGAATAGAAATCAAGCTCTGGCATTAGAAATAGAGGGCCTAGGTTTAAATGCAAGCTCTATTCACTTTACATGTGTGAGTCTCAGTCTCTTCTTCTGTAATAAGAATAATAATTACTTACATAAAACTTGAAGGTTTGCAAGTGATTTACATGTGTTATCTCATTTGATCTTCACCATAATCCTGGGAGGATTATGATTCCCATTTTACAAGTGAAGAAACCGAGGCTGAGAGTTTAAGTGACTTACCCAGGGTCACACAGTTAAAAAGTATCTCAGGTTACATTTGAACTCAATCTTTCTGACTCCAAGCATAGCTCTATCCACTCTACCCACTGTGCCACCTAGCCACTCCATAGAGATTTTTGCTATGTGATCTCTAAGATCCGTTCCAACTCTAAACCTTATGCACGCTTTTGTTCATGTTTTTGAGACAGAATTTGAGAGCACTATGAAACACAAGGATGTGTTCAAATGTCACCACTGATACTTACTACCTGGGTTGCTTAACCTCACGAGGCCTCATTTTCTTTATCTCTAAAATGAAGGAGGATTTGAATAGGTAGACTCTGAGGTTTCTTTCATCTCTATATCCATTGTCCTGTGATCCTATTTTGATGCTGAGCTTAAATTTAAATTCTCCCACTTACTGTTTTGCCAAGGATTTTGTGATCTTATCTGAACATGACACAAGAGGATGCTTGCTATTCCCTAATACTCAGGATTCAGGATTTCTGGGACCTGCTTAGAATACCTTAAAGTGCAATGGACTTTCTCAGAATGTATTGGGTTCCCTGTCACTGAAGGTCTTCAAGCAAAAATGAATACTCGATGGGTATGTTTAGGAGACATCACTATTCAGAGAGGGATTGGACCAGAGGACCACCGAAGTTGTCTCATAATTCTACTCCTCTAGAGCTATCTCAGGACTTCCAAAGAACTTAGGGAGTGTCACCCCAGAATGCCCTGCAGTTTAGGCTAGTATGGTAGCAGACGCTTTGATAATGATGTCACAAGTGCACAGATCTTTGGAGAAGGACACAGATGAAGCTCCTCTCATTGCATCACATCCAACATACAGGAGGGGCATGAGTCAAGGTACACAACGAAGAAGAGGGGTGACTGCCATTGCTGCAGTGTATAGGCAGGGCCTCTAAACTATTATTTTGAGGCACATGTAGATTTGTAGAGTCAAATGAATTCAGAAAACACTTTAACCCAAGAACAACATAGCTAGAGTTGCTTGGGGAACATAGGGGGTTTTCCCCTCCCTTGTGTATTGAATACTGATCTGCTAGGAATGTGGGAAGGGTTAGTGATCACCATGGTGTGTCTGTGTCTTCCTTTCTCAGACATCTCTGTATCATGAAAAAGAGCTGGATTTAGATTCAAAGGATCTTAGTTTGAACCCTGACTCTTCCATTAACTATCTGTTGTTTCTGAGCTTCATTTTACTGAACTTTAAAATGCGGGAACTGGACTTGATGGTCTGTAAGGTCCTTTTCCACTCTAGATCCATGATCCTATGAGCCTTTAATATCCAACCTGGACCTAGAGGAGTTAGCTCATGATACATGTCAATCTATAGTGGCATTTTTCTTCAAATTCTGGCTAGGTTATATATGAGGGTGGGTGCCAAAACACCTTCCTATCATCTAGGGACCTTCCAATCATAGAAATTTGGAACCAGAAAGAACTTTGGAGATCATCTTGTCAGATGACCTTATAATATAGAGAAAAGAACAGAGGCCCAAAGGGAGGAAATGACTTACCCAGGATTCCACAGGTGTCTAGCCATGAGGCTGGACTTCAAACCTAGATCTTCTATCCCCAAGTCTAAGGCTCCTTTCGATACATCCAAGCCTGAGAAATCCCTAGACATGACAATATAAAAGTCACACTTACAAAATAGAGACACTACTCAAGCATTCCACCTTTCACTTGGGGATCTTAGAATATTCGTAAAACCACTAGCAGAGTTGAAAGCACAAAGCACAAATTTCCCCAAAATGATTATTGATGTTCCCCATATTCTTTATTGTTCTTCAAATAAAAGGCATGCATACGCACACACATGCACACGCTCGCACGCACACACACATACACGTGTGCACACACACACACAGCTAATGGCAGCTAACAGAGAGCAAACAGGCCAGCAGGGTGCAGTAGCTACCCTCTAAGAAGCAGATGGCAAAAACAATCCAGAAAGTACACATTTGACTCCTCATCTGTGTGATCCATATCTCCATGGAGAGGAAGCCAGGCTTCTATGTTTAGATCCACCTCTGTTTAGTATTCCCTGCACAGCCCGAGGTGAACACAAAGGAGAACAAAATTTGCTGACAATACTTCCAGAGACCTATTAAGTGAAAGGGGGATTGCTCTTAGACTCAAGATGCCTCAAATGCCAATGCACACCACAGATAGAACTCTTTTTCATGGAAATATCCATTGACCTCTGCTTGAGAATAGCACTTATTACACATTGGCAAATGGTAAAAGCTGCTATACAGTTTGGTTCATATGAACGCTTCAAGTGGAGACATATCTGAACTCCTCTCAATCTAGTGGGTCTGTTAACTCAGGCTTTTAAGTTCAAGACAATAGATGTTCATGGCAGGTGTCCAGTGCTGAGCTAAGCAAAGCTAAATCAAAAATGGTGGCCATAGGTATTCACTGTTCATAAGTATATAAAAAGCACCATCTTATCAGCTACTGAATACTTCTGGCACTATCAGGTAAAAATGCATGTTTCATTGAAAGTACTTGGTCCATTAAAACTTCTTTCTAATGGAACTTTTATAATGGCCCCCTCTCTAAATACTGCATTCATATGAATCCTTTTGAACTGAATGGAAAATTACAGTGTGCTTCTCAGAATTACCTTTTTCAAAGAGCAGCCCTTTTATAGCACAGGATTTTTTTCCTATTTGAAAGATGTGATAAAAAGCTTTTGAAAATAAGGAAAATAGAAGGCACTGGAAAGTTACAAATGATATGGAGTATACTTGCCTTTACACCCCAAACATAAAATGTTTCTGGAATAAATAGGTTGGAGCAGGTTTCACAACAATCATAAAATTTTGGTCCTGGAAAGACCTTTGAGACCTTCAATACAAATACACAACGGCTCAGGTAACACATTGGCAAGTGGTAAAAACTAATATTAATAGTAATAATTTATGAATTTTAAAGCACTTTAAGGTTTGCAAAGTGTTATATATACATATATAAATATACATGTATACATATGTGTATGTATGTGTTTATAACTATATACATTATGAGTGTGTACATATATATGTATGTATGTATATATGTATGTGTTTCATTTGATCCTCACATCAACCTTAGAATGGAAGTCTCAGTCACTCACTCAAAACAGTCTCAGAAAAGCTTAGTGACTTCTTGCCCCAGGTCATACAGTGAAGTGTCTAAAGTAAGAGCTGAACCCAAGTGTTTTTGATGCTGGTCTAGTACTCTCCCTGCTATGTCACATAGCAGAATCTATGTATCCTGGTTGAGTAGGGTTGTGAAATGGAAGGAGGGGAAACTAACATTTATCTAGAACCAAAGAGGAAACATGGGGTTGCCAAAAGAGCACGGCACTTAGAAACAAGAGACTTGGCTCTGAATCCCAGCTGTCACTTAGCACTGTTATCACCTTAGGCAAATTATTTCCTCTCTCTGGGTCTCATTTTTCTCCTCTAACAATTAAGAGGAGCTCGACTAGATGATCTCTAAATCCTCTTCCAGATTTACCATCCTGTGATTCTCTTAAGTTGGGGGAGAAAGTAGAATGGGGATCCACATCTGTCTACTCCCAATTTGTTTCTCTATTTGGACTCCATGACTTGACCCAAACTTATTTATCACTGTTCCTCAAGGTCAATTCTTTGCTCTAGTCAAGTCAATCTCATTGTTTCAAGCATAAATCATGCTGATTTCCCATCCCATGCCTTCTGTCATATTCTTTTCTTCAGTTTTGTTTTATACTTTTTTTTCCTACAGTCATCATATGCTACAAGGCAGCCTATTATAAGTATTTTTGTTAGTGCCTTATCCCCTTATTAGACCATAAGCTCTGTGAGCAGGGACTGTGTAATCTTATCTTTGTTCCTTCTGAAGCACCTAGCACAGTCTTCTGCACATTGCTACATGTTGAATAAGTGAATGGGTGTTGCTGAGTGTCCTTATTTCCATCAACTTTCCCATCAAGGCTCAATCTAAACTACGCTTCCTCTATGACATATTCTCCGAGGACTCCAGTCTTCATTAATTTTCTCTTCATCTGAATTCCTACCCCTTCAAATGTGTATCACAAATTAAACATTCAATGGCAGATGGGGTTTTTTTTGCCTTATATATGTCAGTCTACTGGCTCCAATTAGACTGTAAGCTCTTTAAGGGCAGGGATTCCATCTCATAATTCTGTATTGCTATCGTTCCAACTAGAATACTAAATATATAGTTGGTGCTTGATATACCTCTAACGTAGAGCACTTCTCACTACACTATTTTGACCATGAATAGCTCACTTTTCTATTCCAATCTAATCCATCTATCATCACTTGGCATAAGAGCACAATCTACTAAATACCAAAAAATTATCATTTAAATTCAGATGATCTATTTTTGTATTCTTTTTAAAGTCATAATTAGCTTATGACATATCATTCAGCACCGCTAGCCATCGGCAATCCTTTATTCTGTTGAAGACCTCTAAGCCCTTGTCATCTGTTTAACCTTTTACTATTCTCAAGAGGCAATGTGGCGTGGTGGAAAGCATTGTGAGTAGATGTGGCTACAAATTCCAAGTGTTACTATCTATATGACCTTGGACAATTTGCCTCCGCCTCTCTGGGCCTCAGTTTCCCCTTTTGCAAAATGACAAAAACTGGTCTATATGATTCTAAGTGCCTTTCTAACTCTAAATCCTATAATCTGAAGAAGAGATTCACATGCAAAATTTCTAGGAAAGGCAATTTCTATTAGATTGTTGTAAGCTGGTGAAATCCATTTTTTTTTGGCTGCAGAATGCAATGGCTTAACTAATTGGAAACCAGTTTTTGTTTCCTTCCCACCCTGTCTCCTCATCCTTCAGCTGCTGGCCAGCTGTGCTGCAGTTAGAGTCAAGTCTTCCAGTTCCCTTGTTTCTTATTAAGCACTTTAGGCAATGCGATCATCCTTGTGGCCCACACAACCCCACTGCCTCACTCCACCGGTAATGGGGCAGTCTCCTATTAGTGCTGTGTCAATTCTTCATCTAAAAACTCTTTATATGTTGAAGTCCTGAGTGGCTCTGGGCGTTTGACTGGAGCATCCTACTGCATAGCCGAGTCATATGCTGCCTGTGTGCAGGGCAGTGGGGGCTACACACCTAGGCTGTTTCCCCTGGATGTCTGTTTTCCTCCTCTCCTTATGAGTAGCAATAAGACTTTGTTAACCACTATTTCTATGTGGTGTTATTGCTCACCCATAAATGGAGTTCACTCCCACCCCTTTTGGATTGCCATTGTCTTCAGTATAACTAGCCTAACTATACATGAAAGAGAATACATTATCAGTGTTATTTTTCTATGCCTCAGGTAGACCACCTTTACAAAACTTACAAAGTATGGATAAATATAATAACTGGCAAATAATATCATGCTCAAATGGCTGAAACCTCAGAGTAACCTTTAATCTATGTACCATATTTCATCAACTCTGTGTTTTTCAGTCCAAAAATTGGTTTATAACTTTTCATCGTGTAATTGTCACATGGTGTAATACTGTTCCTCACTATACTTAAAAGGTAAACAGAGACGCACTTAAATCACCAGTGGAATGTGGATATGCATTTATCTCGCACACGTTGCAAGCTGCAAGCCTAGAATTCTTAGCACACTCCCATTGTCAGTATATTTCCTAAAGCCAACTTGCATGGCTTGTTTAGAGCACTGAAGTACTAGTGGTATTGTCACTCAGCCCAAAGAAGAGCCATAGGCACAGGGGAAGCATTCAGGCAGGCGAAGCTGCCATGAGTAAGTCACGTGTTGTGGTAAGACTTGCATCTTCCCAATTTTAACACATATTCATGAGTGTTCTATGCATCCTAATCTTGCAAAGACAGTTTAGTAATAAATGATTTTAAAGTAACACCAGCACAAATAAAAAAAAACTTCACATAATGGTCACATACCACTTTTTTGCAAAAAAAAAAAATGGCAAAATCTGTGATGATTATGCTGTGAAATAAGATAGATATAAATGTAGAATCAAGAAGTATCATGATATACTAGAAGGGTACAAGATTTGGAATTAGTGTTCTGAGTTCCACTCCAGGCTCTGCGGTTTTTTATTGGTGTGTCCTTGTGCAAGTCACTGAATATCTCATAAGACTGGATGATTGCTAAAGTCCCTTCCAAATCCAAGTCAATGATACCCTTGGATGTCTATTTCTTTGAGCTATGGTCCGAAGATAGGTGATAAGTAAATGTTGTGGTTTGAGGACTGTAGTTCCACTTTATACTGCTTTGTAGGTTATTTGGTCCATGTGTAAGGGGCATGATGACTTGAACTGAATAGAATTTGGCACAAGTTCCAGGATGACTCCCCATCCTAAAACACATTCTGCATTTGCACTCAACTAACCTTCCCTCCCCAGTAAAAGCAGGCTTTGGTTCAGTTTGTTCATGATCGTTACATGGGTTGGAAATTTTCTTCCAAATCTTTAAATGAAGGCAAAATTAAGCATTTTGTACTTAATGACTTGGGATGGCAATAACAAGCAGTTATATATATAGTTCAGTGGAAAGAAAACTGAACTTATTCCCCCATAGGAGAAGAGTACAGAAGGGTCAGAAAAACTTCTAAAAATGCCTCCCATAGCAGAGCTGCTAATCAACCATGCTTCCCTAAAGTCTTCCAAAATTGTTTTTCTTTATAATTTTATTATCATATAAATGATTCTTCTTGTTCTGTTCATTTTGCTCTGAATGAGTTAATAAAGTTCTTCCCAGTTTCCTCTAAAATTATCCATTTTGTCATTTCTTGTGGCATAATAAGTGTATTGTGTTAATATACCACAATTTCTTTAGCCACTTCCCAAGAAGATGATAACCTCTTTTGCCCCTTAGCTTCTAATGTCTTGTTGTTAAATTGTGTTAGTTGTGTCCAGCTCTCGGTCACTTCATTCGGGATTTTCTTGGCAAAGATATTGAAGTGGTTTGCTGTTTCCTTCTCTAGCTCTTTTTTTTTGAGACTTGAGTTCTTTATTATTGTGTCATACACTGGACACCAAAGAGTAGGTTCTTAATTTCTTTCAAAGTATCACATAATAACATGCAGAATGTATCTGGGTTCTTCTCTAGCTCTTTTGAGAGATAAGGAACTGAGGCAAAGAGGGTTAACATAGGGTCCAGGGTCACATAGCTAGTGTCTGAAGCTAGATTTGAAATCATGAAGATGAGTCTTCCTGATCTCAAGCCCAATGCTCTATCTACTGAGCCACCTAGCTGCGCACTAATTTTAATTTCTGCCTACTATAGAAACGGCTGCTATAAATATTTTTACACTTACAGGTCCTTTTCCTCTATCTTTGATTTCTATGGGTATAGGCCTATTAGCGATATAGCTGAATCAAAAGATATAAGCATTTTGATAACTTTTTGAGCATAGTTCCAAATTGTTTTTCAGAATAGATGGATAGGTTCACAGTTCCACCAACAATGCACTAGCATACCTGTTTTTTCACAGCCCCTCCAACATTTATCATTTTCGTCTTCGCCAGTCTGATGAATGTAAGATGGAACTTCAAAATTGCTTTCATTTTAATTTCTCAAATAATTATCCATGATTTAAAGCTCTTCAATATAGTTCTTAACTTGGATTTCTTCTTTTGAAAACTGCCTGTTCATATCTTTTGACCATTTATTTACTGGGGAATGACTATTGGGCTTATAAATTTGAATAATTTCTTATCTTGGATATGAGGCCTTCATTAGAGAAACATGCTGCAAAGATTTTTTTTCACAGTTACCTGTTTCCTTTTTCACTTAACCCCATTTGCTTAGTTTGTGGGGGAAAATTATGTTAAAAATGTCTATTTTATCTTGTGTGATGCTCTCCATCACTTTTAAAGTCATAAGTTCTTCCCATATGCATTGCTCCTCTGATTTATTTGTGATATATTTTATAACCAGGTCATGTATCCATTTGGAGCTTATCTTGGTGTGTGGTGTTGTTGGGGTTTAGCCTCTGCCCACCCAGGGCCCACCCAAGAATGCCAAAAACTGTTGTGATTAAATAATATGTTGTGGTAGAACTGTCTCAAATAATTCAGAGTCAGACCACCTCTAATCCAAGAATAGGCATTTATTATGAAGCAGGCTAAGTTCCAAGAGGAACCAGCAACTTCAGAGAAAGCAAGACAGATTTTTATAAAGATACAATCACATAACAGAAATTATGAATATTAAAAAGGCAGGAAGGGCTTATTAAGTGATTAGGTAATAGGGGAGGGGTCCCATCCACAGTGGAACTGTGCATGTGATTACCCACAATCTATACAGAAAAACCCATGGTAGGGAATGTATGTATGATAATATTAAGCCTCTCTATGTCCTAAGTTCATTCTAGGCCAATTCTTTACTATTATTGCACAGGTGCCTACTTAAGGAAAGTCCCTTCTATTGTTTTGGGTTCTATATCCTGTTTGGGCATCCTGGTGGTACTTTCTGATTGGCTGAGTATCGTCCTGTCTGAGATTAGATGGATGTGGTTGTGGTTGAGTGCATGGACACCTGCTGTTTCTGTGGGAAATATGAGGGATGGGTCTAGGGGCAGTGACTGGGATCCCATCACATGGACATACCTGCTATTCTGTGAGAAATATGAGTTCATGGACGCAACTGTTGTTCTAGTGAACAGTGAGGCATATATGAAGAAGTTAAGATATTGTGTGGGGGACGAGGTAAGCAGCTAGGTAGGGGCAGTGGACCTGCTGTTCAGTGGGACCTGTAAAGATGTTAGTATTTCGGGGCAGGGGGCAGCTTTATTAGGATTCCATCAGTGAGGTGCTGGTCTAAAGCTAATTTCTGCTAGATATCTGTCCAGTTTTCCCAGTAGTTTTTGTCAAATAATAAGTCCGCCCCTCTATAACTGGGTTCTTTGGGTTTATTAAACACGATGCCTACTATGTTTGCGTGTGCTTCTGTAAGGACACCCACCAATCAAGCAAAGGCTGAGGAGATATTGAGTAAGAGGCGAACAAAAAGAGTAGTACAAATAAGTGTCTAGGAGGAAAGGATGATCAAGTGTAGATGCCACAGAAGAAGAGTCAAGAAGGGTGAAGCTGAGAAAAGATCATCAGATTTGGCAATTAGGAGATCATTTTTAATTCTGAAGAGAGCAGTTCAAATTGAAAGAACTGTCAAGAATGAAAGGGGAGTTTGAGAACCTGGGAGATTATAAAGATGGTAGTGCCTTCCATGGTTAATAGGAAAGTTCAGAAGATAGAGGGGTTTTGAGAATCAGTGTAATCGCAACCCATCTGTGACCACGCATCCCATACTACTTACGCTTTCCCATCAAAAATGAAAAGTATGTTGGGCTGAGGGATCATTCTCTAAAAGCACAGAACCCAACACTGTGATGATAGGAAATTGAGTGTGTTGGGGAGAATGGAAAGGAAAATTTGCTGGTCAGGTTAGCTTATACCCTTTTCCACTCCAAGGGGCTCATACTCCCTACTCCCACTGAAAGTCAGCTACAGGAAGGAACAAAGCGAGAAAGTGTTGAAAAAAATGGTGGAATTATGTTGGAGACAAGCCTGTCTGTGGTTATGGTGGGAATGTTGAGATGCAAACCAGTTTCCTATCCTTTGATTAATTATGTACTTTGGGAGTTCATTCCATAAATTCTCCACCCCTCAAAGGGCGCCACAGTCTTTTCTTTGGAAACCATTACTCTAGATGCTCAGGACGTAATTCCTTGCTTGATAGGATTTTCTCATCTTTCTTCTCTGATGCTTACTACTTATGAGATGTTGAGCAAGTCATTTAGCCTCCTTAGGCCTCAGTTTCCTCTGCTCTAAAAGAGGGAGTCCAGCTAGATGACCTCTGAGGTCCTTCCTGTTCTACATCTATTATCTTATGAGCCTACTCACCTAATTCTTTTCTGCATGAGAGAAATGCAGAAGACAATGACAAGCAAGTCAGAGTAAGAGCCAGGAAGATGGAAGGTGCCAGCTACCTCCTTTTCTCTTTATCTGAAGAGTCTCTGTACCATAGTTGGCATGGCAGAGAGGCGCGGAATTTATAGTAAACAGAGAGTGAGGTGACCTTTTCTGATGTATTGGTTCCTGGCTACCAGATAGGGCTAACACAAGTCACTGAGCCCTTTTTGACTCCTGCCTGACTGACTTCATAGAAAACATATTCGTGGCTGATCAAACAGTCAGCAAATGTTTAGTCACTCAATTATTCCATCGACCTCGATTGAAGAACTTCTACACATCTTGTAAAGGGGTGACAAAATAGAAACACTTTTTTTTAGACTTCCTTAATACTTCATTGCCTTGTTTCTTACCACTTATATACTGTAATTACATCAAGTCAGTTGAAGTAAAATCAATTGTTCACCTCTAACCAACCCCTCTGCACACATATCATTTTCATTTAAGAATCTGTCAATTACGTTGAAAATTACTCTCCATGTGACTGAATGACATAAATAGCTTTGCAAAGTAATGAAACTTCCCTAACATTCATTTTAACACTATATCATAACACACACACATACATGGTTTTTAACTACATCTGTTGCTTCATCCACTTGTAGCACAATATAAAAAGATATCACTTTCTCAGTGAATTGTTCACAAAGGGCTTCTAACTTAAAGGCAATTGATCATCTCTCCATATTTTCTGCAAGTAAAGCCATTCAAAGCAGCATATGATTGCATGTGATTAACCAAGCATCATTTCGATTATATTAGTAGTTGCAGGTACCATCAATATTTCGCCTATGAATGATGTTTTTTATACTTAGAGTTTCTGTAAACAACTCTCTAAAATGCAAACAATCCTCTTAGTATTGCAAACAGAGTTTTCAGAAAAGTTTTCCTTTTTTAAAAAAGCATCTCCTTTCTTTGAGAGAAGCAGTGGTATTAGTACATAGATAGAGCTGGCCTAAGTTCAAGTCCTCCCATCTCCTATAGATATAGGACATATGACTCTGGGCAAGTCATTTATCCTCTCAGTACCCCTAATTACTTCTCTATATTCCAGAGAAGGGGCCAATCTGGATTTGTTGAACAGAAGCTCCCTACACCAATGAACTAGCATCCTGTCAATTTTTTCCCCTGAAATAATTTTCTAGTCTTGTCCACGTATTCTGAATGTACACTTTCAAGACATTTTAATTAAATAGGTTTCGTGCTATCTATACTAAAGTATTCATACAAGTAGACAAAATGGACTTTCTTCTCCAAAGATAATACGTGAATGCTGCTCAGAAAAGAGAGTGGCTACTACTTTCTGGATTTGAGCTTTTCATTTTCTGGGTTTTTTTTTATATTTTCATTTTCACTAATTAAATTGTCTCTGTTGTCTTTGTTTATAGTAGTTTCAACTGCTGTAGTAGCATTTCTTTTTAAATTGATTACGTTTGTATATCAGAAATTTTTTCACATCAAAATAAATCGAATAATAAATATTTAAAACAATTAGATAGAAATTTAATTGTTGAAAGTTTCAAATAATTATCTATGACCATTCTAGATGTTGCAGGGTTTTAGAGAAACCAATTTATTATGTTATGCTTGCCAACATGAATGACATTGAAAAATACAGATATTATGATACTTATAACTTCCTTGAAAAATTTGCATATTCACATTGGAATGCAGCAAGTAGCATGACTACACAACCCATTTGTGTCATGACTCTACACTGACTATGAAGGTGACAGAAGATTGTACCTCTATCAAGAGATTCGATTCGCATCACCTCAAATCTGACCCTATTTGCATATTTCACAGTGAATAATTGCTATGTTGCATTCACTGACAGTTGAAGCAAATTAGCTATATTAGTGTCACTTTTATTGATTTTGATTTGAACTTGGCTTTAAATTTAAAAAAAAAATAGTTATTTACATAGGAGTTATACTCAAAAATGTCTGATAATTTTGTCCATTGCTTCCTACTATTCCTCAGCCTCCCCACCTCCAGGGTTTTGTGCCTCTTCACCAGAGGATACCACAGACAATTTGGAAACCTCTCTTAAAGCTTTAGGCAAATGTATGTAGGGGCTGCATTCTAGTTCTGGATATTCCATGGATTTCAGTAGAACGCCGAGTCAAATCCATCCATTATTCTTCACTCTTTATTCATCATTATCTTACCTCTTTTCCCAACCATCCATGTTCTTGATGGTGTCTTGAAAGGCACCTTTTGATTCATAGGTCATCGTTTTTTATTCTCTAGAGACTACTTACGCCCATCATTATACCTTTTTATTTCTCTTTCTGCCCCCTGCAGTTGTGATTCTTCTGAGAATCATAGAACACTGTACACTGACTAAATAAGCAATCAGATTAAGAACCTACTATGTGCCAAGCGTTGTGCTAGCTTCAGCACTGTGTCTCTAGCTCCGCTTCTGTCTTTGTCTCTCTCTTCACATAAACACACAATGCATAGGCACACATATGTACACACATATGTATGCACACAATATATACTTATATGCACAAACATGTGCACAAGTGTGTGCACATGTGTACACATACATATCTATGTATAAATATACATATGTACACATGTGTGTATTGATATATAAAGAGAGAGGGAGAGGGTCATAGTCCAATAGAATATTAATCCCTCGAGGGCAGGAACTATTTCACTTTTGTCTCTGTCTCTAGCACCTAGCTCAGGATTTGGTACGTAATAGCTTCTTAATAAATGCTTTCTGATTCTCACAAGAATCATAATTGCAGGTGACCAAAAGAGAAATGAAAGGAGAGCTAGTGGACATGAATAAGTTACAGCAGTGTTGTCAAACTCAAACAGAAATGGGAACCACTAAATGAAACATAAGGACCTCTGTGGGCCACACATTGTCTTTGAAAACCAGAAAGGCATTGCATTTTAATGTAGTTTGGGCTGCTCTTTGGAGTGTTGTGGGCCAAATATACAGGCTGAAAGCTGGTTTGATACTTCCAGACTGGAATATGTGTACGTGTGTATACATACACATATACACACACATATTTGTGTGTACATTTATACATGTGTATATGTACATACATGCCTAAATACATGCAGGTGTGCAAGCATATCAGTAAAATCTAGATGGAGACAGAAAAAAAGCTTGAAATTGAGACCAGGAAAAATAAGACATTCTTAATATGTTATTTGTAAATATATAGTTTTTTTATGTAGACAGTTTGGAATTTAAGATATGTATGATTTAATTTTTTAACTTATTTACTTGAATATTTTGTTCTACTGGTGCTTACGTTTATAATTAAAATACAGTTTTGTTTTGTTTTTTGGCAGGGCGATTGGGGTTAAGTGACTTGCCCAAGATCACACAGCTAGTACACATGTCAAGTGTCTGAGGCTGGACTTGAACTCAAGTCCTCCTGACTCCAGGGCCGGTGCTCTGCTCACTGCACCACCTAGCTGCCCCTGAAATACAGTTTTTAAAAGCAAACTGAAGGAGGCATAAGAAAATTGTGTGATAAACTAAGAGTATAGCAGTAGAATGAACTAAAGATTCAAAAGAAGGACCCTTAAAAAATCGAGTTCACCTGGGAGGGAACATATGCTAAGTGGAAGGAATGATTAGCCAGGGAAGCCTCTGATCTTAATTCCTTCAGCCAAAGGGCTGGGAATCCTTAGAGATCTGCCTTGATGAAGGGGCAAAATTTGGTCAACATTTGGACACTGTCAGACCTGCGTGAAAATTGAAAACCACTTTGGGAAAAAAATAGCAAGCTATTGTTTTGCCTTCAGAATACCGTACCAATACTTCAGGACAGAATATAAAGTGTGCTCTAGGTTCAGAGATTTCAAACACACAACCATCAGACCACATGCGGCCCACAACATTCTCAAGTGCTACAGAAACCAGATTAAAGTGTAATTGGGAAATATTTAACAGAAGAAACGAAACTACAATAAAACACAGATAATGTTAATATGTAGTTTTCTAATTCACTTTGTGGCCTGCAAGGATTTTTATGTATAGCAGCCCCCATTTCTTTCTGAGTTTGACAAAACTTCTCTGGGCAGCTAGGTAGCACAGTGGATAGAGAATTGGGTTTAGAATCAGGAAGACTCATCTTCATGAATTCAAATCTGGCCTCAGACACTTACCGTTTGCCTCAGTCCCTCAATTGTAAACTGATCTTGGTAAGGAAATGGCAAGTCATCCCCGTATTTTTGCCAAGAAAACCCCAGGAAATGAAGTTACAAAGAGAAACTGTGAACGTGAAATTGGGCAAACTTCCAGAGATAATGGCAGATGGAAGGAACTGGCAAGCCATGATGGTTCGTGGGGTCATGAAGAGTCAGACATGACTGAATAACGACTACTGCTCTCGGTCATTTTTATGACATCAAAGAAAAAAATGATATATCAAGTGTCATCCTGTCCAATCCTCTCTCTAAATTCTCTACCACAGTCCCACTAACCTCAGTTGATATACATCATGTCAATGGAGCCCAAGTTGGATGGGTTTTCCAACAGAAGTTCTTCCCAACTACATAGACTGGTTTGATTAATTTTATTAAAACTTAGACCTTGGCTTTTAGAAGTCTTCCATCCTCCACCCACATAAGCTTGATTTATAATTGTGGCTGGAAAACATTCATCCAAGTTTTGTTTCCATGCTGTGTTACATAGCTCCTATGTCCTTTCAAGTACATTTCAGTCTCATTAATCCTCAACAACCCTGTAGAGAGGAAGTCATTTCAATTCAGCAAACATTTATTAATCCTTTTTGTTATTAATAGGGTAATAAAGAAAAAGGAGTTTCAAGATCCCTTTTATAGGTGGGGAGACTGAGGCAGAAAGCTACCAAATTAAACATAATACAGCGAGTGCAAGAGTTAACATTAGCACGCAAGTATCCCAGATGGCCCAGTTATCAGGTCCATTATTCTATGTTACTTTGGAGGAAAATAAAATGCTTCTACCTCATCCTCCCCTCTGAGTTACATCTGGCCACAACATATAAAATAAGTTGAAAAAATAATGTTCTTTGATAATAAACATTTCAATCACTTCCAGAAAAAAACAAGCTAAGAAAACGCGAACTCTTTTATCTGCAGAGACAAACAAAAATAACTCTCTCATTATATCAGGCTGTTTCAACAATGGACTATGCAGGTCACCATAGCAGGACAAAATGCAACTGCATATATTCATTTGCAAACTGGTTTGATCTTGCCAAGAGAGACATAAATATTCAATTGCTTTGAAACAAAAACTGAAGTTTGGGGGGTGGGGTGGAAATCCTGGTCCAGTGCCTACCATTAATAATGAAAAGATCTTCTGACATGCTGTCTCACTCTACAGTTTTAGAAATGGTAGCTTATTGCAGCCTACGGAACCAAGAACCACAGAATATTGGAGTTGTCATGGACTTTAGTGATCATACAATTCAACCTTCGTTTTATAGATAAGGAAACTGAGGCAGAGGAAAGTAGAAGTCATTTGTTCGGGGTCACACAGGGTCAGTGGTAGAACCAGGTCCAGGACCTCAGTCTCGTGATTCTCAGCCCATTTCTCGTATCATTGTGGGCACTAATGCTTGTCCATTATATCCTCAGGAGTCAGTGTTGTGTAGGTAGAATGGGCACTAGGCTATGAGTCTGGAGATCTGGCTTGGACTCCCAGCTGTAACTAGATCAGTGGTGTCAAAATCAAATAGAAATGCATATTGACTTTAAAAAGATAAAATTAACATTATTCTATATTCTATTTTGCTTTTTTTTTAACTTTGCTAAATATTTCTCATTTATAGTTTAATCTGCTTCAGGCCATACTTGGCAATTCAAGGAGACAAAGGAGTGATTTTGACACTTCTGAATTAGATGACCTTGTTCCCTTCCCTAGGCCTCAGTTTCTTTGTCTATAAGGGAGTCATGGACTACATATCTCTAAGGCCTCAGCTCTAAGATTTTATGACTATCTAAAATTATATATAATATATGTATACATATATCCCATTTCCACCCATGTATAGGTTCCTTCTATTAGTGTCCCATGAACGTTCTTTGATACTTATAAATATTTGCAAAGAGCATAGAGTACTATCTTTCCAATACCTAGAAATTGACGGCAATCACTTGAAAGACAATAGTGGCAGTTATTAGCATAGTCATCCACTTTTCTGTTGCTTTTAAATTGTGAATGAAAAAGTAGGAATCTGACAGGTGTTTTTCTATCACTTCCTTTATGTAGTTTGTGCCTATAGGCTTGGGGTTGCCTTCCTTTAGCTGAACTTAAAAGGGCTGTCTGAGCATCCTTCCATCATCTCTGGAAAAGACTCTAAACAATCTGACTGATGACAGCTCGGTCCCAAGATTCTTCCTACTTTTTGATCTGCTGCTACCCAGCAGAAGAACTTTGGCTGATTTTGCAGATTGAACAGAAACAGCTGCTGAAATGATGTGATTCTCTGTTCCTCTGATTTTTAGATCAGGGCACAGATCTGATACTGGAAAAAGTAGGTTATTATGATAATAATGTAGTACTTAAAGCATTTGGAGGTTGGAGGTTCTTATTGTAACAGGCAAATCTTCTACTCTTTAGTTCAGGCTGCCCCTTCGGAATGTGGACTAAGCTACTTTTTCCCAATTTCTCCCTTAGTGAACTTCAGGAGCATGACTTTCCCTTAGTTAACATCTCCACTCCACCTTTCACTCAGAAGCAAATCCCTTTTAGAGAGAGTTATGAGGGGAGCAAACTTGCCTCTAAGGAAAGGTATCCAGCTCTTTATCCACCAAGTTTTCTTCTACCACTTAAATCTGCCTACTCATGGGTTTAGCACTACCTTGAGTGAATATTCTGAAATCATGTAGTTTGTTGTCACATGGTTTATTGCCCTACCTGAGAGTTTTATAAAAATTGAAAAAATCCATATCCTTGAGATTCCCTCTCTACAGGTTCAGAGCCCTCAACCAGGACTGAGGGTTCAGACCTTGGTCTTTTTTTGTAACTCTGTATATCATAAGTCATTCATTGACTCCTTACTCTCTCTATCCCTTTATCGATAATGGATAATACAACCAGGAACAGTTAGGATCAATCCTAATTTTATTTAGAGTAAGCCAATTTGTTTTTTTGCTATTAAACATAAGGTATAAATATAACATTAAAGAACAGAGGGAAAAAACAGCTTTGGATTAGACTTCCATCTTTATTGAACAGAAGGAGGAACAGCATAGTAATGTTAGGAAGAAAGCAACATTTCCACCATCCATATTACTTCTTAGCCAGGGAGTTAGCTAATTGGACACACCCTTTGCTCAGTCCCAGTTGTCTCATATGTCAATCATCCCAGTAGAGCTTGTTAGCGGAAAACACCCATCCCCTCCACTCTTCTCTGTCTCTGTCTGTCCTTCAGTCTCTTTCTGACTATTTCTGTTTCTTCCTGTCTCTGGCTCTCTGTCTCTCATTTCTTTCCTCCCTGCCCCTCACCTTCATCCTCTACCAGACGTGTGCACCCTTGCATGTCTCCTGTGACAGTCTATCAGTCTCTCCAAGGAGAGGAAGAAAGCAATGCTGTCTGTCTCTTTGAGACCTTTCCCAGGAGCCCACACAAGTAGTCTCTGAGGGTCTTTTCTCTCTGACTGCCCAGGAATCAGTTTCCCCAAACCTGACTATGATGACAACAAAGAAGCTTTTAACAAATGGCAAAATCATATGGATATATTTACTGAAATGGAGGAGTAGATGATAACAATTCAAGACCAAGTCCTTGCCACCAGAAATTAAAGGAAGGTTATCCTTACAGATCCCAGACTTACTGATCAATGTTTATTATGCAAGAAAATGATAAAAACCAGGTAACATGTGCAACACACAGGTGGCAATAATTTAGCACCTACCAAATATCTAGTTAAGAACAATGTTTTAAATAGATGTCTTACTCAAAAACTTCAGGCTTTGTGGATATACAAGAGACCTAGCAAAATGAAATCAAAGCCACATGGGAACAAAATGAGTATATATCCTCTTTATCATCTTCTCTAATCCTGGAGTTGTCCTAAAGATGTCCCTAAATTATATTTAATCATACTGATTTGGGAAAAGACAGTAAATAACCAATTAATCTGAACATTAACATAGCTTAAACCTTGCTTGCTGGTAAAATGTAACAGACTTTCCTTGAATAATTTTTCTGACCAACATGCTGAGCACAATATGGTACAGCAAAGTGATTAATTGGACTGGAGTATGCACAGGTGAGACTGGGGAAAGCTACAGGGCCATAGCCCTGGAAATCCCCCAAAGCAGGTAAACCTTCTGGTGAAGGTAATGAAGGAAACAGCTGGGACTCTGGGAAAGTGTTTTGTAAAGTCAACAGGAGTTTTCCTGCTCAAAGATCAAGGACTGAATGTATGAACCAGGGACTAAGCTGAGAGAAATAACCATGAATAAGTAACACAACGGCTTACCTGAAAAATGTCCAGGAGTTTCTTCCTTTTTTATCTTTTTGATGAAGCAATCGAAGTAGTCAGTACTTCCCTTCTGATGTTATTCTGACCCATCACTTCTCCGCTAAGTATGTAAGGGATGCAATCACCAGAAGTGCCTAGCATCACTGAGAAACGTAAGACTTTTAAATCAACCATGACCTAAACAGTTCTTTTAAACAATCATAATAACATATAATGTATGATGTAATAGAATGACTCATTTTTATATCACTTAAACATTTATGAAATGCTTTTCTTAAAACAACGCTGCAAGATAGAGAAGGTAGGGAATAAAGTATTATCATTGCCATTTTTCAGGTAAGTAAAATGAGACTCTAAGTGAATTGTCCCCAGTACACACACACACACGTACACACACAAAATCACACACGCACATATATACACACATAAGTAGATATTTATAACAAGCATATATAATGTATATATGTAACAGACATGTAAATATTATAGATACATATACAAATATGTAGCAAGTGTTAGAGTCAGTACCTATAATATTATCTCATAGGATTTGGAGCTAGAAAAATACATAGAGAGCATCTCCTCTAACTCTCTCATTTCATAGATGAGGAAACTGAGCCCCAGTGATTTGCCTAAGATCTTACAGGCATTAGGATCAAAGGATTTGGGGCTAGAAGAGATTTTTAGAGATGATCTAATTCAAACCTGTCATCATCCAGATAAGGAAATGGAGGCTCAGATGGGTGAAGCAATTTCCCAGTGTTATCCCTAGGAAGAGTTCTAGCCAGGACTCAGAACCAGGCCTTTTGACTCCAAAATCTGTGCTCTTCCCATTGCACTGCACTGCCTTTTAGGATATTTATTAGACAACTTTGTCAAGTTTGTTGCCCACAGGAGGAGCCGTATCTAACTTAGGAGCTGTTGATACACTTAGCTGTGCGGATCGCTAGCGAGATAAGCAGTTCCCTGTGAGTATCCTAGATGCCACAATTGGACCTCAGACATACGTGGTGGAGAAGAAAGCAAATCATAAAATATTAGAG
Source organism: Phalanger gymnotis (assembly GCA_028646595.1). NCBI lineage: Eukaryota > Metazoa > Chordata > Mammalia > Diprotodontia > Phalangeridae > Phalanger > Phalanger gymnotis. Next base: position 195,378,410 of record CM053625.1, read on the forward strand.
CTAGAAGGGAGCAGGGTGATTCTAGTTCCATTCTCTCCCTTTACAGAGGAGGAAATTAAGGCTTGTTGGGGGATATTACTTGTTCAGGAGTCCCACAGCAGAGAACAGAGAACCAAACCCCAGGCTAAATTTCAAGAAAAGGTAGTCCAGGAACTCTGCTACTACACCATGAAGGAAGAAAGAGAAAAAGGAGGAACCAATAGGCCTTTTTCTGTCCTAACCTTCCAAATACTCTTTGGGGAAGCTATGTGGTACAGTAGATAGAGTGACAGGCCTGGAGTCAAGAGGACCCTGAAGCCAACAAGGGTAAGTGCTGGCCCTGGAGTCAGGAAGATTCATTTTCCTGAGTTCAAATCCAACCTCAGATATATACTAGATGTGTGGCCCGGGACAAGTCACTTAACCCTGTTTGCCTCAGTTTCTCATCTGTAAAATGAACTGGAGTAGGAAATGGCAAACTATTTCAATATCTCTACCAAGAAAAGCCCAAATGGGATCACAAGGAGTCAAACACAACTGAAATGACTCAACCACAATCCTCCTTCACATTTCTGCAGTACTGAACACTCTTCACCATGACCTTCCTCGATGCTCTCCCCGCCTTGGTTTCTATAACACCACGGCCTCATGGTTTTCCTCTTACTTTTCTGATTGCTCCTTCGGTGGCTCTATAACCTTTTCCACTTGACCTTCCTGTGGCTATCCCCCGAGACTCTTCTTGGGTGATCTCATCTATTCATGACTTCAATTACATCCTTTCTGTAGATGACTCCCAAATGTCTAGCTCCCCTCTCTCTACATCTCTCCAAAGCTCCAGTCCTGTATTTCCAATAGGTTGCTAATACATCTGCTTGGATAGCCCACCAGCACTTCAAACTTAAAATGTCCCTAAGCTCATTTTCTCCTCAAAATCTGCTCTTTTGAGTTCCCTGTTTTTGCTGGGAAATACCATCCATCCTTCCAGTCCTCCAGGCTCTCAAGCCTTTGTGTCACCTGGAATATCCCTTTTTACCTCACCTCTCCCATCTAATTAGTTGTTGAATCCTGTTTATTTTACTTCTACAACCCCTTTCTCATCTATACTCCCCTCTCTATTCCTCTTACTACTATAACCTCCCTTGGTGAAACCTTCACCTTCTCACCATGTCTGTTGTAATAGACTTCTAACCAGTCTTCCTACCTTTCCAATCCATCCTTCATAGTACTGTCCAAACAATCTTCAAAGATGCCTCACTGATCACATCATTCCTCCACTGCAAAACCTTCAGTAGTTCCTTTAGGAGAAAGGAAATTTTCAAGAAACTTTGTGCAGAATGATGGAGTGAACAAAGAGACACTCTACCTTGGTTTGAATTATAGTGGTTACTGCTGCCTGAACTCAGCCACTAGAGTCATCAACACCTGCTAAGTAAGATAGTGGATGCAGCTGTACCTGGCAGGCCAGTGGAGTCTCCTTATCTATAATAACTCCCTGGAGATTTATATGAATCTTTAGGGTGATCTGAATAAAAACAGATTGCCTATGGTTCCTAAAGTTGCCTTTTTCACTGCTGTTTTGCAGGGTCTTTGCTACTGGAAATATGACCTTATTCCCATTCAATAAAAGTTCTTTTTGCTAACGTATTGTGGTTTTCATTGTCTTGACACTCATAATACTAACACGGACCATCCAGGAGCTACAGCTCCCCATTGCCTACAGAATTAATAAAACTCCTAATTCTAGCATTGAAGATTCTCCAAGAACTCTAACCCACCTCCCGAGTCATATCTCATTCTTACTACCCTTCATATATTCTGTGTTCCAATCCAATCAGACAACTCCAGCCCTTGTTGTTATATTACCATCTTCTGTGTCTGTACCTTTGCTCTCATCAATTCCCATTTCTAAGATGGACCCTTCCACCCCTAATCTCCATCTTCTGAAGCCTCTCCCATCCTTCAAGATATAATACAGGTGTCATAGTCCTAGGGAAATTTTCCCTGATATCTTTCCTAGCCCCAGCTGAAAGTTATCTCATTCATATCACACTTTTTCATATCATTTTTCTTTCTGCCTTTCTCATTCTTCTTTGCATCATAGGTCTCTTGATTACATATTCTTTTCCCCATTAGACTGTAAGCTCCTTTGACAGCAGGACCTGCTTCATAATAACCTCTGCATCTGCACTTTGCTTTCTAGCTTTGTCAGTCTCCTCTTGTTAAACAATCTGGAGAAATTTCTACCCTGGATCTTGATATACAGTTTGGTGACTGCCTCTCCCAGGCTACTATTTCAGGAAAGCCCCATCCACCATGCCTCATTTTACTTCCTAGCTCCAGCCATTTCCTCCTCACCAATCTTATATACCTTGGACGGAGTATATCGGTCTACTCCTCCAAGGCTTCATTTGACATCCCTATAACTTGCTGGATCAAGGCATCTCTCATTGGTCACTACTCCCCTTTGTGCATTGTGTCTTCCATTAGAATGTAAGCTCCTTGAAGGCAGGGACTGTATTCAATTTTGTAAATACATCTCTAGAATGTAACACAGTACATGGCACATAGTATGCATTTAATAAATTTGTTCACATTTATTCATTCAACATGAAGTCCTGTGCCTCAATCATACTTTCGAATGTCAATGAATTCGTGATCTCATTACTGGGGAATAGTACATATAACAACCGCTCTGTTCCTCTTTCCTTCTTACCTCTATAATTCTAGACCATGAGCTTCCATAAAACCTCCATAAATGATCTGCCTAATATGTTGCTGACCTTCTTTTATGTCTTTTAATATTTGAAGGTTACCAGGGAAGCAGTCAAGGATCTATACCTACTAGGGCCCGGGGGTGGGGAACCTGCAGCCAGGAGGCCACATGTGGCCCTCTAAGTCCTCAAGTGCAGCCCTTTGACTGAATCCAAACTTCACAGAACAAATCCCCTTAATAAAAAGATTTGTTCTTTATGACTTCTGAGTCTATTCCAAGTCTAACCGTATGCATTGTGATCGAAGAACTACATAACAGGTGCTCAATGAGTGTGAGTTGTTGATTATCCAATTAATCATCTCAATCCAGAAAGTTTCAAAGTAACTTACTAGAGAAAGAAATAGGACAGCTAAGTGGTGCAGTGAATAGAGTGCTGGTCCTCTAGAGACAGGAAAACTCATCTTTCTAAATTCAAATCTGGCCTTAGACACTTACTAGCTGTGTGACGCTGGACAAGTCACTTAACCTTGTTTACTTGAGTTTCCTTGTTTGTTAAATGAGCTGGAGAAGGAAATAGCAAACCACTCCACTAACTTTGCCAAGAAAACCCCAAACGGGGTCACAAAGTCGGACACAGCTAAAAATGACTGAACGACAACAACTAAAGAAATAAAGCTTGATAATACATGGTCCCTGCCTTCAATGAGCTTACATTCTAGTAGGAATTGTTTTGTTATGCTTTCTTGACCAATTAAATAGGATGTTAGGGTGTCTGTTTTTTTTCCCAAAAAGATATTGTTTCAAATGAGGCTATTTTTAACACATAAACCCTTAGTTTGAGGGTCAGACCACTTAAAATGTATTCAGAGGGTAAAAGTGCTTTTATTTTTAATCTTTAAAAAAAAGTTGCTTAGCAAAATATCTCTTGTTACATGTTGTTTGTTCTTCATTATCAAAGAGGATTGTGGCATCAGGGAGGTAAAAATATCCTGTTTGCCTGCATAAAGACCATGATGCTACCTGCCTATATATGGGACAAAGGGATGCATAGTTAAGTGAAACTGTCATGCAATGGAGAAAAAAGCTTTGGACTTGGTGTCATTAGATCTAAAAACAAACCCTAACTCTGCCATATATTACCTGTGTGACCTCATACAAGTCATTCAAACTTTCTGGGCCGCTCCCATCCTGTAAAATGAAGAGTCTGGATACAGCTCTAACATCTCTGCATTTTGAAAAGAAAAATAATAAATCTTGGCTTAGATTCTCTTTACCAGGAGGCCTTCATCAATTTCTCTAAACAAGCATTATCGAAGTTTGTCTAATAATTAATGACAGTCAGTTTGTTGAAGGATAACCACAAATCTTTGCAGCTTTCTAGTTACAGATCCATCTCTTTCATTATAATTGGGAAGGAAAGATAGAGACCTATCAAAATTTGTTGCCTGTTATTCAAGAATCTTATCAAAAGTTAACCGTATTGGCTGCCTCTTGCTCTACCTCCCCATGTATTATCTCCTTGGCTTTTCCCTCTTGTCGTAAAGGAAAGTAGTTTTGGAAACTGGGAGTCCTCTGTACCTTTTTATAAGAGAAACTGAGTTTCACCACTCTATTGGGAGTACTCAAGGCCAAATCAAAGTCCATAAAACCCTAACCTGTCATTAACCCTTAATACGGTAGACACTTGATTAGATATTTATAGTAGTATTTACTATGATGGCATAGTTCTTTATACATAGCGGGGGACACAGACTAGAAGATCAGGGAATGGGAGTCATGATGAAGGGAAAGAATAGGATGAGCTGCAGTGCGTGAGCAGGAGTGGGAATGGAAAAGGCCACGAAGCTGACGTCTGGCTGAAAAGCCTCTTTTGAATAGCCCGAATTAAAGAAAGCAATCAGTCTAGTCTATCAACAAATATTTATTAAGTATGCAATATATGCCATATAAGACCTGAATAACAGAATTAGGTGGATTTAATCTGGAGAAGAGAGGACTCAGAAGGGACAGGATAGCTGTCTTCAAGTATTTAAAAAGATATCGACTAGAAGGATTAGAGGCATTCTGTTCTGACCCAGAGGGAAGAACCAAGAGCAGTGGTGGAGGTTGCAAAGTGGTAAATTTAGTCTTGATGTTGGGAAAAAAATCTTCTTCATACTTAGAGATGTCTAAAACTGGAACAAGATCCTTCAGGAAGTCACAGGACTATAACTGGAAGATATTTTAGAGACCAGCAAGTCCAACCTCCACATTTTACACATAAAGAAACTGATACCCAGATGGGTTATGTGACTAGAAAAGGTTACATACCTAGCTAATAAATGACTTACCTGAGGTCATACTGTCTGAGGCTGGAGTCATACCCAGGTCTTCATGGTCTGGCCTAGATGACTAGATCTATGATCTCTTCCAACTTCAAAATTATGAAATTCTTTCTGCTCAGCATTGGTCTAGAGTGAGCAGAGTAAATAAAAGTAACAACACCAGAGGGTCCCAACAACCTGCATATCTGATGTTCCCTTGCAGAAAATCATTTTTAAATGCCTTAGCTATTTACAAGGTTTCTTTTGTTGCTGTTCAGTTGTTTTTTCAGTCGCGTCCAACTCTTCATGACTCCATTTGGGGTTTTCTTGGCAAAAGCACTGGAGTGGTTTGCAATTTTCTTCTTCGGCTCATTTTACAGGTGAGGACACTGAGGCAAACAGGGTTAAGTAACTTGCCCAAGGTCACACAGCTAGTAAATGTCTGAGGTCAGATCTGAACTCAGAAAGATGTCTTCCTAACTCCAGGAGTGGCATTCTATCCACTTGTGCCACCTAGCTGCGCATAATCTCTCAGTCAGCCATATTTTCAACAGCTCTTCCCATACTTTTGATGTAAAATCTTGAAACTCTTTTCCCTTCTCCTCTGTGACACTGTACTCTCTAGTCCTAGCTCTTTGACCGCACAATCATGCAACCAATTTACAAATATTTATTAATTACCTAACATATGTCAGGCACTGGGCTAGCTGCTGAGAATAGAAATACACAGAATATAACAATCAATCAAATTAAGAACATATTAAGCTCTTACTTTGTGCCAGACATTGTGCCAAGTGCCAGAGATACAGGGAAAGATGAATACAGTGCCCTTGCCTTCAAAGAAGGCACATTCTAATGGGGGAGACAACATGCAAGCAAGGGGAAGGAAAGGGAATAAGCTTTTATATAGCACCAACTATGTACCAGGCACTGTGCTAAGTATTTCTTTCTCCCTTCCTTCCTTCCTTCCTTCCTTCCTTCCTTCCTTCCTTCCTTCTTTCCTTCCTTCCTTCCTTCCTTCCTTCCTTCCTTCCTTCCTTCCTTCTTTCCTTCCTTGCTTCCTTCCTTGCTTCCTTCCTTTTCTTCTTTCCTTCCTTCCTTCCTTTCTTTTTCCTTCCTTCCTTTTCTTCTTTCCTTCCTTCCTTCCTTTCTTTTTCCTTCTTCCTTCTTTCATTTCCTTCTTTCTTTTTTCTTCCTTCCTTCCTAGGTGGTGCACCAGATAGAGTGCCAGACTTGGAGTCAGGAAGATATCTTCCTGAGTTCAAATCTGGTCTCAGACAGGTACTAGCTATGGGACCCTAGATAAGTCACTTAACCCTGTTTGCCTTTATTTCCTTATCTATAAAATGGTAAACTGTTCTAGTATCTCTGCCAAGAAAACCTCAAATGGGGTCACAAAGACTCAGGCAATACCGAAACAGCTAAACAATAACCAGCAATGAGTTGATGAAGGAAATGGCAAACCACTCCAATATCTCTGCCAAGAAAACCCAAATGGAGTCATGAAGCCTCAGGACTGAAATGACTGAACAACCACAATTTCCGGACTCTACTAGCTGACTCCCAGACAAACAACTATGTAAATACTTGATGTATACATAATGGTAGGGTGGAGAGATGGGGCAGAGAGGGCTGAGAAAAGCTTTGTGTAGAAGGTGGGATTTGGCCTGAATCTTGGACATGGAGTATCATTTGGGGGGAATAGGGAGTGATAAGTGCAGCTGGATCATTGTAATGGAGGGTAGTAAAATTTAAGAAGGTTAGAAAGAGGCCAATTTGTGAAGGTTTTCAGTTTATGTGTGTGTGTGTATGTGTGTATGTGTGTATGTTGTCTTCAACCTTTAGACTGTAGGCTTTTTGAGGGCAAGGACTGTCTGTCTTTTACTTGTTTCTTGGTTGTTGTGGGGGGTTTTTGAGTCAATTGGGGTTAAGTGACTTACCCAGGGTCACACAGCTGGTAAGTGTCTGAGGCCGGATTTAAACTCTGGTCCTTCTGACTCCAGGGCCAGTGCTCTACTGTATTGCCTAGCTGCCATACTATGTTTTTCTTGTGAGAGGCTTTAAATTCTAACCAGATTTGATCCTGGAAGTAACATGGAACAACTAGGAATAATCTCTACTACCTAGGAATTTGCATTCTGAAGGGGAGAGGTGACGCATGGTTAGATGGTTGCTCTGAAAAAAATCTGGGCATCTTAGTGGACTACAAGCTCAATGAATCAGCATTTAGATATGATAATCAAAGAAGTTAATGCAATCTTGGCCTACATTAGACCATGATAGTGAATATCCCTTTTGTGTATGGGTTTGACTAAAGGACTACTAAGGTCTTTTCCAATTCTCACATTCTGTGACTCTTGAGTTTATATTTAATCCAAAGGTAATAAAGAGTCACTGATTAGGAGAATGGTGTTCTCTGTACTTTAGGAAAATTACTTTGGCACTTATGTAGCAAATGACCTTGAGTGGGGAGACATGAGGCAGAGAGATCATTGCTCTTAAATCTCTTTCCCTGGCTCCTCTTTATCTTTCATCTCTTCAATATAGTTTTTCCATAGGTTAAATAACCCTAGTTGCTTCAGTCTTATAATCTCAAGGTATCTTTTGGGCTTTGTCTTAGGGGCCAGCCAGGATTTTAGTGGGCAGTGGAAGTTTACCCAGGATTGAGGATTACCAGAGTGGGAATGGCAGAACCTCAAGTAGATAGGAGATTACAGGGAAGTGGGTTGTTAATTGGAGAAGCTGACCATAGAAGCAGGATGAACTAAAGAAGCAAGAATAACCAGATTGGTGGAGTAGAAGATCAGGGGGTGGGGATCATAATGAGGGCAAAGAAAAGGATGAGTTGTAGTAAATGAGCAAGAATTGGGACAGGGTAAGACTTTGGAGGTTATCCAATCTAAACTATACTTGAACAGCAATCCCCCTACAGGTGGTAGGCTAACTTGCCATTTCAAGCTTTCCAGGGAATGGGAAACATTACTTCCTGAGGTCGCTTTGGACAGCTCTGATCATTAGGAAATTTCTCTTATGTTGAACCACAACATGAGGGAACTTGTTCTCTACAACCTTTTGCCCTTTGCTTCTAGAGGAACTGGACTGGTAAAAATCAGTTTGCCCCATATGACCCCATCCCTATCCAGGATGCACATAGGCCAAGACCAATAAGCCCAAAGCCTGGGTATTACCTCTCACCCCAGCCTCTTGCTAGATTGGCACAGTTAGAGTTAAGTTTCCTACAACCCTACACCTGATTCCTCACCCCTTATTAGGCAATTTAGAAAACACTCTTATTTCACTAGTTGTGGCTACAGTACTCTTCCCCATATGAATGATAGGGCACTCTCCTATTGCTGCCAGCTAGCTCTTTGTCTAAAACTCTATGTAAGTTTGAGCCCGAGCTGCTCTGGGTCTTTAACCAGAGGGAGAAAGCTGTTCCACAGTTCTAAATATGGAAGCCACCCTACTGTATGCTGCCCTTGGCTAGGAGGCAGTGGCAATGGAGGCCATACAATGAAGCTATTTCCTTTTGGCCTCTGTTCCCCTCCCCTTGTGAGCAGTGATGAAGTTTTACAGCAATTCCTGTATAGCTCTGCTGTTCTTCATTTGAATTTTCCTGCACTACATGGAATAAGGAAAATAAGTCTAATCCTTAAGATTAGAGTTAATCTTTGGGCCTCCATTTCCTCCACTGTAAACTAAGGGGAATTTGACTTGATGGTCACTAATGTACTTTCCAGCTCCACATCTACAAACCCATTATTCAAGTGACAAATCTGTAGATATCTGAAGGTAAGTATTGTGAAGTTCTTAAGACTTCTTTTTATGCTAAACGTAGTAATTCCATTACCCATCTCAGAGTTGGAGGGGTCATCAGAGGTCATCTAGTAGGACCAAAACCTGAGCAACAAGCCCCTATTCCTCTAGAGCTTCATTTTTAAGTGAATAATGCTGACAAACCTCTTGGAAATCATAGCTGATCTACTAAGTACATCAAGCAATTGCTTTGGATAAAGCATAACACAAGCATCCCTTTCATTCTTCTCCGTGTCTCCATGGGAATTCTCCTGCAGAGATACTGAGAATGAGAAATCGACCAAACGCTGCATAACTATAAAAGAGAATGCCTGAAGAGGCTGGGAAATAAATCTTCTATCAGTTTGTTGTCATGTTTCATACTTCATCCTTTCTTGCTTATGTGACTGTAGCATCAAGCAGTAACCACTACCCCCTTCCCTCCTACCCCCACCCCTGCCCAGTTTCTTCCCTCCATTCAGTTATGTTTAATCTGCACATAACAAAAGCTAGGCAGAATTTTGAATGCAGGTACCAATTTTATGGCTTAAACATAGAATGTCTGCATCACAGGAATTATCTTACCAATTATGTTTTTCTATACCTTTGTTATTTTAATATTTAATTGATCAGCCTGAAGAAATCATGCTTTATTTGTTCTGGAAAATGAATATTTCATTATTTTTTTTCATTGACTTGGATTAATTTCTGGAAATATTGGGTGTTGAAGTGCTACATTATTCTCAGAATAAAATGTGTAAAATAAATCATGCTTATATTTCAGTTGTTATGTTCATTTTGAGCAAAAGATAGAAAGAGATAGAGATACATCTCAAGAAAGAAAACTGTGAGCTGGGTGGACCAATCCAAGCATTCAAAGACCAAAAGGCCATTGTTATCAGTCAACATACAGTTAACAGGCAATGGGCTAAGTTTTAGGTATACAAAGACAAAAGCAGTCTCTGCACTCAAGGAGTTCACATTCTCATCAGGGACACAGCTGAGAGGCACAATGGACAGAACATCGGGCCTGGGGTCAGGAAGACCTGAGCTCAAATCCCATCTCAGATACTTCCTAGCTGCGTGAGCCTGGTCAGGTCACTTATCTTCAGTCTGCCTCAATTTCATCAATAGCACTGACCTCCTAGGGTTGTTATGAGAATCAAATGAGATAACAATTGTAAAGTATTGTAATGGCAATTTAGACTTGAAGATCTTTCCCACCCATTAATAGGCCACGTGACCTACTTACATCACAGGAAGCCTAAGTTACACAGCGGGAGGAGCTTCCTGACAGCAAAAGAAAGTTATGTCACAGGAAATGCTGAGAGAGAGAGAGAGAGAGAGAGAGAGAGAGAGAGAGAGAGAGAGAGAGAGAGAGCGAGCCATTATGGCTGCTAATGGCCACCCTTGTGATGGCTAGAACTGAACAGGCTGACTTAGCTGTACTGTGAGTTTGTTTCGGGGGAAGACGCCAGCAGGGGGTCGGAGAGGTTTTGGAACAGCAATGCTCCTGGTTGTAATATTGTGTGTAGAATGTTTTACTGCTCTGATAGATTGGATAAATGGCTTGTGGGATATAGTTCTCTGGTGGCTGAATAAATGGTTTTCCTCTTCTGCCTTCTGTGTGGAGAGTCTCACATACTTTGTGGTACAGAACCACACAGGCATTTTGACAATTAACATCTACATTGCTATTATTGCCTTACTGACACAAGCACTTAGCACAATTCCTGGAGCGTAGTAAACACTATATGAATGTTATATATGTATGTGTATACATGTATATGTACATATGTTTATGCATGAGCTTATATATGCAATATGCATATAGTATATGTGTATATGTCTGCTCTTGTGTTGTTATTGAGTCATTTCAGTTGTGTCCAACTCTCTGTGACCCATTTGGGGTCTTCTTGGCAAAGATACTGGAGTGCTTTGCTATTTCCTTCTACAGCTTATTTTACAGATGAGGGACCGAGGTAACCAGGGTTAAGTGACTTGCCCGGGGTCACACAGCTATTAAGTGTCTGAGGCTGTTTTTGATTTCAGGTCTTCCTGACTCTAGGGCCAGTGCTCTATACACCGTGCCAACTGGCTGATATGTGTGTATGTGTGTATATGTATATATACCATATGTGTGTATTATATATGTCTTGTGTGTGAACAAGCATAAAAAGAAGATACGAGATTACCTTGGAGGGAAAAATATTAGTATCTGGGGAGACCAAGAAAGGCCTTCTGTAGGGATCGTAAGAGGTAGAGGTCAAAAAGGAAGGCATTCTATGCATGGGGCACAGCCAGGGCAAAGGCACTGAGATAAGAGATTTGTGCATCAAGAACAAGGTAGCATAGCTGAAATTTAGAGCTCTATTAGATTGTGAGCCTCTTAAGGCCAGAGACTATCTTTTGCCTCTTTTTGTATCCCCAGCATTTAGCACAGTTCATGGAAAACATTAAGCAAGGAACAAATGTTCATTTAGGGTGTCCCTAAAGTCTGGACACATAGGAAATCTCATTAGTATCTCATTAACAGTTTCACCAAAGACTCTGTGTTGTTCAGCGACTTCTTTTTCTAGGGTATGCTAAAAGAGAAGGTGTACTCAATGAAAATCACAGATGGCACACACTTGGTTGAATGCATAAACACATAAAGAGTGAATGGGCTAAAATTGATGGCGATGTGGCGTTACTGCATCAAGTTCATGTGAATCTTGCAAAGCACATCAACCTTTGCATCACAAATGATGGAAATCATATTGAAGATGTTATTTAATATTCCAATTAAATAAAATGTTGTTAAAAATTTCATTCATTTCATTTCTTGAAAATGTGTTTGCCTATGTGTCCAGACTTTAGGAACACCCTGTAGAGTGACTGGAAAGAAATAATGCCTCAGATCAGAAAGGTAGAAATGGGTACAGTTGTGAAGAACTTTGAATGGCAAGAGAGTTCATATTTGGTACTGGAAGAAATAGAAAGCCATTGTACTTCTTGAGTAGGCAGGAGACACAGCCAAACTTGAACTTAAGAAAACATCTTGTTAGCTGTGTGTAGAATGAGTCTGAGTGGGGAGAAACTTGAATCAGGCAGACCAAATAGGAGGAGGTCATTGGCCAAATAGGAAATTATTGGCTATAATCTGAGCCAAAGGTGATAAGGGCCTGAATTAGAGTGGAGGCTTTATGAATAGAGAGAAGGGTATGTATGTGAGAGATGTTTTAGAGATTCAAACAATAGTATTTGGAAGATTAAAGAAGGAAGAGCCAGCAACATATCTTGGGTATGTTACTATCTTTGAGATGCTGTGCAAGTCATTTCTCCTCTGTGGATCCCATTTTCCTCCTCTGTGAAATCGGTCATTGGGATTACATAATTTCCAAGGGCCCTTCCAGTTGGAAATTGTAGGATCCATACATTCTCATAATCCTGCCCCTTCTAAATCAGAGTAAGAATCTAATTTATTATATAGGCCTAACCAATGACCCGTATGAAGTATTAGGTCTAATTTTCAATATCCCATTTTAGGGGAGATATTCACAAGACAGAAAGTGTCTGTAAGAAAATGACTAAGAAAAACAGAGAAGTTAAAAGCATATCAAATGAGAATCAGTTGAAGGTACCAGAGTATTGTTTAACTATTAGAAAAGAAGATTTAGCAAGAATTTCTGTCCATATTTTGATCTTCCTAAAGCAAAAACATAGGTCTGACCATGTCACCCCTTTATTCAATAAAAGCCAGAGGTTCCCTACCACCTCTAGGATCAAATATAAAATCCTCCAGTGTTCAAAGCCCTTTTTAATCTGATGTCCTCCTATTTTTCAAGTCTTTTTCCACCTTTCTCCCCACCATGTGCTCTTTGATCCAGTGACATTGACCTTCTTGCTATTCTTCAAACAAAAAATTCCATCTCTGGGCATTTTCATTGACTGTCCCCCATGCCTGAAATTCTCTCCTTTTTCATCTCTGTCTCCTAATTTCCTGTATTTCCTTCAAGTACCAGCTAAAATTCCACCTTCCACAAGAAGCCTTTCCCTATCTCCCTTCATATTAACACTTTCTTTCCCTCTGTTAGTTATCTCTAATTTACCCTGTACACGTCTTGTTTGTACATAGTTCTTTGTATGTTGTCTCCCTGAATTAGACCGCGAGCTTCTTGAGAGTAGGAACTTTAGTGTGTTGTTTGTTGTTGTTGTTTGTTGTTGTTGTGTTGTCTTTCTTTGTATCCCTAGCTCTTTCCAGATGGCAGGTGCTGACTAAATATTGATTGACTGACTGTATTTGAAGGGTTGCATGTGGAAGAGAAACTTAGCTTTGCTACCCTTGGCCCTGGGGGACAGAACTACGAGCAATGGGTAGAAATCACAGACAAGTAGGTTTTGACTCATTAAAAGGACAATCTCCTGGCTCTTACATCTGTCTGGAAGGCCCATTACTGAGGTGACTTCAGAGTCATGAAAATTGTGGCTACAGCAACTGTCAAAGATCTTCGATAAAGCCAGAAAAGAACTGTGTTGTATGTTGGTGGGGGGGAGGACCCACAGCAATACAGTCACATGACTTTATTGTTTTGAAGTATTTAAAAGAATCTTCACCAGATCTCTGGTAACTAAAATTTAAAATATGGGGTTTCAGAACTAGAAGAGACATTAAAGATTATCCAACCCAAAACTTTTTTTTATACATTTCTAAGAAATCTGAGGTCTACAGGAGAGGAAGTGTTTTGCCCAAAGGTCACACAGCTAGTTAATTGTATAGAAATGAGGTCCGAGGCTCTTGTCTCCCGGTCCGAGGCCAGTTTCACTAAAGCACAATAGATTTGTTTAATTAGGAGCACAGTAACCTATAGCTTTCAAGTCTTCTCAATAAGTCCCTTGGGACCTCAAGCCACTGAAATCTAGGCTGAAGTGATGATTGTATGTGTATGAGTACTTAAATACAGATGAGATATAACCCAGTGTAATTTCTTATAATAATCAGTGATATGTGTTCTCTGCAATTCATTCACATCCCCTCATACTGTACAATCCTTTCTATGTGGAACAAGTGCTTTGTACTTACTCTTTTTTAAGTCCTTTTTAAAAAAATTATTATTTATTTTTAACATTTTTTTATTTTGAGTTCCAAATTCTCTCTTTTCCTCCAGCCCCTGCCCCACCCACTGAAAAGGCAAGCAATGATATGAATTGTTTGTGTGAAATAATGCAAAACATATTTCCATATTAATCATGTTGAAAAAAAACAAGTAAAAAAAGGTGAAAAAATTTATACTTCAATTTTCACTTAGTTCATCAGTTCTCTCTCTGGAGGTGGATAGTATTCTTCATCATGAGTCCTTTGGATCTAACTTAGATTATTGCCCTGATCCAAGTAGTTGTCTTTCACAATTGATCATTGTTACAATATTGCTGTTGCTGTGTACAATGATCTTTTTGGTTTTGCTCATCTCACTCTTCATCAAATCATATAGGTCTTCCTGGGTTTTTCTGAAACCATCCTACCTATTATTTCTTATAGCACAATAGTATTTCATCACAATCATATACCATAACATGTTCATCCATTCCCCAATTGATGAGCCTCATCTCAATTACTGATTCTTTGCCACCACAAAAAAAAAGAGCTGCCATAAATATTTTTGTACATAAAGTTCCTTTTCTCCAGTTGTTTAAATCTCTCTTAATTTGTGTGAAAAAAATGTTTTGTAATTGTATTCATATAGTTCCTGGGTTCGTTTTGGCAGATAGATCTCAAGAATTTTATGTTGTCTGCTTATTTTAAATGAGATTTATTTCTATATCTTTAAACTGGGTTTTATTGGTAATTCATAGAAATGCTGATGATTTTGTGGATTTATTTTATATGCTACAGCTTTGCTAAAATTGTTGATCGTTTCAACTAGTTTTTTAGTTGGTTCTCTTGAGTTCTCTAAGTATACCGTCATATTGTCTGCAAAAAAAAATGATAGTTTTGTCCCTTTATTCCCTGTTCTTATTTCTCCAATTTCTTTTTCTTGTCATTGCTATAGCTAGCATTTCTAGTACAATATTGAAGAATAGTGATGATAATGGACATCCTTGCTTCATCTCTGGTCTTATTGGGAAGACTTCTAATTAATCCCAATACAGATGCCTGTTCTTGGGTTTAGATAGATATAATATATCATTTTAAGAAAAACTCAACTTATTCCTGTTTTCTAGTGTATGTGTTTTTCTTAATAGGGATGGGTGTTGTATTTTGTCAAAGCCTTTTCTGTACCTATTGAGATAATCACATGATTTTATTGGGATTATTTTTGTTATTGATATGGTCAATTATGTTTATAGTTTTCCTATTATTGAACCAGCTCTGCATTCCTGGTATAAATCCCACTTGGCCATAGTGTATGATCTTTGTGATATCTTGCTGTAATCTCTTTACTAGTATTTTATTAAAAAAATTTTACATCTATACTCATTAAGGAAAATGATCTATAGTTTTCATTCTCTGTTTTTGCTCTCCTCGGTTTAAGTTTCAAAACCATATTTGTCATAGGAGGAATTTGGTGGAACTCTTTCTTTACATATTTTTCCAAATAGTTTACATAATATTGGAATTAATTGTTCTTTAAATATTTGGTAGAATTCTCTTATAAATCTATATTGTCCTAGGAATTTTTTTCTTAGGGAGCTCATTTATGGCTTGTTCAATTTCTTTTTCTTAAATAGGGTTATCTTTCCTCTATCTATTTTCCAGATCAGTTGTGTTTCCAATGAGATATTTCACATTTTCTTGTTTTTTTTTCATTCTTTCAACTTTGTTTTATTGTCTCTTGATGTCTCATGGAGTCATAAACTTCATCTTGCCCAATTCTAATTTTTAAGGAATTATTTTCTTTGGTAAACTTTTGACTGTCTTTTTTCCATTTGGCCAATTCTATTTCTTAATGAATTGTTTTCTTCAGTGAATTTTTGTGCATCTTTTACCATTTGGTCAATTTGGTTTTTTTTTATGTTATTTTCTTCAGTATTTTTTGCATCTCTTTTACCAAGCTATTAATTCTCTTTTCATATCACTTTCATTTCTTTTCCCAGTTTTTCTTCTACCACTTGTATATTTGTCTTTAGCTCTTCCAGGGATGCTTGGTGGGCTTGTTTCCAGTTTCTTTAAGTCTTTGCTTACAGCTGCTTTCACACTGTTGTCTTCTTCTGAGTCTATGTTTTACTCTTCCCTATTACCATAGTAGATTTTTATAGTCAGGTTCATTTTTGTTGTCATTTGCTCATTTTTTCCAGACTATTTCTGACTTTGAACTTTATGTTAAAGTTGGACTCTTATCACGGGGGGTGTGGGGGTAGGGAGTGGATGGCAGCACTGTCACGAGCTTCCAATTTTTTGCCTTTATTATGCTGCTGTTTTCAGATCTAGTGAGGGGGCAAGTCTGTAAGTTTTTGGTGCTTCTAATACAGTATGATCCAGGAAGCAGGATGGTCACTACTCTCCTGGTCTGTGCTCTGGTGTTTACCCAGCAAGGGCCCCTGCTTCTCTGTACTCACAAGTGCAAGTGCTCCTCTTGGAGGAGCAGGGTACCTCCTCCCTTGTGACCAACCCCAGGTCTCCTTCCTGCCCTTGAACTGTGACCAGGTCCCCTATTTCCCTACAGCTTCAAGTACTAGTGCTCCCCTCCACCCTGGATTTGTGATCAAAAACTGTATATGGGCAATGAAGTTGCCAAACAATGCCAGTTCCTACTCCTTGTGTCAGCTCAGAGTCCCCCATAATCTCCTACTGACCAGTTGTCCAATCGCCTTACCATCTCTGGGCTGAGAGCTCTGGAAACTTCTGCTGCCACTGTCATTGCCTCCAAGGCCCACTGTTGGTGCTGACTTCAACTGTGCTCCAGGCCAGGCCCCACTGCATTGTCACAGACCATTCTTGCTGACCTATGTTGTCTTGGGCTGGAAAAATGAATCAGAATTCAGTTCAACCCATAATTTTAAAATCATTTAGGAGGAAATGTTGAGTTTGGCTACTACTACTATCCTTCTATCTTGGCTCTGCTTGCTATGGACTCACTCTTCCAACTTCCACTAACACTGGTAAGCTGAATCCTACCATTAGATATTCACCTCAGAGCACCAGGGGTAACCTAAAATAATATTTTCTTGGGAGTGGACAGGAGTTTCCTATTGTATGCCTCCCACTATGACTATCAGTCGATATCAATTTAGCAGCCACACTTAATTAGTTTTAGGGGTACTTACTAAGGAGTTATAATAAATTCAGTTGGTATATAACATTTACCTCCAAAGGTCAATGACATACTGTCCCACAAGTATATACAGAGTCCAGAGGAAAGTGGGCTCAAATTTGAGGAACATGAGTGGCAAAGACAAAAATCACAGCTCCTGTTTGCTGAAAGTCCCTTTTTCCCCTTTGTGGGAGATTCCTCTTAGATGTAGTATAGTTTTTTTTTTCTGCTGGATGTCTCATACAGTTTCAAATCTGCCATTTCTTGTTGCATTTAGTTCATCCATACTCCAGATACAGAGACTGCTTCCAGGCACTGATATCCTAGGGATGCTGCTTGGCCTCCAAGTGAAAAGTTTAAATGCTTCATTCCTCTGAAATTCACCTCTTTTGTTCAGTGGGGAGAAAGAAGCCAAAGTACTCTTCTTTCCATCTCCCACCTTGACCTAGCCCCAGTAATTCTTTTTCAGAGCTTGACCTTTTATAATCCGCCTTAATTCCAAGGCCTTCCTTCTGTTGATTACTTCCAGTATATCCTATATATAGCTTTCTTAGCCATTTGCAGGCTGTCTCCCCAATTAGACTGGGAGCTCCTTAAGAGCATTGGGCTACCTTTGGCATTTCTTTGTATCCTCAATGCTTAGCACATTTTTGGCATATAGTAGATAGTTCATAAATATTTATTGATTTCCAGAAGCTCAAACCACAGATTCTAAGCTAGCTTCCCTATGTTATACAAGCCCCACAAGACATTACCAAGTCCATTGAGCAATAAGAAAAGACTTCTTACACCTATTGAAACGTCTTGGTTGAATATGATATCCTGCCAAGCCACCTTCACAGTCTAGCACACGTCTCTGATTGATTGATTGATTCAACAGAGATGTATTCTTATCTAACAAAGTTATTTTAAGTGGGGTAGGATAATTTAATCAACTCTCTTAACCTCATCCTTACATTTATCCTTCCAAAATTCTCCTAAAGGAACCAGCTAGACTTACATACTCTACAACATTTCCTTTGTTCCTTCAATATTTCATGACCATCAGTACAACACTGCAGTGGTTCACTGTTTGTGCAATTACTCATCTTATTGTGTAACAGATTGTATAAATGAAGTTTTATAATAACTCATTTTCATATATCATTTTAAAGACTGAAAAATGCTTTCTTTGAAACAACCCTGTAATGTAGGCAGAGTGAATGCCATTATTCCTTCCGATTTTATAAACAAGAAAAACTGAGGTTCTAAGGAGTCAACTTCAAGTGTTCTCTAAATTTCTGTCCTAGGTACTCATCTATTCTCTCCATATATTCTTTCATTTAGTGACCTCGTAAGTTCCCATGGTCTTAATTATCATCTCAATGCAGATGACTCACAAGTCTATGTATCTAGGCTTAGTTTCTCTCCTGAGCTCCAGTCATATATTACTAGTTGCCTAAAAGATATTTCAAAGTGGATGTAGTGGTAGGCATCTCAAACTCAACAGGTCCAAAAATTAATTCATTATCTCCCCTTCCAAACCCTTTTCTACTCTAAACTTTCCTGTTTCTGTCAAGGACACCCTTCATCCTTCCATTGACTTAGATTCATAACCTCAGAACTTTATTTGACTTCTCAATCTTCCTCCTTTCTTACCCCACATATCTAATAAGTTAACAAATATTGTCATTTCTACTTCCACAATATCTTTTGCAAACTCTTCCTTGTCTCTACTCATGTGGCCACCAACCTCAGTCAGGTACTCATCACCTTTTGCCTAGATTATTTCAATAACCTCCAAATTGGTCTCCCTGACTCAGTCCTCTCCCTTCTCCAATTTAACCGTCATACAAATGCCAAAATGATTTTCCTAAAGTGCCGTTCTGACCCTCTTACTCTCGTACTCAATAAGCGCCAATGCCTTACATTTGTCTCTAAGGTGAAATATAAGTTACTTGGTTTAGCTTTGAATGCCCTTTATAACCTAGTCCTAACCTACCTTTCCAACCTTATTTTACGTTACTCCCCTTCCTTCACTCTATAGACCAGCCTTCCTAAAACTCTCTCTCTCATTTCCACTGTTTCCATCCCTGTAATGTACTCTTACCTTTCCTCACTGTCAAAATTCCTCATTTCCCTTAAAATTCAGCTCAAATGATACCTTCTTTGTGAAGCTTGTCCTGATCCCCAACCCAGAAAAATGTACCTGCATTTACTTTGTATATGTTATACATACTTAAGTTCAAATCTGGCCTCAAACATCTACTAGCTGTGTAACCCTGGATAAGTCATTTAACTTCTGTCAGCCTCAGTTCCCTCAATTGTAAAACAGGGATAATAATGGCACCTACTTCCCAGGGTTGTTGTGAGGACCCTGTGACATTATATTTATAAAGCTTTTAGCAGTGTGCCTGGCATATGAGAGTGCTTAATAAAAGCTTGTTTCCTTCGTTCCAATAAAATGACATTTCCTTGGGAGCAAGTACTATTTCATTTTTTTTGTCTTTTTAGTCCACATTGTCTAACACAGTATTTGATACACCATAGGCATTTAATAAATGCTTTAATGATTTATTAAGTGGTTTTTCCCAGACCATACAGGCAATAAGTATCTGAGTTAGGTTTTGAATCCAGGTCTTGTAAATCCAGGTACAATTAATCCACTATACAATGTAGCTTTACAAACCAATGGAATGGCCTCATAGCAGCTATTATACCTTCTGGGGTTCACATTTGCACCCCCCAAACACAGCATTTATAGACTTATTTTATAAATTTAATTGCTATAAAAACCAATCGTGAATTTTCCAGCTGCTTACTCTCCTCCTTAATAATACCAGTTCCTTAGGATAGCCATTGGATTTCTGGACAGGTCCAACACAGCTTCTAAAATCTACTTTTACCAGTGCCAGAGAAAGTAAAATGGACCACTTAGACCAATTATCTGATCCAATACCGTGTTTCTAGGATTACATTTGAGGGAGGCAGTGGTGCTTTTGTCAAGGCTCATGAAGCAGAAAATAACCTCTATGGGTAAGAACCCAAAGCTTTATTCAATTTCCCACCACACAGCTGGAGGGCTTGATCCCCAGTCAAGGTTTACTCTCTATGGCAAAAACTGGTTAGCTCAGAAGTTCATATCTTTGATGTACTTGTGCTTATAAAACAAAGGACTGTGGATCTATTTTCATCCAGATCAGGTCTGCTGTTTTTGATGAAGTTTATTTCTAATCCAAAGGAATCATTTCTGCATCAGTTAACTAACCCATAGGCAAGATGGGATTTTCCATGAACTCAATTCAGTCTTTTCAGGACACTTCTTCTTTCACATGATAATAGTTCTAAATTTTGTGATGTCTGTATAAAGTGTGACATCAAATGTCTTTAAAATGTCAGCGAGTCAAGAGTTTTCACACACGCACACACGCGCACGCGCACACACACACACACACACACACACACACACACACACACATACATTTTTAGAATCAAGAAATCCTGAGAAACCCAAAGTGATAGCAAAGCCAGAGGAGAAATATCCCTTGTGTATAAGTTCATATTAATTGAATCAGTAAGTCATTAATGACTTTCTATGTTCCTTTTGTGTCATTTCAGTCATGTCTGACTCTTTGTCACCCCTTTTGTGGTTTTCTTGGCACAGATACTGGAGTAGTTTGCTATTTCCTTCACCAGCAAAAGGTAAGTTAGGAATTGACGTATGGGATATTAGCAAAGGACTATAGGACTGAAAAACAGAATATCCTCTGGACACATGGCAAGCACATCCTATGTCCTGCCTGAATGTTCCACTAATATCCTTGGAATGTTAGGATAACTCAAGGAAGTCACTTAGTATGTTGCATGGACCCACTGTGGTAAATTTGCGAGAGAACATACATGAAAAGTACCCAGGATAGGGAGGCATGGATATCATGTGATCCTGCAATACTGGAAAGAATGCTTATATTGATGAGTTTACAGATCCATCTGAGTATTAAGTAGCCTATAAAATGTAAGCTCCTTCAGGGCAGCAACCATTTTGTTTTTGTCTTTGTATCTCTGGAGGCTATCAAGTTTTTTGCACATAGAAAGTGGACAGCTAAGTGGCACAGTGGATAGAACACTGGGCTTGGAATCAGGAAGATTCATATTTTTGAGTTCAAATCTGGCCTCAGACACGTACTAGCTGTATGACCCTGGGCAAGTCACTTAACCTCGTTTGTCTTAATTTCCTCACCTGTAAAATGAGCTGGAGAAAGAAATGGCAAAGTCCTCTAGTGTCTTTGCCAATTTTTTTTTGTTGTTGTATCTCTGGAGGCTATTAGGTCCTTGAGAAAGTACCAAATAAGCTCCAGAGATACAACGACAAAAACAAAATAGTTGCTGTCTTCAAGGAGCTTATGTTTTACATGCTCCTTACACACTTAGATGGATCTGTAAGTTCATTAATGTAAATATTCCTTCCAATGTTGCAGGTCACAATATATCCATGCCCGCCCATCCTAGGCAACTTTCATCTATATTCTTCCACAAATTTACCACAGTGGGCCAATGCAACATACTAAGTACCTTCCTTGAGTAATCCTCACATCTTAAAGACATTAGTGGAATATTCAGGCAGGACATAGGATGCACTTGCCATGTGTCCACAGCCCATTCTTTTTTTTAATGCTATAGTCCTTGGATAATATCCCATACACCAATTCCCATCTTACCATCTTACCCTTTTTTACTCTATCCTGCAGCCTGCTCACCCACTGTGTGACTTTCTATTTGCCTTTGAGTGATCCTCAACTTTAATAATTCAAAAAGCAGAGTATTTCACAACTGGAAACCATATAATATCACCAGTGAAATGTGGTAATTAAACAGATAGACCCTCTATTTCAGGATAAATTTGATGTCAAAAGAACTTTGCATTTCCCAAAGTCCAGCCAGTTTGCTCTTTCCCTCCTGTTCAATTCTGGGCTCAGTGTCTGTCCAAGATATGTCTATGCATACATGTGCTCATATGTATATGTTGGGATCCAACTGCAGGTGATAGAACAACTGGCATAATTCATTCATCTGTGTGCATGGTGAGACCAAAGTCTTCTGCATAATTTCAGATTTCACTTCCGAGGCTCTAGAATGTTTCGTTGGCTTGATGTAATCAGCACAATATCATGTATTAATGGGGACATCTGGAAGACTTCACGCTCTATAAGGAGTACTTCTCTGACTTGGGCTATACACCAGACATTCTTAAAAACAACAGTGAATACCTTTGGTGAGCATAAATGTTACTTGTTTGTAATGATCTGAGAGTCATTGAACAATGTTATCTCTTGTACTTTTCAAGGAATACTGTTTGAATTTGACATTTTTATGGAAGACAACTTGTTGGAGGCAAGCCTCTAAGGCAGCAGTTTGCTCTATTTAATCAAATGCTTTTATTTCTGCTCAACAATCACCACAGGGGGAGCATGTATTATCTATGTCTTTTAGTCAGTTGTATGATGGTAAATATGTAGTATACTTTAGAATATTGCTTCTAAAAACCTGCTTGTAACTTTTGGTTTTTTATTTGGAGATGTGGAGGAGGGGAAGCACAGGATACCCATGGGTCACTTGGTTTTTATTTTTTTATTTTTTGATAAATACATTTATTTATAATTTGTCCTTCCTACTACCCTGCAAGCAATAATTGAACAAACAAAACAACCACATCGTCCTCATGAGTAGGACAGAAGAACAAACTTCTACTCAAATCTCTCTCCTCTCTCTTTCTCTCTCTCTCTCTCTCTCTCTCTCTCTCTCTCTCTCTCTCTCTCTCTCTCTCTCTTTCTCTCTCTCTCTTCCTCCTCATTTTAAGTTTAGCACTTCTCTGTCAAGTGAATGACATATTTCATCTTCAGTCTGACTCTTCATGAACACCTTTGGGGTATTCTTGGCAAAAAAAATTGAAGTGGTTTGCCATTTCCTTCTCCAGCTCATTTCATAGATGAGGAAGCTAAAGTAAACAGGATTAAGTGACTTGCCTAGGCTCACACAGTTAGTAAGTGTTAAATAATGCATTTAGTAATGATTTTTCTACTTTTTTGTGGCATCCTTATGCCCATAATTGTTTATAGGTAAGCTAGGCAGCACAGGCATCACTGGGCCTGGAATCAGGAAAGACCTGAATTCAAATCCAGCCTCAGACTCTTACTAGCTGTGTGATCCTGGACAAATCACTTAACACCTCTTTGCCTCAGTTTCCTCATCTGTAAAATGAACTGGAAAAGAAAATGGCAAACCACTCCAGTATCTTTGCCAAGAAAGCCCCAAATGGAGTCATGAAGAATCAGACATAACTGGATGACTGAACATTTGCTTTTAATTTTCTAACACCCTCATTAAGGATGTCTTTGATGCAAGTGTAGATTATTTTCATTAGATTATATAAATGAAAATGTAAATATGCAAATAAATACTTATTAATCTTCTCTCAGTCATCTTTTTAAGTAATAAGATCTACAATTTTTTCTTGCTTTTCAGATCTTACCCACCCTCAGATTCCTTGAGAATAGAACCCTCAACGCCTTTGAAATTGTCATCTCCTGCATAGACCTCCTGTATGTACTTTATCCAATTCATATGTTTTTCTTCCCTACTTTATTCTCTTCAATGCAATTTCTACTTCTTTGAGAAACATCAAGATGTTGATATTGAGTCCAAATAGAGCAACTCTGCTGTCCTTGATGGTGTAAAGTTTATAATAAAAATCTCTGCAAACCTTTGCTGTATTATGTCTAGGTGTTGTCCTTCTAATATCTTGCCCAAGTGCCCTCAGGATAATGTTGTTTAGTAGGGCCTCATGCCAACTTTTATTTAAACTGGTTTTTCCCTCCACTGCTTTTAATTTTTATGAGGCAATACTGCTCACAAGTTCCCATAATCTTTCTCCAAAAACTTTTTTGCAAATTTCATAGCAATTTTGAAACCAATATTGCCTTTGCCACATCTCTCTTCTTGGCAGGTTTGTCAAGTATTTGCTCAGATGGGTTTTAGATGGGTTAGATGGGTTTTAAGTTTGTCATACTCCTATTTTTGAGTTGATTTAAATTAACTAAACTCCTGTGAAATATTTATAATTGGTATTAATGCCCCTTCCCCAATCCATTTCCCATTTTCACAGCAATAAGTCATTTAAAAAGACTAGGAAAAAAATTCCAGTTAGTCATTTGTCTGATTGCATACAGACAGCTGATTCGACTAGCCCATCAGAAGCAATTCTTGTCCATTAAAATATAATCACGTAGGGGCAGCTAGGTGGTGCAGTGAGTAGGGCACTGGTCCTGGAGTCAGGAGGACCTGAGTTCAAATTTGACCTCAGACATTTGACACACTAGCTGGGTGACCTTGAGCAAGTCACTTAACCCCAATTGCCCTGCCTTCCCCCCTCAAAAAAAATTAAAATGTAGTCATGTTATTCAGTCAATAAGCATTTATCAAGCACCTAGTATGTGTCAGGCACTAATCTCAATGCTACCCATATCTAGAGACTTATGATTTTTTTCTCTAAGAAAATATTCATGATATAAAAGTGTAAGGCTTTAGCATATTTTCATATTTCTTAGTCCTGAACTATGTTTTATAATACATTGTTTGTTATCTTTGCCTGTGATCATATTTGCGTGAAATCACCGAGGATCAAAGTATTTGTTGATTTAATTTTAAGAGTATCATGAGGTACTTTTTAGAATTCTCTACCTCTTAATTTCTTGCAACTGATGGTGGAGCATCAGATGCAAACTTATACACATAATGGTTTTTTTGTGGGATTTTTTTTCTTTTTGCAAATACATATCATTGTAATACAAGATGACCAGCATTGATTGGAATCATTTCTAGCCTATTTAGAGTACTAGCCAATATTGTAGGTACTGAGCTAAAGACTAATATCCAGAAACCCTGACAATCCATGCCTCACACGTATCAGAGAGGGGAGATTGAGATATTTAACTAGGATTCATCCTGGTAAAAGTAGTAGTTTAAGTTGTGAGAGTGAATGGACCATAGGAATTAGTGCTTTAGGATAAGGGTCATCTAGGAAGAAGCTGAAGCCCAGAAAGTAAAATGGCTTGACCAAAGGTCACAAGGTAGAGTGTGATCAGGTCAAAGGAGAGACCCAGACAATGTAGCTCTAGAAACATTTGAGGAGAGAAAGGATAGGGGAACTTATCAGGTAGGGGAACCAGAGGAGGCTTCATGGAGGACATAACACTTGATCCAGGTTTTAGCTGTTCAATCTTATTTCTCACTATTCCCCAACACACATATTTCTTTTTTTAATGTTTTTATTTAATATTTTTAGTTTTCAGCATTGATTTCCACAAGATTTTGAATTACAAATTTAACACACATATTTCTAATCTCATCAGACTCTTTAACACATTATAACCATGATATTCTCATTTTTACCTCTATATCTTTGCTCATGTTGAACCTCTGGTCAGAATGTACTTCCCTTTATCTTTTGTTTTGTTTTTCCAAATCTTTCTTTAACCAGCCTAGGTCCCACTTCCTTGACAACCCTAATTCTCTTTGATCTCTTTATTTTGAATAATTATAACACCTTGTTTGTAATACTCACTTGGCATATTCCATACCATCATGTGTTATAATTCTCATCCTGTGTATTTGACTTTGGGCAAATCATGTAACCTGTCCACACCTCAGGTTGCTCCTCTTAAAAAATGAGGGTATCTTTGTAGCTCATCTCTAAGTTCTTTCTAGCTTTAAATCCAATGATCTTGTGTTATCATTCCAACTAGTCTGTAAGTTCCTTAAGGGTAGGGACTCTATCTGGTACCTCTCCTATGCCTTCTGTTTACCGCAGCCCTACCCCATAGTACTTCTTTAGTAGTAGGCAGTCAATAGGCATTCTAAAAAGTTGTGGCATATGATCATGATGGAATACCACTCCTGTGCTACAAGAAATGATGAGGTCAATGGTATTAGAAAACATGGATAGACTTGCATAAAATAACAAAGAGCAAGATGAGCAATATGGTAACAGCAGTACTGTTTTAAGGACAATTTTGAATGACAAAGTCATTTTGACTATTACAAATACCCAACTTAATTACAAAGGACCTATGAAGGAAGATGTTGTCTGCATCCAGAGAAAGAACTGATAAATAGAAATATATATATGTATATATATGATGGTTTTACACATATATACATATTTGTGTCTAATGGTAGCCATCTCTAGGGTGGGAGGGGGAGAAAAGAAAGAAATGAAGAAAAAAAGAAAGTCACATGATAACTTTATTAAATATTTTAAAGGAACAGCAAGTGGTACATAATAGATTTGCAGTTCCATGTGTAATCATCTTTTTTTTTCTATTCTACTATGTTACAGAAATGCTTGTTTTATTTCTTAAGTTCAGAATAGAATAAATTTTTTTTAAAAAAGGAAAGGGTAGATATGTTGAATGAATTATTTAGCCTAGAGAAGTAATAATTTATTATTTGCATGGACATAAAAACAGGCATGTGGAGGTTGTGAGCAATTATTTCCCATCTTCAATTAGAGCAGAGCAAGAGGGAATGACATAATTCTGTAAAAATGACTTAGATTAGATCAAAGGAATCCTGTTAAGTGCTAGAACAAATTACAAAAATTTAATGAAACTTTCTTCCTTTGGAAATACTTTGAAATAAGAAGTGGCCTTTTCTTGGTCTTCATTTTCCTTGTTTTCTCTCCAACATTTGATACTATTAAACTCTGCTTCTTTAAACACCAGTGTCCCAAAAGACTTAACATAGTTTAAGCTTCAGTAGCTTAAACTGCACTAAGATTTTTGGAACATGCTGTTATTTCATCCCCCTTTCCTCTGTAACACAACACAGTCCTCTCTGTAACACAACACAATCCTCATTCTAATCCTACTTAATTTCCATCTCTTTTTCCTTTGATGATTCCTCTTCCTACTCCCACTCCAGAATTGTAACCACTTCCTGAGTCAATCTATAGCCCTCTATTCTCTGTGAACCAGTCAGAGGCATCAGGACACACTAGAAAGAACAGTTGATTTGGAGTCAAAAGTTTTGGTTTAGAAAACTAGCTATGCTTCTTACCATCCAGGTGACCAGGATTAAATTGCCTAACCTTTCTAAATATTTCCTTATCTATGAAATTAGAATAATAATACCTGCTGTTCTAACTCATAGGGTAGCTATGAGGCTAAAACGAGATAATGTATATAAAGAAGCTTGTAAAAGTTAAGGTACCATATAGATGTTTTTTATTATCATTATTATTGGAGCATCTAGCTCACCGATGAAAGCAAATACATTCCCATAGCCCTGACCCCAGACCTCTGAAATACTGTCAAAAATTCATTGATCAATTACCTTACTTACTTCTCTTTTTTTTTCCAGGAATGACATTAAATACTAGCAAAGTGATATTATCTAGCTAGATGACATATTTTGTAGTATTGTAATATTTCATCACAACTACTATCCCAAAAGAGTAAAGTCCCATAAGATAACCACAGAAAATAACCCAGTTGCCAGGATTTTCTTAAAGCTAATGGTCTAGGTCCTGCAATTTCTAATGGCCTAAAATCCATAGTTATAGTGTACATAGGTCAAACCCAAGTACACTGATGCTTAAACTGATAGTTTGAACTGAGTACTCCCCTCTCTAAATCATCCATGCTGTTGTCATGGTTAATTAAACCACTGTCTTTCTCCTATAATATTACTGACAGATTTTACAGTTCTCATTAATCAGGAAGGTCAGATAACCAGACTTTTGGCTCAGATGCTCTGCTGGCATACTCATGGGACCATGCCACTTAACCACCACCACAATGCCCTTGGTTTACAAGATATCTGGGCCAGAGCCGGAATAGAAGTTAATAACTCTTACTATTTGAGATTAATTCTGGGCAAAGTCTGCAATGATGATTAAAGTCATAGGAGAAAAACTTCACATTATCATCCATCCCTTTGGTTCTGAATGTATTTGACTCATTGTGAAGTCTGTGGGACACTGTTTTGCTTACTTTGTGGTTGAACAAGAAGGGAGAGATTGGCATTTTAGAAATTCTTTCCTTCTCAGCCTCAGTCTTTTTAGGAAAGCTTTTTTAGTATTGCTGTGAGGAAACTCTATACTGTAACCAGAAGAGCTGCTCCTATCTATCCAGAATCTTCCCCTGTTGTTAACAAACCCCTACCCTTTATTTCTCTTCTAATCCTAGTCACAATGAATCTCTGAATGTCTAAAAATAAAGCATCTCCTTTGATCCACTCATCTTCATCTCTCCATAATTCCCGCTCCATATTTACCCACCCTTTTCAATGTAGTTTCTGTCATTTTCAGACAATAATTAACCCAAATTTCCCTTAATCTTCAACCTCTTTTTCTCCTGCTCCTTTCCATCTTCTGGCACTCACGCAGACTTGGCTTTCCCCAAGTGACATTGCATCCCTGGTCATTCTCTCCAGTGTTGGGTACATCTTCTCTCATGAGCCCCAATATACTGGTCCTGGAGGGAAGTCATAGTACCCCTTGTATCTCATTGGCATTTCTATACTCTCGCTGGGCCACCATCAGTCAACGACCTCTTCTTCTTTGAGATTTACCCTTTTCAAATTTATCACCCAATCCAGGATCTGGTAGCTGTTATAAATTAACACCCAGATCAGAATTTCTCAAAGAATTCAGTACTTGACTCAATTTTCTTCTCTACCCCAACATATATGTTGATGTTCCCTCAAACATCCTAACCTCCCATTTGTCAATCTATTCAGCTTTTAGGACCAGCTCTTTCACTTTGACTCAATATTACACAGGGATCATAACACCCTTAACTGTGCCATCAGCAGCAAGGTAATTTAAGGTTGAATTTATGATATGGTCAAGTGATTCATGTACAACTTTCCAGAAATTCTTATATGCTTTTTTAAAAAATTATATTTTGGGATTTTTAAAAACTGTCTTCAATTTACCATGTTCCTACGTGAATGTGTCTATATAGATGCTAAACCTGGTGTTGATCCACTAAAATCTGTAGGTGCTTTCCCCAATCATTTTAGGATTGGCTTATATCTCAGTCTCAATGATGAAGGTGAACAGAGACTGCCTATTTGGGAGGATACATGCCTTCTCTTTAAATTCGTACTGAAACAACAGCCTCTTAATCCTCAGCTTTCACCCTGTGGATAGATTGTCAGTTTCAATTTAGGTATAGTGTGGGCATGGTGTTAGGTTGTTGATTTTGATGTCGTAATATATACAGGAAGCTCTTGCACTTTTGGTGGTTTGCCTTCCTGATAAAAGTATTATGTTGTATGTTCATGGGATTTAGAACCGGAAGGAGCCAGCTCTGGCTCATTGACGAGCTCTCAATTCTCCTACATATGTGAGGATTTTTCAATTCTTGAAGAACTAAAGGTCATTATAAACTGTACCATAGCCTCATATATCCAACATTTCTATTTTTTATATTCTTTTCTACTTAATTTGGACAATAAAATAGAATCTCCTTTTTATTCTTTCTGGTCTAATTTCTCAGTTCTGTATTGCTAAAAACCTAAAAAGAGCCAAATCTAACAATGAATGCTAAGAGCAAAAAAAGGAAAAAAACAGAGCATATGACCCTAGCCTTTAAGTTGGAAGGAAAATTATCAACTAAAGGTCACTTAGTACATCTGACTGATTTTACAAATGGGAAAATTGAAGCCCAAAGACGTTAAGTGATTTGCCCACTGTCACATGAGTGGGCATGAGATTCAAACCCAGGTGCCATAAATTCATATCCAGCACTTTCTATCACCTTTATTGGTAGTGAGAAGAAGATCAACAAAGGCATAACACTTCTGCTGGAGATGAACGATATGGTACTGTTTTTGGACATTGTATGCTCAATACTATTCAATATGGCTCCCGAAGAAGCTAATGGATGTAGGAAAAACTGGAGAATATTCAAAAGAGGAAGAAATGGTTGATGAGAGGAGTGGAAGCCATGCCATATGACCATCAATTGAAAGAACTAGGGATGCACACCCTAAATAAAAGAAGACAAGGGTGGGGGCATATAACTGTTAGGTATTTGAAGGACTATCAAAATGAAGAAGAATTTGACTCAGTGGGTAGATGTTACAAAAAGGTAAATTTAGACTTGAGGTAATGAAGTTGTCTATGCAAAAGTGGAATTGTCTAATTTGGGTGATAGTCTTTCAATCTACTTGTTGAGGTGTTTTAGAGGAAATTCCTGATCACTTATAGGTTGGTCTAAAATAGTCTCTGAATTCTCTTTCTATTCTGAGATTCTGTGATTCTATGATTTTACAAATAAGGAAATTGAACCCAGAGATGGATTCCCAAAGTCACAAAGCTAGTAAACAACAGAGTTGGGATTTGAACCCAGGTCCTCTGACTCAATTCAATTCAACAACAAAAAAATGTATTAGGCACCTTTCATATACAAAAGAGTATGCTAGGTCCTGGGGATGTAAAAACAAAAGTAATTTTTTGGTTTTTTTAGGTTGTTGATTTTGATATTGTGATTTGTACAAGAAACTCTTGCACTCTTGCCCTCAGAGAGCTAATTTATATATATATACACACATATATGTTCTTCAGGGAATACAACATATACACAGATTAACATATGTTCACTTAAGGAGAACAAGAACACTGTGAACTAGGGAAATAAAGAATGATTTTACAAAGGTAGACCTGAAGATGAGACTTGTAGGAATACAATGATTCAGAAAGGCAAAGAGTGAAAGCATTGTAAACATTGCTGAATGAATGGAGATGAAACATCCAATGTCTATTTTAAGGAACAGCTAGTACTGTATTCCAATATGGCCAGAACATAGGCTTCAAAACACATTCTCTTTTCCACTATTTCTTGAGTCTGATTTTCCCGTAGAAACTCTATTAGTAGTTTATGTTCTTGACCAAACGCCTGGTGCTCAACTTTTTTCTAGAAATGTCCACAAACACCACATTCATTCATCTAAAAATTATCCACTTGGGGGATACTTCTAGCAAAATGGCAGAGTGAGTGTTCTTAAGAGACCCCAAAGCTGTCCTTTCTCCCTTCTCAATAGTAGCAACAAAAATACCAAAGGTAAAAAAATAGAAATAAAAAAAATCTCATGAACAAAAGAAAAGTAACATTCAAAATAATGAGCATACAAACAAAATGTGCCAACATTATGAATAATTATGTATTTAATCAAAATGAGACAGTCACCAGAAGGAAAAAATAATTAATTTGCCTCAACAATGGCCCCAGTAATGAACCTGAGACGAGGCTCATCAATGTGGATGACAAAGTGCAGGAAGAAATTAAAGTGTGAGAAAGAACAAGAGAAAATGGTAACAAAATTCAACAATAAAGGTGTCTACCCCAAATCCTAAAGGCCTTCCTCACTTTCTCCTGACATCACAAAGGTACCAGCAGAGCACTCTGGCTATCTACCTGTCTTCCCTCACCCTCTTCTTGTGACCATTCTGTCTTCTCTTCCTATCATACAATTCTGCAAAGACATCTTTTACTCCTGTTTAAAGATCCTTATTTGTTTCATGTTGCATTTTACTTCTGTATACCATGCACCTTTCATTTGCCCTCTGTGTGATATTCATTTTTAATTCTTTGGAAACTATAAACATAATTCATCATATTATGATATGAGAAGACATATGACACGATCCACAATAAAAGCAGACAAAATAACAATGTTCACATTGACTACAAATATATAAATGATAATAGGAATAGCAACAAAACCCAGACATATACACAGAAGTGAAGTTCAAAAGGGGATACAGAAACAAATCCACTTTGATACCACTTTGTTAAAGTTAATAAACAAACCACAAAGAGTAAACAACTATATTTCACCTCAACCAAGCATGTTGGCACCCAGTAGTGAAAAGAATACATACGAGCGTACCTGAGTGATGATGAGAGAAGCAGTGGTTGGGTATTTGAAAAAGGAACAAACTTATCTCCTCTCTTTCCATTTGTCTTCAAAGGAATTTCAACAGCTAGGGACTACTCTCTCCCTTTGTTGAAAATTAACAAACTTTGTCTCAGTATAAAAAGGACAAAAGTATAGACTGGGGCACATATGTGACCTCAAGCAAATAAGATGGACAACATAGAACCAAAGAACACTAAGGCTAATTCCAGCTACCAGGTATCTAATGAATCCTGTATTCATCGTTACAGTCTAAGAAGTCCACACCTCTCCATGAGTGGATGGTTATCCTGGCTGGTAGCTACTGAGAACTTCTAAGTTTGAGGTCTCTTTACTAACCTAGGAGTGAGGGGTATAGAGAGGAGGACTGGAGCGGGGACTAGATGAATGCAGTAATCTAGCAAGTGCAGAGGGAGTACTTTGACTCTAATATGGCTATGCTTTCTTTTATCACTTTGATTAAAAGCTTTGTAAAGGAGTGAGCTTGGTAAAAAATGATTTTATGAAACACACCTGGAAGAGACAGAAGAGGAGTCTACAAAAGAGAGAAAGGCTAGAGCTAAGAGATTAATTTAGTAAGACCCACCCAAGACATGGACATCATTAATCAACCAGTCAACTAATAAGCATTTATTAAGTGTCTCTCATTTGCCAGAAACTGTGCTGAGTGGGTATGCACACATGCACATATACACACTCCTGATCCTGTATCCTAGAGAGGTTAATTGACTTATCCAAGGGAAGTGCATACTTCTTCATTTGGTCTACCTCTTCTTTTTCCCTCTAATCTCTGCTCTTTCTCTGCCTTGAATAACTAAGTTGTACCTCTAATATCCTTCCTTTATAATTTTTGAGCCAGCCACTAGAGAAATCCCAGAGAAAAGCTACAGAGGGCAAGGTCTGTGGAGTCAAATAAGGATTTACTTTAATTAGATAAAAGTTTACTTTAAATAACAATCACCCTCAGAATTAAATAGAAAATAGGATAATTAACTAATTTGGTACTTCTTTACTAGGATGTGAGGCTAACAGATGTCTTTAGTCACAGCATATTAGAGGTTAAGACAAAACATATCAAAGTCAGTATTGTATGTCTTAAAACATTCGCAGTTTTAACCTAAATAGAATGAAATATCTTACAAATATTTCCTATACCATTGCCCTTCTCAGTTTCTGTGAACATGTTTACTCCTGGGAGCCACAATGATGGGGGCACATTCATTCAGAAGTCAATTAGCATCACTTTTCCTCATTCCATGGTGCTACAAAGCTCTATGTTGTCCTATTCTTTATTTTTTTTTTAGTATTCTCTAAGAATATCGGATTTTCTTTTCAAATTCTCATTGATTTCATTATTATTTAAACAACATGCACTTGTGTTGCTAAAGAACATGCCAAGACAAATCAAATGCTTATAGCAAAGTAGCATTATGAATGGATGAGCTTCAAATATTTATTGAGCTAAATTTGCTGTGAACTGAGATTTTCACTGGGAAGAATTAAATTCCCCACAAGTCTTTTCCATTTGGAGAAAAGGGGGAATTATTTGTATAAAACCATAGATTCTGAGTGCCTGAAGCTACCTTAGAGATCATCCAGACATTCTTAACAGGGTCTTTGTACTTGTTTTTTAAAATATTTTGATAACTGTAGCTCAATATAATTGGTTTCCTTTATAATCTTATGTATTTTGCTTTTTTAATACTTAAAATCATTATTCTAAGATAATATACATAGACTTTACCAGGCTACCAAAGGGGTCGATGACATAAAAAATAATTTTATTAAATCCTCTAATTTTAAAAGTAGTGAAACTGAGTCCCAGAAAGTCAAAGTACCTTACCCAAGGTCACTTTGCTAGAAATGACAGAGCCAGGACTGGAATTCAATTCTTATAATTCCCAGTTCAAGGATCCTGCCACTTTACCACACTCCTTCTGCTTCTCATCAGCTAAAAATTTGTGAAGTCTTACCCCAAAGTTCACTATACCACTTAGAGAAGAGTAAACCTCTATTATAGTAGATAAGCACTAATTACTTATTTTGATTAATAGTAAAGGAAGTAATATTGCCTTAATCCAAAGAGTTAGTGATGTCCATGTCTACCATGGATCATCTTTCACTTAAGCAACATAGGGCTTATGAATAGGACACACCATTAAAGAATAAAACCAGCCTATTCCCTTGCCAACAGAGGCTTCCTACTACCACGATGTTTCTTCTACCTTCCTCTTTGCCATATGATTTTCCCACCAGTACCCCTGCCCAGTCCCCAGAACTAACAAATCCAATCCCTACCAGTAACAAGACTCAAAGGACTTCTGGGCTATAGTCTCAAAATATTTTAGGGTGTCAGGATAACTCAGGACTATTATTATAATTATATATATATATTATATATTAAATTAAATATTATATATATAATTATAATAATTACTCCTTTAAAATGTGTATTGATACCTTTTGAATTTATATCACATTCATTTCTGACTACTGA
The DNA here is from genome assembly GCA_028646595.1 of Phalanger gymnotis. Taxonomy (NCBI): domain Eukaryota; kingdom Metazoa; phylum Chordata; class Mammalia; order Diprotodontia; family Phalangeridae; genus Phalanger; species Phalanger gymnotis. Next base: position 195,412,889 of record CM053625.1, read on the forward strand.
CAGCACCTTCTTCAATACTTCAAGGATCTATAGTTTTGTCCATGTAAGTGCTCTCTCCGCTAGCACAGACTTCAACCCCTCTATGACTTGGAAAATAATCTTCAAGAGCAGCTGTGGTCAAAAGCTATGTGGCCAGCCTTGTAATGACTCTCTTCAAATTTAGTTATATTGGCTTTTGAAGGATAGTTATCATCCTCTGCTTCCATTACTAGGGTGGTGGATAATCATTTCCGGGGGGGAAAAAGAAAAGAAAATAGAAGAGCTCTCATAGGCATCTCCAAGTCAATATATACAAAAGGGAATTTTTAATTTTCTCCTTTAACCCTACCCTTCCTCCAAATTTCTTTATTTTTTTTATCAAAGTCACCACTATCCTTCCACTCACTCCACTTTGTAAACTCAGAGTCATCCTGACTCTTCTCTCACTTCACTTCCCATGTTAAGAGGAATCTCAATCACTTGTCATACCTTCTTGATTCTACCACTCTACTTCAAGCCTTCCTCATCTCTTCCTTGGTCTACTTTCAAGAGCTTCCTGAATGATGTCCCTCTTTAAATCTCTCATGTCTCCAACTCATCCTCCAAAACAATCTTCTTAATGCATAGATATGACCATCTCCTCTGCTGCGGGGCAGGGCGGGGGGGACCTTCAGGAATCACTATTGTCTCTAGGATCAAATACAAGCTCCTTAGTCTGGTATTAAAAGCTTTCCAGCCTACCTTTCTAAATTTATTTCTTATTGTTTCTCCTATATTAGTCTATGTTTAAACTAAACTGGATTGGCTGTTACTGGAACTCAACAGCCTTTGTTTGGACTGTGAGCCATGCCTAGAATAGGGTCTTCCTCACTTCTGGTTTCACCTTTGCTTCTTAGAATCCATAATATCCTTCAAGACTCAACTCCTGTCACCCCCTACTAGAAAACTTGCCAAATTTCCCGTTATTTATGTTCTCTTCAACTCATCGTGTATTTATTTATCTATTCATATTTTTAAACCCCAATAGAGTATAAGCTACTTAAAGGCAAGAACTATTTTTCTTTTTTAGCAACAACTATTTTTCATATATTTTGTTTTACACCATGCCAGTCCCCTATTCAATAAATTCCAATAGCAAAGTATTGCCTCTAGAATAAAATATAAATTCTTCTACTTGGCATATGAAGTCCTTAACAACCCACCTATCTTTCCAGCTTTATACTTCACTCCTCTTTCTGCACTCTATGATCTAATAAACCTACCGGTGAGTTGGGGGGATGTCTACCCCAAGAATGTAAAGACTGTCCCCATCCTGCTCCAGAGGAGTGGGTGGATGTGAACAATTTGTTCCAATGGCAAATGAAGGCAGCTGAAGCTGGTACTGTGGGGCACTTAGAGCTTGGTCAGACATAGAATATGTCAATGTCATCCACTGCATCTGAGGCCATTGCCTGTCATCTTGACTTTTGCCCTGCCTCTGGACTTTGATGACTCTGGAAGAGAAAGTGAGGCTGATGACTTTGTGCAACTCAGCCTCACTTAAATCCAAATCATGCCAAGTCAAGTCAAGTGATGTCATTGGGCCTCTTCAAAAATGAAGGATGAAGAGCAACAACGATCTAACAAACCAGCCATCTCACTATCCCTCACACATGACACTCCATCTCCTATCTCTATGACTTCATGTGTCTCCCATCCCTGAAATTCCCCCTCTCCTCACCTTTACCTTTTACAATCTTTTGTTTACTTTTGAACTATTTTAAATGCCACCTTTTACATGAAGTCTGTCCTGAACTCTCCGGCTATGACTGCCCTCTTCTCACCATACTAACTTGTACGATAGAATGTAAGTTCTCTAACAACTGGAACATTTTTATTTTTGTCTTTGTATTCCCAGTACCTAGCATAATGTCTGACGTATATCAGGGGTTTAATAAATGCCTATTGTTTGATTCACTGGGAACCTGGCATTTTTGTCTTGCATATAGTAGGCATTGAACAAAAACTTTTTGAGTTGAGAAGCCTTGATTACCTCCACTCTTTCAGTGAGGCATAAGGGAGCAATTTTCGGGCAAATACTTTAACTTCATTGTGTATTAATAAGATCTTTTGTGGACAAGCCTGAAGAAAAGCACCATTTACATCTTTGTTTCTATGGGAAAATACATCTGAAGTTCAACAACTACCTAACAGCTGATGTAGTATGGTATAGTTTAAAGGGTACTCGACTGAACTATAAGCAAGAGATATAGGTTCAAATCCTAGCTCTTCCTTTAAAAGCTGACTTTTCTGGGTCTCACTTTCCTCCCCAGTAATATGGAAATGCTAATATTTATATTGCTTTTCTTATTTGGGTGTGTGAGAAAAGTACTAAATAAACCTTAAAGTCCTATAGATGTAACAAAAGAACTTTTTCCCAAGTTGAAAACTAACTATAATTCAAACCTGAATATTCTTTGTAAACAGTGGCATATCACACTGCTCTCCAGTTTATCAGGACTGGTAACACTGGCTTTGACCAACAGATGTGACAGCCCAACTAGAGAATCAAAGGAAACCTCTAGGGACAGTCAAAGTCAATGAAATACAGAGCCATAACTGATGTCACAGTCTTGATTTTTAAATAAATACTGACTTGATTCTTCTCTCCATTCCAGAAAATGGGTGACATACAATAATGGAAGGAAAGCAATCTTCTCTGCCTAGTCTAGTCGATTCCAGAGACCTCACTTAAGTTGTGCCTTTTTCCCTGCCTCCCTCCATCACCTACCATACCCTAGAGCTGATTCAAAAAAGCTATAGGAAGAATCAGATTCATAGACTTTGAAGGTAGTAGAGCCATTAGGGACCCTCTTATTTTACATAAATGGCAATAGGCCAAGAGAGCTTAGGTCTTGCTCAAAGTCACATAGGTAGCAGAAAATGAAGCTAATACAAGTCTCCTGACTCCTAACAGTGTAGTTGTTTGTTTATATGTTTGTTCATTTTGTGGGGAGGGGAGGTTTGTGTGAGATTCAGAGAAGGGGATCTTCATGTGGAATCAAAACACTCATGGGAGAGGCAGAGCCAAGATGGTGGAGTAAAGGCAGGGACTCACATGAGCTCTCCCCAAAACCCCTCCAAATACCTTTAAAAATGACTCTAAACAAATTCTAGAGCTGCAGAGCCCACAAAAAGAAGGAGTGAAAAAGATTTCTAGCCCAAGATAACTTGGAAGGTGGACAGGAAACGTCTGTTGCACCAGGGCGAGAGAGGAGCACAGTCCAACACAGGCTGTGCCAGCACAGACTGGGCCACAGCAAACCCAGAGCAGGTCTCGGGGCAACTGAATCATTGGCAGCAATGGTGGTTTCCAGACTTCTTAGCCCACAGATGCCAAAGACAACTTAGGAGGTCACCAGGAAAGGACTATTGCACTTGGGTGAGAATGGAGCACAGTCCAGCACAGCCTGAACCAGGACAGCCCCAGCCCCAGCAAATCAGGAGCAGGCCCTGGAAGTGACTGATTTGGAAGCAGCAGCAGCTATTTCCGGAGTTCTCAGCCCATCGATGGTAAGGAGATAGAACAATTGGTCAGAAGGAGATTACAGAGGTCTTTTTGCTATCATGAGAGTCAGGATTCTGTTACTTTGCCTGTACTCAGATCCAGGTCAAAATCCCAGGGTGAGAAGGAGGATTAGCATAGCAGAATTTGCAGACACAGTGGAAGGGAAATCCTCCTCACAGCTCTAGGGCAGAAAAGTATGCTTGTGATCACTCACAGACTAGAGCACAGGCCAGGAGGGTAGTAAACACCTCTCCTTAGATCACATCACCTGGGAAGAACCGAAAACTTACAGGTCCTTAGAAGTATTTCCAAAAACCAAAGCTCCTGAAATTTGGGAGAGTGTGCCCTTCACCCTGGAAGCAGAGCCCTACTTTAACAAACAGTTAAAAGTCAAGTAATAGGCTGGGAAAATGAGCAAATAGTGGGAAAAACTCTGACTATAGAAATTTACTATGGTAACAAGGAAGATCAAAACAGAAGAAAATAAAGTCAAAGTTCCTACATCCAAAGCTTCCAAGAAAAATATGAATTGGTCTCAGGCCATGGAAGAGCTCAAAAAGGATTTTGAAAATCAAGCAAGAGAGGTAGAGGAAAAATTGGGAAAGGAAATGAGAGTGGTGCAAGAAAATCATGAAAAATGAGTCAACAGCTTGGTAAAAGAGACACACAAAAAATAACACCTTAAAAAACAGACTAGGCCAAATGGTAAAAGAGGTCCAAAAAGCCAGTGGGAAGAAGAATGCCTTAAAAAGCAGAATTGGCAAAATGGAAAAGGAAGTCCAAAAGTTCACTGAAGAAAATCATTCCTTAAAAATTAGAATGGAGCAAATGGAAGCTGGTGACTTTATGAGAAATCAAGAAACAATAAAATAAAACCAAAAGTATGAAAAAATAGAAGAAAATTGAAATATTGCATTGGGAAAACAACTGACCTGAAGAATAGATCCAAGAGAGATACTTCTAAAATTACTGAACTACCTGGAAGCCATGATCAAAAAAAGAGCCTAGACATCATCTTTCAAGAAATTGTCAAGGAAAATTGCCCTAATATTCTAAAACTAGAAGGTAAAATAGAAATTGAAAGAATACACTTATCACCTCCTGAAAGAGACCCCAAAAAGAAAACTGCCAGGAATATTAAAGCCAAATTCCAGAGTTCCCAGGTCAAGGGGAAAATATTGCAAGCAGACAGAAAGAAACAATTCAAGTAAGGTGGAGTCGCAGTCAAGATAAGACAAAATTTAGCAGCTTCTATATTAAAGAATTTGAGGGCTGCAAGGCAAAGGAGATAGGATTACAACAAAGAATCACCTACCCAGCAAAACTGAGTATAATCTTTCAGGGGAAAAAATGGATATGCAATGAGATGGAGGACTTTCAAGCACTCTTGATGAAAAGACCAGAGCAGAATAGAAAATTTGACTTTCAAATAAAAGATTCAAGAGAAGCATAAAAAGGTAAACAGGAAAAGGAAATCATAAGGGACTTAATAAGGTTAAATTTTTACATTCCTACATGGGAAGATGATATTTGTAACTCATACGACCTTTCTCATTATCAGGATACTTAGAAGGAGTATATATAAACAGAGATCACAGGTGTGAGTTGAATATGAAGGGATGATATCTAAAATATAAAATTAAGGGATGAGAGAGGAATGTACTGAGAGAAAGAGAAAGGGAGAGGTAGAATGGAGTAAATTATCTCACATAAAAGAGGCAAGAAAAGGCTTTTAAAGTAGAAAGGAAGAGGGAGGAAGTGAGGTGGAGTGAGTGAACCTTACTCTCATTAGAATTGGCTCAAGGAGGAGATAACATCCACACTCAATCGGGTACAGAAATCTATCTTACCCTATGGGAAAATAGGAGGGCAAAGGGATAAGAGAAGGGGGCAATAGAAAAGAGGGCAAATTGGGGGAGTGGGTAGAGAGAAGCAAAATATTTTTGAGGAGGGACAGGGTGAAAGGAGAGAGAGAAGAGAATAAATGCAGAAGGGGGAATAGGATGGAGGAATGCAGTTAGCAATAATAACTGTGAAAAAAATTTTGAAGTAAGTTTTTCTGATAAAGACCTCATTTCTCAAACATGTAGAGAACTAAGTCAAATTTAAAAAAATAAGAGCCATTCCCCAATTGATAAATGATAACAAGATATGAACAGTTTTCATATGAAGTAATCAAAGCTATCCATGGTCATATGAAAAAATACCCCAACTCACTATAGATTGGAGAAATGCAAATTAAAACAATTCTGAGATACTACCTCATATATATTAGATTGGCTAATAGGAGAGAAAAAGCATATGACAAATGTTTGAGGGGATGTAGAAAAATGAGATATTAATTCACTATTGGTAGAGTTGTAAACTGACTCAACCATTCTGCAGAGCAATTTGGAACTATGCCCAAAGAGTTATAAAAGCATACATATCCTTTAGCCTAGCAATACCAGTACTAGGTCTGTATCCCAAAAGAGATAAAAAAAAAACAAAAAGGAAAAGGACATATACGTGCAAATATTTATAGTTCCCTTTTGTGGGGGCAAAGAATTAGAAATTGAGGGTTGCCCATCGGTTGGGGAATGGCTAAACAAATTGCGGTATGTGATTATGGAATACTACTGTATTATAAGAAATGATAAGCAGGATGCTGTCAGGAAAACCTGGAAAGACTTGCATAGCCTGATGCAAAGTGAAATGTGCTGTGTACAAAGTAACAGCAATATTGTAAGATTATCAGCTGTGAATGACTTAGCTATTCTCAGTAATACAATGATCCAAGACAACTCTGAAGGACTTAGGGTGAAAAATGCTATCCATCCCCAGAGGAAGAAGTTATGGTATCTGAATACAGATTGAAGCATTTAAAGAAGTCTTGAAAGATATTCAGATTAAGCTAAGTAGCTTCATATGGTAAAGATCAGTAAGATTCCATGTTTACTAATAAGATCCCAAAAGGCCACTGGAAAGGACATGAAAATTAATGTGGAAGGTTTTAAAATATCTCTAACTAAAGTACTGCCTCATCTTTCTGACCTCTCATCATCAAAAGCTATGCTAGACTAATATGAATTCTGTTAGGTGTTATGCAAAATCATAACCGGGGTGGGTCAGATCAGCCTTTGCCCCAGTTAAAGGGGAAACAATAGGGGGCTGAGACTACTTTCTTGAGAGTAATTCTACTCTTGCAGTTGGCTACATCCATCCGGTCCTTCTTCCCCATGTTTCCTCTAGCAGCAACAAGTCTCTTGCTCATCTAACTATTTAGTGGCGCTAGATGTCAGGATTTTAATGTTTAAGTGAGAAGGCCTAGCTAAAATGAAAAAGTACTCATTCCTTCCTCAGGTTCACACCTTTGGAGTGTAAGCATAGCCACTCTTCCCAACTCATACCATTATCCTCCCACCAGACATACCTACTCCATAGCCATAGCCCTTCCCCACTAAACATGTCTAGAGCCACATCAGCAACAACAGATTTCTATGGCTACCAAACTCACAGTTTTAGCCCAGAAGAAAACAAAATAGGGAGGACTTAGTTCTACATAGGTTATTCTCCTCTGGTATCAAAACTATATGATTTTCTTTCATTCAGCTCAGCCCTAGATAGGGTAAAAAATAAAAACACTATAATTTTGGACCAAAGTTCAAACTGCCGTTTTAGGTCTGCATACCACAAGCCATTCCCTGGATCTTTCTCTTGTTACCCTCAAAAAAGTTATGACTGTATTGAAAAGCAATCCAGTTTTTTAAATACTATGAAAATCAAGAATTTTAAATAACTTAAAGGAGGTAGAATTTGAAGTAAATCTCTTCTGTCTTCAGAGAAACAGAGACAAAGAGAGAAATGGAGACAGAAGGAAAAAAATCAAAACGCTTTACCACCTTTCATTTGTGTTGTTGTTTTGTGTTGTTTTGACAAAGCAACTCATAAAGACAGTATGCTAATAGTACCCTAAGCCTAGTTGGCTTGTCCACACCACAGATTCTTAAAGCACTGAAGTTTCACTAATGATCACGTCAAGAAGCCAAGCAATTAAGCAAAGTAATGGGATGACCTAGAAGATCTAAAAAAAAAAGAGGAGAAAGAGAAGAGAAAAATAAATGAAGAGACTGCAGGAGAATAAAAGGACCTCGTCACATAGGAGTACTGATCTTACAGTTAGAAAACTGAGTTGTGACCTTGATACTTGCTAACTCTCCAGTACTCTCTGTGGTCTACTCCAGACTCTCCAGACTTCCTCTACCATGCCTCTGCATGAATGGTAGCCCTTTCCCTTATTTTCAGCCTCCTCTTATGCATTGTCTTCTACCATTAGAATATAAGCTCAAATCTGTATTCCTAGAGCTCAGCACAATGCCTGGTATGTAGTGAGTGCTTAGTAGAAGTTAATTGACTTCTTGGCTTGACTCTGCAGCCTGTACAAATCATTTACCATCTTTAAGCCTCAGTTTCCTCCCCTATAAGATGGGTGTAGTTACACGAGAGAGAGCTGTGGCATAATGGATGGAAATCTGGCCTCCTAGTCACTAAGATCTAGATTCAAATTCTCCTCAAACACATAGTACAGCCATGTAACTCTGGGCACAGTTTTGGTTGTTGTTTAGTCATTGCAGTCATATCCAACTCTTTGTGACTCCGTTTGGGGTTTTCTTGGCAAAGATACTGGAGTGGTTTGCTATTTCCTTCTCCAACTCAACATAATTTTATTGTTTAAGTTTCTGGTGCTAAATGGTGCATCAGATGAATCATAATATCTCAGTGTTACAAGCAACTCTCTAGGACTAAAATTGTGATTGCGGTGTCAATGTGCATCAGCATGAAGAGTTTCCTAGGACCCTGGAAGTTGGCTGTACCACTGAAATCATAGTTCCAGTCCCAATAAACAAATAACACTAGAACTTCGTATTTTTGCAGATTGTTGTAAATCCAATGGTATATGAGCTTGAGAAGAGGGATAGTTTCAGGTTTTTTTCTTTTTATCATTAGTACCTACTACCTTACCTGACACTTAATTGATGTTTCATAAATACTTGTTAAATTGAATCAAATTTAATGGAATAGAATGCTATCGGTAAACCTTAAAGGCCCTGTATTAATGTGAATCAATATATTGGCATAGAAGGGAAATTAAGGAAATCAATCAATAAAAAGGAGAAATATGAAGATTCTTGAACACTGAGGATTATTAGATATATTTTTTCCAATACAACAGCAAATGACCCAAGTGACAAAACTGACTTTAGGATCTAATGCTGCATGGTAGCAATAGTTCTCTATTCACAAAGTGACTGAGGTAGCTGATGGTGTCTGCTACAACGTTCATCTGACTCATGGCTTCGTAAGTATTTTGTAGTTATTTGAGTATGAAAAGCACTATACAAAACAAAGTTTTGCTTTACAACAGACCAGAGCAATCATGGCAGGATCCTTATCTAAAGCACTAGTCAATAACACAACTTCTTCAAGCTCACATGATTTCATCATCATGAGCAATCTCTTTGCCATTGTAGGTAGCAAACCCCTCTGTCACATGATGGAAAAGCTTCGAGAGTCACTGGAGTTGAAACATTTAGCACCCTGTGGCCATTTTTTGGGTGAGTCTCTGAACTTATCTAGGCTGGAGACAAGAACCAGCACCCAGTCGTATTCAAATCATTCCCTTTCCAGCATGGAAAAGCCTACCAGACCTTGCATTTCACTGGCAGAGTCTCTGAGACCCCAGGTTCACCTCTACCTCGTGGTGGAACATCCAAGTAGAACTCTGGTGGGCACAATAATGACAATCTGATTTCCCATTTCTCTAGGGCTTTCAGATTTGCAAAGTGTTTTCCTCATAACAGCCTTGGGAAACAGATAGTGCAAGGATTATTACTCCCCTTTGACAAATAAAGAAACTGAGGCACAGACAGGTGACATACTTACACAAAGGCACACCAGAAGGAAATGGTAGAGCCAGAACTGTAGCCCAGACCCTCCTGACCTCCAGACCAGGGCTCCTTCTGCTACACCAACCTACCTCCCATGCAATCACAGCTACTACACTAGCCAAAATAGGCATGAGATGAGCACTCACTCTTCTGGGCAGCAAACACATGCACCAAGTGATACAAGATAGGAATGAAAAATCAGTCGATTTCCTCAAGTTAAAGTCTTAAATGGATATATTTTTATTCTGAAATTTAAGTTCATGGACAAAAATTAAGTGTTTCACTTAAAAGGATAATAAGTGGGGCAATTTGGCTGAAGAAGAGAGTCCACATATGGGAAGTCTTTAAGAAACACAGTGGGAGAATTATAATTAGAGCTGGAAGAAAACTGAAGCGCAACTTTTACATTTTATAAATGGTGGAAACCAAGGCCTAAAAATGGGAAGTGACCTGACCAAGGTCACACAAATAAGTAGCAAATGGTAGAGCCAGAATTTGACCCCAGATCCTCTCACCAAATCTAGTATTCTATTTTATTAGCCCAACCTCAACATATTATAGATGAAAAAACAGTCTTTTAAGGCACTCAGGTAGTAATAAACAAGGGCAGAAAACTCCTCAGTGGTGCAGTAGAGTGCTGGGCCTGGAGTCAGGAAGACTCATCTTCCTGAGTTCAAATATGGCATCAGACACTTACTAGCTAAATGTCCTTAGGCAAGTCACTTAACCCTGTTTACCTCAGTTTCCTCATCTGTAAAATGAGCTGGAGAAGGAAATGACGAACTGCTCTGGTATCTTTACCAAGAAAACCCCAAATGAGGTCACGAATAGTTGGATGCAAAAGTGAAATGGAAAAAGGTGGGGGAGGTAGCTAGGTGGCTTAGAAGATAGAGCACTGGCCCTGGAGTCAGGAGGACCTGAGTTCAAATGTGGCTTCAGACACTTACTAGCAGTGTAAACCTGGGTAAGTCACTTTACCCATTGTCTCCCAAAACAAACCAAAACAAGTGGGGGAAGGGGGGCAGCTAGGTGGCTCAGTTGATAAGACTCCATGAAACGACTAGACAACAACAAAATTGAACCCAGGTGCCCTGACTCCAAATCCAGGTCTCTTCCCACTACTGTAAATGTATCCATCTATCTTCACTATTCTATAGACCCTGTCACAATAGTCTCCAGGCTCTTTGACAGCTGTGCTGCCGTTGGCACCTGATTACTTAAAGAGAACTTTGAAAGGCTTAGGAGGATTGGATGGGGTGGAGGTGGGGGGCAGAGCACAGGGAAAGAAGAAAATTTTTTCCTCTGCTTTAAACTCCTCTGGAATCAATGATTTGTAACATCTATTGCAGCAAAAAGAAAAAAAAATGCACCCTATGGCCATTTTTTTTGGATAAGCCTCTGAACTTAGCTAGGCTGGAGACAACAACCAGCATCCAGTCATATCTGATGTTATTGTTTGATTATAGTTTGATGTCATATTATAAAGACGGGACTCCAATATGGAGTCCCTTAGGCTAAGTGGTCCTAATGCCCATAGCAACATATACATAAAACAGAAAGCTGTACTTTCTCACTATTAATTCTGTGTCAAGTGGGTAAGAGTTGAAACTCTTATGATGAGATGAACTCTTGACCTACTACAAAGACTTAGAATTGTTCTCCTTCTATTACTTTAGTTAATGTTAGACTCTCCTACCAGTTTTTGGTCCTAATTAAGAAACTCACACTGCCAGAGTTTCATCAAAGTTTGGTATTGATTTGGGACCATGAAAACTTTTCTACCACATCTGGGTCCAATTTGGAGCATTCCCTCCTATATCTGGCACTGACTAATTCCCAACCAAGTGCATTTTTTAGGATAGATAATCTTGCCACCTGAACCCGAAATTTGAGTGTGTTGTCTCCTTAATATGTCTCCCTCACCCTTAGGCTTGGGTGAGTTTTTTTGCACGTGGGGACAAATCTCTGTTTACATTGCCATAGAGTGTGTATGTTTTGTTTGTCTGCTTGCCAGATCATGTAACAATAAAGCTCATGATTTTATCATTTTCCTGAGTACCGATTTTCTAGAAATCTGAACCCAGGTATTTCTTTCAACCAGAGCCTGTGAGGCCAAATACAAAAATAGATAGACAAACAGATAGACAGAGAAAGATATTTCTTTTATAAAACCAGTATTACTATTAAAGAAAGCTTTGTTCATTTTTTTCAAACTGGATCTGTGATGTAAATGTTTTAGGGAGCTCCTAGTAGAGAACTTCCACTACCAATAGTGGCCATCACCTTTTCTGCAACTTAATAAAATCTTAGATTGTTGTGTTTGTCCTTCATTTTCAAAGGGGATAATAACATCAGGAAAAATGATTTCATGACTTGCAGTTGACTTTGATTTGAGTGAGTGTGCAAAGTCACCAGTCTCACTTTCTCCTCCAGAGTCATCCAGATCCAGTGGCCTGATATTCACCAGGACAACCAGAGATGGCCCGGGATGCAATGGGAGACCCTGGCCCTTTTAGGCTAAGGCTTTTTCAGGTTCTCACTTTGAGTGAGATAAGGCCCATTCAGGGAACAGGCCTCTTTAAGAAGCCAGTCAAGGGATGGTCCCTTTAATCAGAGTGGGGGAAAAAATCAAACTGGGAGGGAAAGACCCTCAGAGTTGCTAGCCAAAAGAAAAGCAGTTATCATTGACATTCACTCTGAGCCAGGAGGACCCAAAATATAGCCAGTAAGTGAAGCTTGGGCGGGGACCTATTGTGGTCCAATCTATGGTTGAGAAGAAAGAGAGAGAGAGAGATATAGAGACAGAGAGAGAGAGAGAGACAGAAGCAGAGAGACAGAGAGAGAGAGAAGGAAGAAGGTTGTGTTTGTCTTTCATTTTCAAAGAGGACCATGACATCAGGAAAAATGATGACATGATTTGCAGTTGACTTTGATTTGGGTGAGGGAGGGCTGTGCAAGGTCACCAGCCTCACTTTCTCCTCCAGAGTCATCTGGATCCAGTGACCTGATATTCACCAGGACGACTCCAGCCAGTTGGGTAACTCTGCTTCTCCTCTCCCTCTCCTTCTCCTCTCCAAAGGAAGGTAAATTTTGATGGCCAGAAGCTCCCCAGTTAACATGGGGTTTACTGGCTAGATTCCTTCCTTCCTTCCTTCCTTCCTTCCTTCCTTCCTTCCTTCCTTCCTTCCTTCCTTCCTTCCTTCCTTCCTTCTTTCTTTCTTCCTTTCCTTCCTTCCTTTCCTCCTTCCTTCTTTCCTTCCTTCCAGTAAAGTCTTAGAGAATTAGGGATGGAGGGGAGGAAGGAGGGAAAGGATTTGTAAAACTTGGACTCAGTCAAAAGGCTGCACCCAAGGACCTAAAAGGAACATGTGACTTCAAGGCTAAGAGAATTGGCCTGGATTGTAGTGTCAAGTAATATTAAAGGCAAGACTTTACCCCAGATCTTCCTGATTCTGAGGCCAGCTCTCTCTCTATCCACTATGCCACACTGCTTCCCTCTCATATGAAGAGGGAGAGGAAAAGAAGGGAGAGAGGGGAGAAGAATAGGAAAAGGGAGGAATAAATGGAGAGCGTGAAGGAGAAAGAGGAGAGAGAGACAGAGAGCAAGAGAGACTGAGAGTGAGAAAGAGAGGGGAGAGTGAAAGAGAGAGAAGAAACGTATACATAACCATTGGTTTCTATTTACATAAAATCTTTCATCTTCTTTTAAAGTAGTTCATATCAGCTATTCATCCTCTTTCCTATGAAGCATGAGTAATATTATCTCCCCTGTCTCAAGGAAGAAATTGAGTCCTTGAGATTTATTTGCTCCAGAGCACACATGGAGAGCCAGAGCCTGCATGAGGAGCCAGTGCAGCCCAGCGTAATGGGCCGTGCCAGTGCCAATATCAGTGTCTCCGTTGTCATTGATATTGACATTGGCTATAGTGGCTCAGGCTCTGAAAAAAAAGAAAAAGGTAGGGGAAGTGCTGACAAGTGTCAGTATTTTATTCCTCCCTAGGGACTTCAAAATATTAAATGCACCTCAATGATGGCATGCAGTGACAGGATAGATCCAGTAGTGAGTCATCTAGGAGGGTGAGGAATAGACTGAATGACCTGCTCTCTCTGGCTGGTCTCTATTGGAACAAATAAAATGGTGACATCTTGACTTTCACAGAAGAAAAGACAGGAAGATTTTCACCCTTCTGTTTCCAGGCAGGTTTGGCCTGAACCCTTCTCAAAACTAAGTGGACCTTCAGAGAAACTTGCCTTTCCATTATTTGTAGGGTAAATGTGATTGTATGGGCATGTAGGTGTATGCCTCTGTGCGTGTGTGTCCGTGTGTCCGTGTGTATGTGTGTGTGTGTGTGTGTGTGTGTGTGTGTGTGTGTGTGTGTGTGTGTGTGTGAATGGAAAGACTATCACTTGTTTTCACTTTGACCAAGTTAGCAAAGTGACATTTTTCCCCACTGTTTTTATATCCTCTAGAGGAATTTTCCTTCCGGCCAAATTGGTCTATTTACTATTCCCTGAACGTAGAATCATGCAGAAATCTTAGAGAATAGCTGAGCTGAAAGGGACCTTAGAGCACAATATGATTCCATTTGCAAACATTCATACCTACCATGTTTAAGTCCCAGCACTAGTGTTATAGATACAGACAAAAATTATTTACTCCCTTCCCTAAAAGGGGCTTACATCCTCTGATATGTGGCTACGGCAGGGAGGGGGGAGATAAAGAGGTGGCACAGAGGATATAGCATGTACACAAATAAGGATGATATAAGATAAATGAGGAAGGAGAGATTACTAACAATTGGGAGAACTCAAAGAAGGCTTTGGACAGCTTGTACAAACGCATAGAACTAGGAGATGGGATTTCAAGCTCAGGGAGTAATCATTCATTTGGCTTGACTTAATGTTATACAAGTAGTAATTGGGTGCAGTATGGTATAGTGGAGAGAGCTCTAACTCTTGAGTCAAAGAACCAGAGTCAAATCTCAACCTTTGATGTTCGTTTCCTATACGAACCTCAGTTTCCTTATCCATAAAATGGAGATGCTGGACTAGACGGCCTCTAAAATCCCTTCCAACCCTAAATATATGGTCTCCAAGTTCTTGCTACTCCATACAGTTTTTTCTTTTGACTCTCAGCCTTTGATCAGAGTACTAATGGGGGTCCCATGCCCAGATTCTCCTTTGTAAATAGTAGTTTGTTTAGGGATTTGGGGAGGCTAACAACTAGGAATTAGCAAAAATCAAGAATATGCTTCATGACACATTTCTGAAACAAAAAGCACATTTGATAGAGATTAGAACTCGATTTGTTGTCCATCAGCATCTGATGAAACAGTATTCTGACGGCTGCCAGAATTATTAAACAAAAGGTTTCCAGCCTCAGCAATAACTGGCATATCTACTTCAAAATCAATCTGGACAAGAGCAAAGAATGCAATGGCCTACAAAACCCCATCAAGTGGCAAGAAGTAGAAGAAAAATGGATTAAAGCTATCCCAGGTCTAAGACTACCCGGTCAGCACTTTGCACTCTGAGATATGTCTAGAAATGTGAAGCATTTAATGAAACCAAGTAACCCTGTTTGCATAATGCAGCATGGAACGATAAGGGCCTTAACTCCTAGGGTGATTCCAAGCGAGAAAACATTTTCTGGATTTATCACAGAGGCTGCCCAAGAATCAGAACAAAGGGCAATTCAATTAAAGGGACATTTTTCTCATTTATGAGCCTATCAAATGGTCATACCAATGACGAAGGGTATAAACTCAATAGGGGAGATTTATCAAGATGTCAATTCATGTCCTACCTCCTTCCCCCATCCCAAATCCAACCTGAATCTGGCAAACTTCCATACAGAACACCTTGCTAGGACTTCTAGCAAGGGTTTCAATACTTCCTAAAGCAATGATTTCATGAATATGGATACTTCCTCATCTAGTTCAAAGCAAAACCCCTCTCTGCTTTCTCCTCTTGTATAATTCTCGTACATATTTCTCTAGAAATCCTCACTGTTCTGGAGAACTTCCTCTGATTCTTTTCCTATTTCATGGATGTCAGTGCAATATCTTTGAGGTGCTGGTGCTGTAGATAGAGCTCTAGGCTTTGAGTCAGGAAAACCTGAGTTCAAATTTGCCTCTATTAGATACTGACCGACACTTACTAGCTACGTAACCTTGGGCAAGTCATTTAACCTCTGTCTTTCTCAGGTTCTTCATCTATAAAATGAGAATAATAATAATAAAATGGGAATACATCATGGGTTTGTTGTGAAAAACTAATGAGAAATTTGTAAAGTGCCTAGCATAGTACCTGAAATGCAGCAGTTACTTAATAAACGCTTGTTCCCATCCCTTGCTTTTGCTGCATAACCAGTACATCTCCCCTTCTAGTACATCTCCCCAGGGCCTTACACAGTGCCTTGAATGCTTGAATTATGTTGAATGTTACTGGTCATACCCATCATCTTTGGGTAAAAGATACAGTCTACTTACGCTTATTATTGTCCTTTGGACCTCCAACAATTTCAATTCTTTTCAGATCATGAAATCCTATTATTTGGATATATTTTGCATTTAATTACACATATTTTGTACATTGTTTCCCCCAATAAGATACAGGTTTCTTGCTGCCAGAGAGTGTTTCATTTTTTGGTTTTCTTATCCCTAGCATTACATAATAGGAGCTTACTTAATATTTACTGATTGATTTGTAACCACACAGGATCACCAAAATAATATTAGTATTTTTCAAAATTAAAGAATCATAGAATGTGAAAGTTACAAGAGACCTTAGACAACGGAAAAGCAATAAGGACACTTTTCTTTGTAGATTTGGTCATAATAAGAACGTATGTCAACAGATCACCATTCCAATGGTACGTTTGTGCGTTATTTATTTGGAACAAAAAGCATGTTTTCCTATAACAAGAATGTTATTAAGAGTGGTTGGACTTCCAGGCTATCACAGCTATAGTGATCTTAGATGCCTAGGCCTTGGATCACTCTATGTGTTGGTGCATTTACTCTTGTGGAAGGCAGCCAGAAGAGCAGGTGGTATGTTCACTCACTTGTTTATCTCCCCCACAACATACCTCCCACCCACACCCTGGTTTCCCACATACCTACTGTCTAGTTGACACTGAACTGGGTTTCTGAGCACAGCTGATGATGTTTGAGAGTAATATAAAATGACTGCATCCTCAGGTTTACTTGAAGCTAAAATGTGTTGCAACTTTCAGACATTACTCATCCCTCCCTCTGTTGAGTTGTGTCTTTACCAGGGGATGGGAATGTGGCATCTGTCCCATACATAGTTGAAAATATAAAACTGGAATATGGTAAAGAGTTATGATGGCTGGCAACATAAATCTGTAATTCTGAAACAAATAGTCAACAGTCATTAAGCATGTATTAAGCACTTAGTAAGTGACAGACATTGCACTAAACACTGGGAATAAAAGTATAAAAAAAAAGATAGCCCCTTCCCTTGAAGAGCTTGCAATCTAATGGGCCAATAAAATACACACAGGAAAAAAAAAAGTTGAAAAAGGTGAGGAGGAATGGGGATGGGGGAAGGTACCTGGCTAAGGTGCATGGCAGAGAAGTGAAAGAAAGCCAAAGGGAGTGCAGCCTGCTGGGAAATGAAGAGATGTCTGACCTACACCCCCTCCTCAAATGGAGGTTGAGGAGTTCATGGATCTACCCTCCAGTAAGAGGGGCAGAGGGTACTGATGAGGCTGACTGGATCTTGCAGGATGACGAGATTTACAGATAGGTTCCTGGGAGCATGGGAGAGAAGCCAAAGGAAGTCCAAAATAATGTAGCTGGATGGGAAATGAGGGGATGATTGAAACCAAAAGTGATAGCCCCAGCTCTAGTAATAAACAAACAAATAAATAATAAAGTAGACTTCAGAACGAGAAGGGATTTGAGAAGGGACAGTGTGGTATGGCAGAAAAAGCTTTGAATTTGGAGTAAGAAGACAAGCTCAGTGCCCAGCTTTGCCTCTCACTAGCTGTGTGGCTCTGAGCAAACTTCAAACCAAACTTCACCTGTCTGGCACTCCATCTCCCTGCGTGACAGCTGGAGTGGGAGGAGGGGAATAGGATATTAGATGATTTCTAAAGAAGTCCCTTCCAGCTCTATCATTTGCAACTCATTTTACAAAGTGAAATTATGTCTGGGTGCACTGGCAAATATTTATAATTGGCTATCCAAAAATAAATGCACATATGACATACCTTCAAGCTTCATCTGCATTATTAACATTGTCTCCGTCACTTTCTTGGGCTAGCCTCCAGACAATCAACAAAATAAAAATTCAAGCCTGATTTGTAACATTTGCCAATTTCCAAAGTGTAAATACATTGAAAATTTAACTATAGGCTCTGATGAATTGGATGAGCTATCTCCAGCCCACCCCTGGATTATGTATAAATAATACTAAATATTTCAGAATTTAAAAACACATCTCTCATTATATTAATTTCTTAAGGTATCACCATACTAAAATCCATGTACGTGATTGGAAATAATTACCACTTAATTTTTTACAAAACAACATTTGTAATTTTATTCTGTTCTTACAGTTATACTCAAGTTATTCTTAAAAGATTTGAAAATAATTATTCTCTTTGTTCTAAAGAGAACATTCCTACTCTGGTGTATAGACAGTAATTAACATCTAAGTGTGTGAACAATATTTTTGAACATTAGCTTAAAAATATGTGGGAGTAATTTAAATTTAATTTTTCTAAATTTTAATCTTCCAACTACAGTGTTTTCAACTTAAAACGTGTGTTTGGGGATGTATTATGCAATCCAATTTTGATTAAAATTGGTGATAGAATCTTAATCTAGATATTTAGTACATGTCCCATAATGCCCCAAGTTTTCCTGAGAGGATTCACAAGTTATTGAACAGGACAAATCCTGCTAGCATTAAAAATATGAAAAAAAATTACAGCCTGAGGTTATGTAATTGCTAACCAGTAGGCTTATCAAGTTAAAAAAAAAATCCTCTTGTAGTTTGCTCTTCTGTAAAGAGAACTTTGCTAACTTTGATACTGTCACTCATGCTCTTCTCTAGGTTTCTGTGACACTGCTCTCCTGGTTCTCTTCCTACCTGAATGAGCATGCCTTCTCAGTCTCCTTGACTAAATCTTCATCCAGATGCTAAATATGAGTGTCCCCCAAGCCTCTGACTTGGACTTTCTTCTTCCCCCATACTATTTTCCTTGGTGGTATGCATCTCCTAAGGTCCCATGGATTCACCTATGATCCCTATGCAGGTGATTGTCAAATCTATTTATCCACCCCTAGCCTCTTTCTTGACCTCCATTCTTACTTATCCTACTGCCTATTGGACATGTGGAACTGGACGTCCCTTAAATATCTTAAACTCAATATGTCCAAAACTGAACTCACTTTCTTTCCTCCAAAATCCCCCCCTCTTCCTAACTTTCCTATTATTATTGAGGCTACCACTATCCTCCTAGTCACCCAGGCTCAAAAGTAGGCATCATCCAGACTCCTCATTCTCTCTCACTGCTGTCCCATCCAATCAGTTGCCAACTGCTGTCAATTCTACCTTCATATATCTCTTGTATGTGCCCCGTTCTCTTTTCTGATTGCTGTACCCTAGTGCAGACCTCATTACCTCATGTCTAGAAAATGGCAATAACTTTCTAGTTGATCTTCCTTCATCAACTGTGAGGTTGTTGAGAGAAGAGACTGCTTTATTTTTTTGTCTTGGGTTTTTTTTTTTTGCATTTCTTTGTATCTCTAGTACTTAGTGCAATGCCTAGTACATAAAAGGTGCTTAATACGTGCATATTGCCTTGACTTCACTTGAGAACAGCTAGAAATCATAAAGTTTGTTCTGATTCCTTCCAGCACATCTTTGTTCAAAAAAATAAAATTTATCTCTATAACTTGCTATTTGCTTTTAAAGGGTCCCAAGAGATCATTTCAAATAATAATAAAATACAATCGCTAAAAACAAATGTAATTTGTTTGTGGGCATTAACTGCACCTGGAGCAAATGTAAAGGAAGCTCATTATATTATGGAGTAAGAAACAATGATCTTGTTATCTATTACTCACTGTCAAACTGAGCAATAAAGAGGGCTTAGGTTTATTCGTCGCAGAATGTGATGGAGTAGAGGAGCCCGGTAAAGATCATCTGCCACCAAATTCTTTTTTTCGGAGAGGACGAAACTAGCCCGAAAGTAAGTCCCCAAGTCAAGGATCATGGGTAATAAATAGGAGGGCTGGGTCTCAAACCCAGGTCTTCTCATTTCTGCTCCAGAACTCTTTCCACCACAGCATACTGCTTCATTTCTTTGTCTCTATTTCTTGTATACACTCCTGCCTCCTCAAATAGGATGAATAGGAGCAAGAATGCTGCCGTTTTCTCTGCACTGGTGGTACCTAGCTTAGGACCGAACAGAAACTAGGCACTCAGCGACTACTCGTTGATGGCCTCATAATTAGTAGGTGAGAAGCAAAAGCAAACAAACTAATCTGTTCACAGGGAGAAAATAGAATAGGTAGGAAGAGGTACAAAGTGGCTGATGATTGGACTTAAGTAGAAACCAAAACCTAAATCTTGTTCAACTTCTGTTTCCATTGAGCTTTGACAAAAGCTGCTTATTGCCAGCCAAAGGTATTTCAACAGATACTGTCTTCTGAAGAAAAGACAGGAAGCTTGCTATTAATAATGAGAAGATCCCATAGAAGCCTTGAAGCCAGACAAATAAGCATTCTGCCACTTCGTTTACTAGAAGGCTTGAGAATGTAACCTGAGGCTCAAGCCTGCCATTTGCAAAAGACTCTCCCCTTTAACATAGAGACAGTAACTCCTTGTTCTGTGTTTGTGTGATGGGCAGAGTTGGCAAGAGCTTGGGAAAGGAGAGATCTTTGTTTTTCTGGATAGTGGAGGAGACTTCAGACATATCTATTTACATCTCCCTAGGAATCACAACCAGACAAATCCAGGTGGACACCCATAGCCTACATGGGCAACAAAAACACCTTATACCAATAATAGCTGCCAAAAAAAAGAAAGGTGTATGACTGAGGACTAGGAATCTTGCTAGTAGCAAGTATGGAAGGCCAAGGAAACTTTTCAGTTACTGCTGAAATTGCAAAAGACTTACCTCTCTGCTATTGCCAAGCAACCTATACATATGCATAAAGTTCAAGTTTTTCTAGAAGAGAAAATGAAAGGGTTTGAAGAAGCTTCTTTATACTTCAGGTAACCTAAAAGAATGAAACCTTTCTTAAAATATTGACAAAAAAGGTACTTGATAGCAAAAATAAAGAGGAACAGATCTGAAGAGGTCAAAAGGAATCCTAATATGTGTCAAGATGCTGGAAGATGGAAGAATTTGACACAGAACAGTAAATTAAGGACGATCGGATACTCCAAGATAAGTAACTATGATAAGGCTTTCCACTTGGAAGCTGGACTCTGAGGAAGAAACAGCTTCCCATACTCCTAGGGATACTGATGTAGATCCTCAGCTACGATCTCACAAGAAAACATAGATGAAGGGTCAGAAGTACGGACAAGTAGTCGTGGTTAATGGCCCCATTTGGGGAGTTATCCAAGCAGTCACTTTTGGATGCGACACGGGCAATAGAAAGGTCAGCTATCTTCCCATGTATGGGGAAAGAATGAAACCATGGACAGTAACTGAGGATGAATACAGAAGACTTCCAGGGTCCTGCAGGATATATGCTAAAGTTCAGAGGCAGCTCAATGCATAAAGTAGACATACAGTTTACAGCAGCAGATAAATGTAATAACCTTGTATTTGACAAAGATTTCAGGATAAGAATTCATTATTTGATAAAAATTGTTAAGAAAACTAGAAAGCAATGTGGCAGACACTGGGCAAAGGCCAATATTTTACACCACTTATGGTCAAAATGGATATATGACCTAGATATAAAGAGAGATAAGAAAATTTGAAGAACATGGAACATATTACTTATCAGACTTATGGATAGGTGAACAATTTATGAATAAATAAGAGATGGAAAAGTTAAGTGTAAAATGTACAATTTCAATTACATTAAACTAAAAAGTTTTTATACAAATAAAACAAATGTAGGCAAAATCAAAAGGAAAGCAGAAGATTGGGGGTATTTTTATAGATAGTTTTTCAGGTAAAAGCCTCATATCCCAAATATAGAAAGAAATTTGTCAAATCTATAAGAACGCGAGTCATTCCCCAATTGATAAATGGTTAAAGGATACGAACAGACAGTTTTTCAATGAAGAAATCAAAACAATTTGTAGTCACATAAAAAATGCTCTAAATCATTATTGATTAGAGAAATGCAAATTAAATAATCTTGAAGTATCATTTTACACATGTCAGATTGGCTAAAATGATAGAAGGGGGAAAATGACAAATGTTGGAGGGGATGTGGAAAAACTGGGATACTAATTCATTGTTGGTGGAATTGTGAACTGCTCCAACCATTTTGAAGAGCAATCTGGAATTATGCCCAAAGAGTTATTAAACTAACTATACCCTTTGATCCAGCAATACCAATACTTGGCCTATTTCCAAAAATGATTAGGAAAAAAGAGGGAAAAAACCTATATGTTCCAAAATGTTTATAGCAGCTTTCTTTGTGATGGCAAAGAACTGGAAATTACAGGGATGCTCATTAATCGGGGAATGGCTGGATATATGATTGTGACGGAAAACTATTGTGCTATAAAAAATGATGAGCTCAATATTTTAGAAAAACATGGAGAGACTTTCAAGAAGAAATGAGGAGCAAAGTGAGCAGAAGCAGGAGAACATTGTATACAATAACAGCAATATTGTTTTAAGAAAGACTTAAGGGAGACTTAAAGAGAGAATGAGTTATTTTGACTATTATAACTACTCAAATTAACTATAAAGGACATATGAAGAAAGATGCTATCTGCATCCAGAGAAAGAACTGTTAAAGAAAACTATGTATCGAATAATTTTACATATATACCTATTTGCAGCTAATGGTAGCCATCTCTAGAGTGGGAGGTGGGGTGGGAGGAAAGAAAAAAAAGAAATTTACATGATAATTATCTTGTATATTTGAAAAGAATAGCAAATTGTGCATAGCAGATTTGCAGTTTCATGTGCAATCATCTTTTTTATTATATATGTTATGGAAATGTTTGTTTTATTCCATAAATTAAAAATAAAGTTTGAAGAAAAAAAGAGTATGCCCAGCTGCTTTCAATGAATTCAAGTCACCAGGCTCAGACAAACCACATCTCAGGTGCAGAAGGAATTGGTTGATGTGATTACTGAGCCCTTATTAGTGGCTTTTGAAATGCTATAGTGAACAGGAGAGGTGCCACAGGTCACAAGAAGAGCAAGTGTCATCCTGCCTTTCAAAAAATGGAAGAAAGTAGAATTCGTAAACTATAGGTCTTCAAGTTTGAATTCTTTTCCTGGCAGAACTCTACAGCATATCATTAACCGATACTCTGTCGAACTCTAGAAAGGGAAATGGTGACCAATGAGAGCCAGGAGTTTCATTTTTCAAGTTAGTCATGCCACACCCATTTTTAAAGGGTTACTAAGTGATCAGATCTGAGGGATGCTATACATATAGCTTACCTAGATGTCTATAAAACATTTAACGTCTTTCATGCTATTGCTATAATCAAAGTAGAAAAATAATTGTCAGACGATATCACAGACCAGTGGACTTGAAGCTGGTTGAATGACTGGATCCAAAGAATAGCTCATTCATGGGTCAATGTGACTTTACAGGGTGCTCTCCAAAAGAGTCTTCCAATACTTGAAGTATATGAGGATGAGCCACATGCAATTAAACTTGTTGTTCCTAGATCTAGAAGGGAGAAGTAGATGCAATGGGAAAAAGTTACAGAGAGCCAGTTTAAGGCTTGATATTTTTCCTAACAATTAAAGTTAATTAAATGTAGAATAGATTGCCTTGGCAGGTAGTGGCTTATCCATTGCTAATGGTCTTCAAATGGAGGCTGAATGACCACTTATTCAAAATGTTGGAGAGGGGATAATAGTTATAGGTTAGACTATATGGCCCCTGAGATTCCTGCTAGTTCTGAGATCCTATGATTTTTATGAAACTGTGACAGCTCTGACTACAGTCTGACATTCTGACTACAGTATTCAAACAGAGCTAAATGGGCTGTCTACACAGTGGTATAGTCAGCAGAACTCCATAAGCATAGGTAATTTCAATTGTGCCTCTAGGTTGCTAAATCCTGATTAGACAAAACAGTTGTTTGTCTAAAAATCATGTCTACAAACTTCTGGAATGTTCTGTGGTGTGGATAGATACCACATGAAACTATTATTTTTTTCATATGCATGTGAGTCACCTTTAAAAGATTAATTTATTTTCCACTGCTCTCTATCTCCTGGCAAACATCTGAGGGGCCCACATTTTTTCAGTTTGAACTTAGCAAATCAAATCATCTTGCTTCAGTGCACTAGGAAAAAAAACATAGTTTTCTCTTTATTTCTCGGGTTAAATTCTATTAACTATTCATGTTCTCTTTGTTTTGTCTTCCAAATACTATAAAAAAAAACCACCTTAATATCAAGTATCTGATGTCCAAGATAGAGAGGAAACTAAGGCAAATATTTACCCTGTGCGTAGCTTAGTTGTACATAGTTATTTGCATGTTGTCTCTCCTATTACATTGTGAGCTCCTCAATAGGAGAGATTATTTCCTTTCTTTGTATCCCAGAACTTAGCGCAGTACCTGGCACATAGAAGGCACTTAAGAAATGTGTATTGACTGACCGAAATATATGACCAAAAGTCCAAGGGATAAGTGGTCAAAGGATGTGAACAAATCAGTCTCAAAAGAATTTCAAACCATTAATCATAAGAATCACTAATAATAAGTGAAATAGACAACAAAATTAATCTGAGGTCTCACCTTACACCCAGCAAATTGACAAAGATGACAAAAATGGGAAAATAGTCAATGTTAGAGAGATTGTGGAATGGTAAGGACACAAATAACCTATTGGTAGAGCTATAAATTGTCCAAATATCCTGAAAAACAATTTAGAATTATGATAGGCATACCTATCCTGGTGTTAAAGGGATGATAATGGTGATTAGGGTTGTTCAAATGCTTTTTGCCCTTTGCCCTGTTATGGACTCATTACACTGGTATAAATGCCCATTCTCTGCTCTGGGAAAAAATATTAAAGGATCTGTAATTCTCTTTATCTTCTTGTCAGTGCTGAATCTCCAGCCAGAGACAGAAATTCTGGCAAAACATCATAGTGTTGGATAAATTTTATCTCTTCTTTGGTGCTATTTATTGGTCAGTGTTAATTGATCTTGAATCAGTTGATACACAGAGTTACTTCCCCCCAAATGTATTACCAATAAGTACATTCAACTAGCAAATGCCAGTGGTTGCTACTTTTTTATAAAGACAATATAAATATCTAAAACCAAGAAAAGTAAGCAAACTCTGCCTCCCTCCATGCACCCCCACTGCCTAGAGGAAAAGGCTTAGGGATGACTCCTGTGAAAGAGTTCAAGGGGAAAAAAAGAAATACAAGATTACCACTTTAGAGTCTTAAAGTCCTGAGAGTTTGGAGAGTGGGGGTATGGAGGGCTGATGGTGTATAAATTCAACATATGGCTTCTGACTGAATATACCTCATACCTCATCCGCCTCAGCAGCTGCACTCCAAGAGTCTTTGTCCCTTTCTATTTGGCAGTTGCCTTAGTCTATTTTTTCTCTCCTAGCTCCATATGGATTATTCCAGATTTCCTTTCTCTCCCTCCATACTTCTTTTGTTATCCCATGAGGATCTGGGTTTCTCTTCCAGTCTATTTCCTGGCCTTGGTGAATCGATTTGACTATTGCCATTATTTCCTATCTGATTCTTTCAACTGATTAATTAGTCATCTCATAAAGAAATGACTTAGTGTGACCCAATCTTTTAAACTTAGTTTAGTACCTAGTTGTCAGGCCTTTTTCTGGTATTGGATTCCCCTCAATCCCAGCTCCCTTTTATGTGTCTTCCTCCTTTTCAATGGAAGCTCCTCTGCAATAAAGGGTTGTCTTTCCCTTTGTTGATATTTTTATTCCCAGAGTTTATCACAGTGCCTGGCACACAGTAAGTACTCAAAAATGTTTTATGTAATAAAGTTAAAAATAGACTATCTTCTGAACTTATATCCTTCAAAGACCTTCTGACCAGTCAGATTCATGAAATTCCTAGCAGGGGATGTTTGCCAAAGAGATAATTATTAAGAAGTCTCTAAGACTGAATCTGGTCTCTGTGAGTTCAGAACTTCACTAATGGGCAACGAGTTACATTTTTTTTAATTGTTGTTGAATTAAGTTGAGAGAAATCCATAGGCAGATAAAATGGCATCCAGAACTGAGTGCAAGGAAAATGGAAATAAATCCCTGTTCCAGCATCAATTGCCTTAATTTTCTCACATCCCTTGGTGAAAGCCAGTCTACAATTCTGGAGGTCTCCAAGTGATGATAACTGAAGGATAACCTTTCCAGATTACTATCCTTCAGGTACTCTATAGTCCAACTATAATGGCCTACTTGTAGAGTTTCAAACATGAGGTGCTACTTCCCTTCTTCTGACTTAACAGGCTATACTCCTCACACTTAGAATGCTTTACCCCTTACCTCAAGTTTCTATGATTTCTCTCAAGATTCAGCTAAAATACCCCTCTCCAGAAGGCCATTCTCCTCCTGCTTCCCAAATGCTAATGCCATCCTCTCTCAGACTGCATTGATTTTCTCTGTATATATCCTATATGAACCCGTTGGGTTTTTTTTTACATCTCCTTTTTACCTGTCTGCCCTTCTCCTTGATGCCAGAGACTATGTTTTTCCCTGTCTTTGTATCCTGCAAACTTAGTGTACTGTTTGACATATAGTAAGTACTTTATAAATGCTTGTTGATTTGGCTAGTGTATTTTGTTGTTTTGGTTTTGGGGATTTGGGGATTTTTTTTTGGAGGAGAGGGGAACATTGAGGAGCTCACATAGGTCTCTGGCAGAAGTAGCTCCCTGATGTATTATTACAAAAAAAAGGAAAGAAAAACAAACCAATAGTAGCTTCAAGTCTCCCTATTTAGGTTGCTGCTCTATTTAGATTGCTGAGATATTTCACTTACACAAATACTGATTTGTTAACAACCCACCAAAAATGTGAGAATGTCACGAAGCCTTCTTTGTACTTGTGAAGCACAGAACCATTCAACGCACAATTGTGGTGTCTTATGCAACCTGTATTTTCCTAAGACCCTAAGACAAGAATTATTGACTCACCTCTCTCTTGGTTTCTCCACTTCTAAGGAGGTGGTCAGCACTTTGCCCAGGGTCACACAGCAAGTCAATGGCAGAGATAGGAGCAGAAATCAAATAAGGCTAATCCATGTCACCCAGATCTGGAGCATATGTCTCCAAAGAGTTTGTTCTAAATGTAGCCCTGCTTAGCTAAAGCAAGGATTCAGGCCTCCAGCTCTCTCGGTTGACTTAGGTAAACTGGCAGGGCCCCCAGGGCATGCATATTTTAGGAGCTGCAGCAAAGACTGCTTCTTCTGGGTTGGGGGTGATGACCAGTATGTCACTGAGATCCTTAGGTGATTTGACTTCCCTACCCAGTGCTAAATGAGAATAAATTGGGTGACAACTGGAATGACTGGTCAAGCCCTGACCCAGTAGCAGTAGTCACTCCCTTGGGAAAGGTATGTCTAACTCTACTGTTGAGAGAGAAAGAGAAAGGACGCCAGGCTTGAGACAAGTTGTCCATCACCCTGTAATAAAAGGTGACATGTATGGTACTTTAATGTCTGCAAAGTCTTTTGAGCCTCACAGCTTTCCTGTGAGTTAGGAAATAGTAATAATATAATTAATAACAAGTTAATGTTTATATAGTACCTACTACATAACCGAGACTGTGCTGAATACTGTATAAATATTGTCTCATTTGATCCTAACAACAACTCTGGGAGGTGGGTGCTTTTTATCATCCCTATTTTACAGATGAGAAAACTGAGGCAAACAGAGGTTAAGTGACTTGCCCAGGGTCGCATAGCTGACAAGAATCTAAGGCTAGATTTGAACTCGGGTCTCACTGACTCCAAGCTAGGTGTTCTATCTACTGTGAGGCCTAGCTCCTCTGTTCAATTTATATTTATATAGAACAGATCTTATTATTCCCATTTTACAGATGAGGAAACTGATACTTGTAGAGTTTATGTCATATCCATATTCACATACATAGTAAGAAGTGGAGGGAGAATTTGACCCTAGGTTTTTTCTGCTAATGTATCCCAGACTTCATGTAGTCCAGGGTGGAAGGTGAGCATAAAGGAGCTGAGAGGCAGAATAAAGTAGTAGAAACAGTTCTGGAGTTGGACTCTGTAAGACCTGAATTCAAATCCTGCCTCTGACACCTAGCTGGGTGACCCTAGGGAAGTCATTTGACCTCCCTAAGTCTCGGTTTCCTTCTCTATAAAATGAGGGGATTGGATTTCAAGACTTCTAAAGTCCCTTCCATGTCTAAATCTATGATGCTCTGACA
Source organism: Phalanger gymnotis (assembly GCA_028646595.1). Lineage (NCBI taxonomy): Eukaryota > Metazoa > Chordata > Mammalia > Diprotodontia > Phalangeridae > Phalanger > Phalanger gymnotis. The sequence goes on from CM053625.1 coordinate 195,440,930, forward strand.
AGGACAGTAAGATGTGTTACTGAGCGACTCATTTACTAATACAGCAAACAGAAGGACTGAGTGCCAAAAGGATGGAATTATAGCTCTGGAACTTCACTGCAATGCAGACTTGGCTGGAAGAGTTGTAATCAAAGGGCAGATCATGAGGAGAAATCCTCCAGGGTCCCTCCTCTCCCCCACTAAAAATGTCTAGCGCTCAGTGACTTCCCGACAGGTGGAGCTATCCAAAGAAAGAACGTGCTACCTCCAGAGATGGTATGTTACCCTTCCTTGGAAGTCTTCAAGAAAAAAATGGATGACCACTGATCAAAAATGCTGAACTGGGGATTCCTTTCATGAAAAGACTGGACTAGATGAGGTCCTTTCCAGTTCTCAAATTTGGTGATTTTTTTCTCCTCTCTCCTATCTTTCACATGGCTGCCAAAATAATTATCTTCCTAAGGGACAGAAATGACAATGTTACCACTCTGCCACAAATAAATAAGTAGATAGATAGATGAATGAATAAATAAATTGATTAATGAACAAATGATTGAATAAATAGATAAATAAAAAATGAATCAACAAATAAAACAAATAAAGTTAATGAATGAATCATTAAACACATACATGTTTGGTCATTTATTTATACATATACACATATGAAAGTCTTTAGTGGCTCCCTACTGTCTACGTGATAGAATACAAGCTTCATAATCAGCTTAAAAGGTCTTCCACAATCTAGCACTAATACGCCCTCCTAGCCTTACATGATATGTACTATGCGTTGCTATTGTCGATATAGAGCATTAGTGGCTCCCTAATCTCCTCTTGCCTTTTCCCACCTCCCTGCCTTTACAGAGCCTATCATCTTTACACTCCCTCATATCTCTGATATTTGAATTACTTCTTTTCATCCAAGGCTCAACTCAGATGCCATCTCCTCCATGAAACCTTCTCTGATCCCTACCTCAAACCCCACCGCCAACTGAAAACTATCCGGCCTTCATCAAAATATTTGAGTACTTTGCCTGGATCTCTCATTTGCCCATAGTATATTCTGCCTGGCATCATATTTATTTGGGTGTGTATCACATTCCATCACCTCAGCCCTTCCAATTATACTACAATAGAAAATGCAATAGATTGGGAGTTAGAGGGCTGGGGTTCAAATCTCACTCATTTACTACCTACTTTACTTGGTCACATTATTTAATCTGTCTGGCACTTACCTGGATGATATTCCTTCATTCTTCATCCACTCCACATTAATTATCTCTTCAGCCTCACGTAAGATTCTTGATTCTATGTTTTGTTTTGTTTTTTTCAGGATTGTATTCCCAGTGCCTTGCACACAGTTACTGAATTTATCAAAATACCTGTTCTGATACTAGATCACAAGAGAATCATTTAACCTCTTTGGCTCTCACCGTCTTCATTTGGAAGTTGAAGGGGCTGGATTTGATGACTTCTAAGGCCCCTTTCAGTTCTGTGACTCTAAAAATTGATATGAAAACTTTCTTTATCCAGAGACTGTAAGAAAACAGAAGTGATACTTCTTGTGGATCACTAATAACTGGTATGGAGAAAGTGAGGGATTGCAGCTTACTTTAATTTACGAGTTGTAGAATATTGAGTGCTATATAATTCTTATTTTATTTGAAAAAGATTTCTATCTGAAATACCTGGCCACTGTATTTCTAGGTTAGGGAGTCTCTGCCAGCCAACTTCAGTTGCCAAGTGATTTTCCCAGGTTTGAGGGTAAGGGCTCAATCTAAGAGAAATCTGAGCCATTCTTCTCCATACTGAAGCCTTGGGGCATCATTTGCAGCCATTGTGGACTCCTAGGTTACATGCAGATTCTATTTAATTCAGTTCCCCACTCCCAACATTGTAAGGCACCTATTATATATGCAAAGCCCTGGCCTCAGCATTGAGGATATGCAAAGATGAAAAATGAGATAAATTAGAAATGAATATCTGTGTTTCTTTGTCCTTAGAACATGGCAGGAAATTTCTCTAGAGTTTGCATAATGTACTTTTCACCAAAAGATACTTCAAATGGGAATGAGCTTTTTTTAACAAAAAGCCAAAAAATCAGATAAATAAACTGAAGGGAGAGTAAAAGCAGTGGGCATTTATACCACCTAGGTTTGTTTTTTTTTTTCTCCTCCTCGTGGTTAGTTTTTGTTTGGGTTTTTTTTTGTATGTTCAGGATAAGGGAGGGAGAATGTGATTCCCCTCTCCCAATCCAGCTCATTTTGTAAAAAAATAACTGTTGTTGCTGTTTAGTTGCTTTCAGACATGTCAGATTCTTTGTGACATCATTTGAGGTTTTCTTGGCAAAGATACTAGAGTGGTTTTGCCATTTCCTTCTTCAGCTCATTTTACAGATGAGGAAACAAAAGCAAACAGGGTTAAGTGACTCACTTGCCCAGGGTCACACAGTTAGTAAGTGTCTGAGGCCAGATTTGAACTCAGGAAGATTCCAGGCCTGGTACTGCATCACCTTGCTACCCTACAAAATCACAGATTGCTGTAAAACATGATGAAAAGTTTAATATGTCAGTATGATGATTTTATGCCCTGGGATCACTTTATAAGGTACAAATCTCTTTAATTGTATCAAAAAGAGAACAGCAATTGGCTAACCAAATATAGCATGCTAACCATACGTCCATGGGCTTTACATAGCTTAAGGAATTTCAGCACTTAGGCAGGCCAGCACTGAAGGACTCTAGTCAGGAGTTGGAGCTAGACCCCTAAGAAGGAATTACTCTTGGGAAGAGTTGGGGGGGAAAAGAGAGAGGGATGAAGGAGGAGAGCATCTCACCCCCATTAACTATATCATTAGAGAGACTGGACCAAGAGCACGTGTCCAACTGGGATCAGAGAAATGGAATCAGTAGGAACCAAGCCTCTGTTTGGGGCAATATAAAGACTCTATGCATAGAGAGAAAGGATTTCTAGTAGCAAGAGTTGTGAGGAAAAGCAGCTTTGGGGAGTATGACCCCTTATGGCTCAGAGAAATATTGGCTATGTGTAGAAAGGCTTTAACCCTCAGAGCCAAGGAGCTGCATTTAACCAGAGGGTCAGGAGGATTCCACAAAGCGCCAGAAGTCATCCAGTACCAGGAGTCAACCTTTGTCACATGTTTTCTACAGTGTGCTTCACTGCCATTGTATTGAGTCTGGACCTACTCTTCCAACAAATGTTCTAAGTACATTTGCTGGGAAGGTGTTCCTTAGGTTCGAGAGGTGTGGAAGGATAAGGAGAAGAATGTTTTATCCCAACTGCCCTTGGCACAATGTCTGAATTAATACCTTTTCTAAAAGCCAGTTGAGTTGATTGGCTGATTATTAGTGTGAAGCACACTTGTGGGAGTTAATAAGCAATAATATTAGAAGTACGCCCTCACAGCACCATCCCAAAAATCCTGAGAGTAGGAGTCAACACACTCCAGGTACCTAATCATTGAGTACGAGTGGGAGTTGGTGAAGTAGCCACAGAGACCATGCTATAGTAGAAATACCTAGAATTAACTTCCCAGGAGCGTGGGCATTTGAAATAGATACTGTTTACATAACCATAACTCAATTTGGCTTCATGATTTTTTCTTACAGCCAAGACTTTTCGTGGGTTTTTTTGTTGTTGTTTTCCTTTTTCTTTTTGCTTTTTTATTGTGTTTACTATGTGCCAGGCTCTGTGCTAAGCTCTGGTGATACAAATATGAGTGAAAGGAAAAGACAGTCCCTGACTTGCATTCTAATGGAAGAGGTCAATGCAAACATGAGATGGGGAGTTGGAAAGGGTGGGGGATGCTCCCAGAAAGACAGCATGGTTGTTAAGTATAAAAAAATGGGGGGTGGAGCCAAGATGGCAGCTGGAAAGCAGGGACTTGAGTGAGCTCCTGCCCAGGTCCCTCCAAACACCTATAAAAAATGGCTCTGAACAAATTCTAGAACTGCAGAACCCACGAAATAGCAGAGGAAAGCAGGGCTCCAGCCCAGGACAGCCTGGATGGTCCCTGGGTAAGATTTATCACATGGAACTGAGACCAGCACAAAGCAGAGCCCAGCATGAGCGGCACCTGGATCAACCAGACGGGGAGCTGGGCACAACTGGCCCTAGTGTCCTGAATCAGTGAGCTGTGGCAGTTACCAGACTTCTCAATCCACAAACACCAAAGACAACAGAGGTTAGTGGGAAAAACTGCGGGGGACAGAGGGAAAGGAGTTTGTGGTTCGGCCACCTTCCCAGGGGCAGCAGAAGTGTGCAGCTCTGAGATTGCTTATAGAGCTACAACTGCAGTTGCTTCCGGCTCCAGGCCCACCTGGTGGGAGGAATTAAGTGGCGAATCCCATCGAGAGAGCAGAATCTGGTTAGATTTGAGTCGAGTTCCAGGTTAGCAGTTGTTGGGGGAGGAGGAACACTGGTGTGGCAGAGCTTGCTGTGTAGAAGTAGCTCTGAAAAGAGCAGTACAAGACCCCTCAAGCTTGGGACAAAGTACTCCCTACTCTACAAGCAGTCATACCCCGCTGAAAAACTCAAGGGTCAAGTAGTTGGCTGGGAACACAAACAGGCAGCAAAAACAGGCTCAGATTCAGACTCGGACTTTGCAATTTTTCCTTGGTGACAAAGGAGACCACAATATAAAGCCAGAAGAAGTCAACAAAGTCGAAGAGCCTACATCAAAAGCCTCCAAGAAAAACATGAACTGGTCTCAGGCCATGGAACAGCTCAAAAAGGATTTGGAAAAGCAAGTTAGAGAAGTAGAGGAAAAACTGGGAAGAGAAATGAGAAGGACGCAAGAAAACCACGAAAAACAAGTCAATGACTGGATAAAGGAGACCCAAAAAATATTGAAGAAAATAATACCTTGAAGAATAGACTAATTCAAATGGCAAAAGAGCTCCAAAAAGCCAATGAGGAGAAGAATGCCTTGAAAGGCAGAATTAGACAAATGGAAAAGGAGGTCCAAAAGACCATTGAAGAAAATACTACCTTCAAAATTAGATTGGAGCAAGTGGAAGCTAGTGACTTGATGAGAAATTGAGATTTTATAAAATAGAACCAAAGGAGTGAAAACATGGGAGACAATGTGAAATATCTCATTGGAAAAACCACTGACCTGGGAAATAGATGCAGGAGAGAGAATTTAAAAATTATTGGACTACCTGAAAGCCATGATTAAAAAAAAGAGCCTACATATCATCTTTCAAGAAATTATCAAGGAGAACTGCCCTAATAT
>CM053625.1:195446659-195470428 GCA_028646595.1 Phalanger gymnotis
AGTTTTTGCTGCGGTGGGGCCTAAATAAATTTCTTGTTGTTTTCTCCTTAGAGAATCTCTCATACCTTGCGATTTCGGACCATTCAAACATATACATGATTATATTTGAGATCATAAATTCGGCCTTCCTACTACAGTGCCCTATAAGTATTAGCTAATATTATTATTAGTCATTGTCTTCTGGGCACCCAGTTTATAAGTGAAAGTATGAGTCTGGAGAGTGAGCCCAGAAGAGTGTTACATTTACATGTGTGCGGCATACTGAATATGCAGTAAGAAGACCTTAGTTCAAATTGTGATACTGTGTCACTCTGAGACTTGAACTCTCTGGACCTCAATTTCCTCATCCATAAAATGAGGCTGTTGGACTAGGCAACCTTTAAGGACTTTTTTGAATCTGAATCCAAAATATGATGATTTAGGATGTTTCTTTTGTCAGATAATGAGAACCTGACATGTTTTATTTTTTTGCTATAATTGCTAAAAAGCTCAAAGCTAAATTCAGGGCCCAAATGCAGTAATTAACTCATTGTAGGTACCTGGTAACATTAATTCTGTTTTTCTTTAAAATGAGCTTTCTTTCTGATCACTTTGAAATTTAAATTGTTCCTTTTTATATGGTGTTGATTTTGAAAGCTGCTTCAGAACTACTTTGTAAATCAGTGTGATTTGAAATCTAAAGAAATAAGCTATTGCATGCTAAATTTTTTTCTGGGGTCTGCACAGCAAGAATTTAGATAGACTTGAGTTAGAATGAAGAGCTAAGGGAGGGAGAAGGAAAATGCGCTCAGTTATAGGATCATGAATCTAGAGTTGGAAGGGATCTTGGAATTCATTTACTTCAATTTCTGCATTTCACAAATGAGGGAAGTGAGGATCAGGGAGGTTAAGGGACTTGCCCCAGGTCACGCAGGTAATATAAATCAAAGGGAGAATTTGAACCCAGGGCTTCTGATTCCAGGCTAATGCTTATTCCACTGTACTGTCTTTTGAAGGCAAAGATATATTCAAGCAGAAATTTAATTCAACAAACATATATTAAATATCCACAATGCAAAACAATTAGATAGGCATTGTGGGAAACGTGAAACTTAAAGCACAACCTCTGCAGATTACAGTTTATTAGAGGAATCAAACACACGTACAGTTATAATACAAAGTGCAGGTCAAGTGTATTAGAGAAGTGTAGGCAAAATGTTATACCAGGTCTGGTGTGGGAGAGTGATGATTCCTGAGGCAGTGGGGATTAATGGTCTGGAGAGACACACCATCTCCATCAATTACTGGGTGACTGCCAACTCTGGCAACCACTCAACCCTTCTGTGCTTCTGCTATAAACTAGATGTTAGGTGGCTCAGTGGATAGAGTGCCAGGCCTGGTGTCAGGAAGACTTGAGTTCCAATCTGGCCTCAGACACTTATTAGCTATGTGACCTGGGGCAAGTCATTTAACCATTTGCCTCAGTTCCTCATCTGTAAAATGAGCTGGAGAAGGAAGCAGCAAACCGCTCCAGGATCTTTGCTAAGAAAACACCAAATGGGGTCATGAAGCATCGGGACATGACTGAAGTGATTTAACAACAACAACAACAACAACAACACAGAGTTGTTGACAGAGCCAGATGAGATATTTATATAAAGTCCTATGCAACCTCAAAGTACTATATAAATACTAGCTATTATTTTCTGCCCAAAGCATGAGAAGAGGCTTCACGGAGGAGGTGCTATGGTTCAATAGCATAACATAAAACCATTTGTGAAGTGGGCAGCTCTCTGTTGCATTTATTTTCCCCTTTATGATCATTCTAGAAAGTTCCTGTACCATTAGAAAACTTCTGCTTGTGTCAATGAAACCTCTCATGATTGACAAAATTCTGCTTGACTTTCACTTACAGGTGAATTTGGGGCGGCAAGATCTGCTTTTATCTCTGTTCAATTTCACATCAGAGAGGGAATTCTTGCTCTATTCCACACATGCATTGAACTATTAATAATAGGTTATATTCATGGTTGTTATCACATGCTTCATCTACATTTTTTCCACTCAATACTAACAATTATCCTGTAAGGTAGATAGGATAAGAATTATTATTTCCATTTCTGAGATGAGGAAAGTGAGAGTCAGAGAGGTTTAGGAACTTGCCTGAGGTCACAGATTGTAAGTAGTCCAGCAGGATTCCAAAGAAGTTCTTTTGACTCCTAGTTCAGTGCTCTTTCAAACATATTTATTTATACTGGATATGGGGGAAAACATCCATGATGTTTTCTACAACTGGAATAACTCCTAACTCCTTGTCTATTTCTGCCTATTCATTCAATTCTACCTTTCATTCAAGATCTACCTCAAGGCTTAATATATGGATAAATGGGACTTAGAGATTGCCTAGTAAACAACCCTCTCACCCCATTACTTTATATATAAGCCAAGTGAGGTCCAAAGAGGTAAGGTACCTTATCCAAGTTTATATAGATAATAAGGAGTAGAAATGGGAGTTGAATTTCTAAATGCAACTCTAGTGATCTTTCTACTATACCACAATGCCTTGAATCTCCTTTCTTTGGACTTTCCTGACCATTCTAGCCTATACTGACAACTCTATTATTGGAAATCCTATAACACTCATTATCAATAGACCATTGCTGAACACTTAGTTGGCATTCAATAAATGCCTTGTTGCACCATTGATTATACAGAGCTCTCTAGTAGTAGAATGCATTGGAAATTTTTGCCAAAGTTAGAACAAAGGGGTAAATGTCTTCCTTCACTAAGTCTATGCACCATAGACAAGAAAAGAACTAAGTACTAATGGTTTCTTCCTTTCCAAGGAATCCTCTCCCTCCTCATGATACCAATCTATTAAGCCAAGGTATAGCGGTGGTTCAAAAGTATTGCCCTAAGTCCTAATACAGTTCCAGAGCCATAACTATAAATGTTTGTGCTTGGGGTAAGTATAACTTAACACACCCTCAAATCAGCTTTGGGAGTGGGGGCGGGGGTAACTCTGAAATAACATCACTTGCCGGTGGGGGAGAGCCCGCTAGGATCAACCTCATGGAGGAGACTTTGGGCCCCACGAGTTTGCTATTGGAAATGCTGCCATCCAGGGAGAAGCTTACCTGGTATGCTATGGTTTTGGTAAGGTTCAAAAAAGAAGAGGAAGCACCCTATAAGGTAGCCTCTTAGTTTAACTAAGTATTTTTGCTAACTAGTTTCTATAATGAGGAAGGAGTAAAAATACTGTTAAGATGTAATTGTAATGTATTTCAAGTATATATACTATTTTAAATTTATCATTTAAAATTTGGGGCCTTCTAAATTTTGGTTCTCTAGTCTCCATGCCCTATTCTAGCTATAATTCTGACCCATCCTTATGCCTGCTATGTGAGGGTGGTGGGTATTAGACCCCACATAACTCCATGAGTGAAGGGCCTTTAAAATCCAGACATACAGTATTATCTATTGCTTCAACAGGCAGCAGTGAGACCTGTCTTAGTTAAGTCATTTGCCAAGTGGATCCATGATACTTGGTTCTGAAGACCTAATTCAAACATATGGGTCGTCAGATCTTGGTTTGAGCCTTTGACCCAAGTTCTGACTCCTACTAGGTTTGACATCCTTCCTTCTGTTCCTCCCCTCCAAACTGATTAGAATTTACTTTATATGTACTTATAATTACTTTCACTGTGGTGCAAGTCAACAAGTTGAGTTGACAAGCATTTATTAAGCACCTACTATGTGCCAGGCACTGTAGGCAATTCAACCTAGCTGAAGTAGCAAGTCACCTTGAGAAGAGATGGGAGGGGGCATGTGCCAGGCAGGTCAAACCGCCACTAGTACCCCAATTACCACTGATACTCGGACCACCCTCTCCCCTCAGACTCTAATTGTGACATTCCAGGATTCTGAACTCAAGAGCCTTGGGAATAATGATGCTTCCATTACAGTGCCCACAGCCATCACCTCACCACAACCTCCAACCCCCTTGTTGAGAGGTTGCCTGGCAACTGCTCTTGCAGGTGCTACAGCCATAGATACAGAAGACCCAGAAAAAATTCTTAGCACCAGAATCTTTAAAGCTGTCAGATAGTTCAGCACCAGAAATTGGTGTAATTTTATCAGGAGAAATAACACTAAGGAAGAGAGCATGGAAGCTTTCCATATGACTTGCAGCTAAAGCTTTCCATGCTCTGCTCCTCTATTACGGAGTGAGTTCCTTAAGATTAGAAACTGCCTTATTTTTCTGTTTATATCCCCAGCACTTAGCACAGTGCTTTGCACACAGTAAGTGTTTAATAAATGAATTCGTTCATTCATTCTTTCATTCATGTGAGCATTCATTCAGCGTACTATGTGCTGGAGATAAAAAGAAAGACAAAATAGTCCTTGCCCTCAAGGAGTTCACTAATAAGGAAAATAACAAGGCAAAGAGCTATGAACAAACAAGACAGATGCAGGATAAACTGGAGATAGTCTCAAAAGCAAGGCACTAGAATTAAGGGGACTCACAAAAACTGGGAAGAACGGGATTTTTTGCTGAGATTTTAAAGAATCCAAAGAAACTAGGAGGAGACGAAGAGTACAGAGGGAATATGACTGATTTGAATCCCAGCTCTGATATTCGTTTGCCATATAAACTCAGGCATGGCTAGAAACCTTGCTAAGCCTCAGTTTCCTCATTTTAAAAATTGAGATAAAAATTCAGGGGAAAGCCCTTCGTAAACCACAAAGCACTACATAAGTTTGAGCTTTTGTTGTTGTTATAAGATTCTGTTATTATTATTACATATTCTGCCTTGTATAAGACGTTTTAGGTATGCTTCATTGCCTCTTCTCCCCCATTTGATTTCAAATTTCTTGAGGGTGGAGATTATATTGTTTTTTATTTCTGTATCTCTGACATCCGTGGAATACCTTGTGGACAATAGAAACTTCATAATGTCTGTTCCGTTGTTGAATTAAATTGACTCATTTGGCTTTCAGATTTCCTACTGGATAAGGACTTCTCCCAGATGCCCCCCTCCTCAGTATCTCCCGGTGTGTTAAGCTGATCTTTTTGTAGCTTGTGCCTCTGCTTTCTCTTGGCTCAGATGAAACTCTTTCTTGACCCCCGCATCGTTCTATTTGAAAGCCTGATGTCTTGGCGCATTACTTTTTCCTAGTCTTTTTCTGGCTCTCAACTACCCCCTAGTGGCCATTCGGAGCACTACACTACTGGAGCACTAGACTGCCAGTTCTTCCTTGGTGTGCTGGTAGAATGTATCAGGAGTTTATAGATGAATAGAATTAGAAGATACTTTCAAGAATATAAATATAAGTCTCTCAATTTTGAGATGAAAAAGGTGAGGACCAGAGAAATGAAGTACTTGCCCACAGTCCCCCAAGAAGTATCAGAGCTAGGGATCAGGCTGTTTTCTTAGTCTGAGTGCTTTTTTTCTGCTAGAATATAAGCTCCTTGAGGACAGGGACCTTTTGATTTTTATTTTTCAGTCCCAACACTTAGAACTGTTCCTGGCACATAAGGCATGCTTAATAAATGTTAGTTAATTGATTGGATGATAATGCATTGGGGGGGAGGGGAGCATGCATATTGATTCTTATGATTTTAGGGATGGTAACTTGTGCTGTTAGCTTGTATGAGTGGCAGTAGCTGACTTTAAAGGTTCAGTGAGAAGAGGCACCTGACAGTGGCTATTCACCTTTCAGATGCTGAAGTGCATGGACATGCCATTTGAGTCATATCTAATATAGGTTAACACCTTCCATTTTAGCCTTGGACTTTTCTCTTTAGTAGTTCTGGTTGCTGGTATTGGGCTCTGAACTAAGTAAATATTCCATTTTTAATAACCACTACAAAAGTAGCTGCATTAGTCCCCTTAAGCAAATTGTTAGAAGATACGTAAGGTCAGAAGTTGACCTTTAAGGACCTTGAACACTTTTCTTCCTTATTTAGCCTCCCCCCTTCCCTTTTGCTCTTGTGTCATCATTTAGTTTTTTTTTGTTCCTGATGAAAAGATTTAAAAATTAGGGGTTGGATTCCTCTTTAAGTATACCTTGAAAATCAGTTGCGTGCCCACATTTCATTGAATAATTTTTTTTTTTGTTCTGATGTTAGACCTTGGAACTTTTGTTTGGAATAAATTCCCTTTTCACTTCCAGTGCCTTTTTTATGAGGTCTGTTTTAATTTCAATGGTTTTATAGCTTCTAGTGTTTAATGCTAATATGCTAATTTTCTTACTTGCATCTATCTTAATTTACTTCTTCTGCACCGTACTTCTGCATGAATGATTATGTTCTAACTAATAATGCCTCAAGACTTCACTAGCTCACAATGTTTTACTATACATAGCATCAGTTACTCAGTTGGTGTGCTGCCAGTACAACGTTCTGGTCTCTTTAAAGAGTTGGTATGGCTTCCCAAAGTATCCAGTTCACCACCAGAGTTCTACTGAGGTGCTGAAAGCCATCGGCTGCAAAGTATAAATTGTCCATCAAATTAGGGAGATATAGTGAAAAGAGCATTGGACTTGGAAGCAGGAAATTCGAATTCTAGTCACATTCTGCTATTTGCAAGCTGTGTGGCCTTAGATAAGTCATTTAATTTCTTGGTGCCAGTTCTTGTTTTTTGTAAAATGAAGGGGTTAAACCATATGATCTTAAAGGTCCCTTTTGATTGTCATGCTATCTTCTGTGTGCTAAGGCTCCCTCAAGCTCTGACATTCAGTGGTTCTAAGCCTCATAACTACCTTTTAATGGGCTAATGAGGTAAGTTATGGTATGGTGGGTAGAATATTGGACTTGGTTCAGGAAGATTCAAGAAGATCTGAGTTCATAGCTGGCCCCAGACATTTACTAGCCGTGTGGCCCTGGCTGAATCTTTTAAACTCTCAGGCTCAGTTTCCTCCCCTGAAAAAATGAGCCTCTATCTTACAGAGTTGTTGTGAGGATTAAAATGAGCTATTTGTAAAGCACTTTGAAAACCTTACATCTTTATTCATGATATCCCCAGAGTCTTGATGTAGTTTTAATCTATTCTTAAAACTGCACTAAGACTTTGGGGACATCATGAATAAAGATGTAGGTTTTCAAAGTGTTTTAAGAATAGATTAAAACTGCATTAAGATTTTGGGGACATCCTGTATAAATGTGATCTATCATTATATTGTTTATTCTACTTAGCACAAGGGAGAGGTAACTCTACATTTCTGGTTCAAAAATGATACGGTCTGCCATTAAAAAAAACCATGTCATTAATAGTGAAAATGACATCATCAGAGCTGTTTGCACTAATGATGTTTGTTCAGTTTGATTCTTCTGGTGAATAGTGAAAACCTTGTCATAAAATTGGGATCATATAAAGAGGAAGGAAGATCACAGTGTTGATGAAGGAATGGATGTAGGATTCATTATCATGTTGTGATAAGATGATACAAGTGAGTGATGAATAATTGGGCCATAAAAGAGAAATTGCAAAATGGAGTTCGTGTCAACAATGAAAAGGCAGTATCTGTTGAGTAGTGTGGGTGTGTATGGGATGCAGGAAGATTGCCTACCATTGAAAGTGATGAGATGGGTGGCAGTATGAGAGCCATTAACAAGATGTATGGATGACATAAAACAACAAGCATACGGTGATGAGCTTTTGGGTAAGGAGCTGTTAAAGGTAAAAGGAGATGTTAAGCCTTTTTATGAGATACCTCAAAAACAACTAGGAAGAAAAAGAAAAAGAGAAAAAATGAGATCAATGTTTTTATACAAAAGGATGAATGAGTCTTTGTGTACATATACACATCTAGGAATGCTCTGGAGTTTTCATTACAATGCCAGACAGATTTGACTTGGCTGGAAAGGTTTTTGAACGGTGGGGTGATGATGCAGCATGGCACAATGAAGTTAGAGAACTGGGTTCAAATTTTGCCTCTGAAGCATCTTGCCTATAAGATCTTGAGCAAGTCACTTGACCTTCCTAAGCATTCGTTCCCTCCTCTGTAAGGGAGTTGGATTAGATATATGCATTTGCATGTATGTACATATGCTTGGATATGTGTGTATATATGTGTGTGTGTGTTTCTATATATATATCTATATATGTTTGTACATATACATACATACACACACACTTGTGCTAGGCATTAGGGATACAAGTAAAAGAACTAAGCAAGCTTTATTTTCATTAAGCTTACATTTTAATGGAGGAGACAAGTACATATGAAAATATTGACAGTATAAATATACAATTAATACATACATTTAAACAAATGTGAAGTAAAATGCAATGTAGTTTGAGAGAGAAAGCTCTGGCAGTAGATGGTGTGTGTGTGTATTTGTGTGTCTGTGTGTGTATGTGTCTGTGTGTCTGTGTGTGTGTCTGTGTGTGTGAGAGAGAGAGAGATCAGGAAAAGCTTCATACAGAAAATGATACCTGCGCTGCATGTTAAAAGAAAAGAAGGACAGTAATGAGAAACAGGGAGACTAGTTTGGCTGGATCGCAGAATGAGAAAGGGAAATAATATTCAGTGAGACTTAAAAGATAGGTTGGGGTTATGTTGGACTTTAGAAGCTACAGGAAAGGGAAGGGAATAAGCAACTATTAGATGCCAGGAATTTATAAATATTATCTCATTTGATCCTCACAACTCTATGAGGTAGATGTTATTATCTCCATTTTAAAATTGAGGAAACTGAGGCAAACAGCAGTTAACTGCCTTGTCCGGGGTCATATAGCTAATAAGCAAATGAAGCTGGATTTGAACTCAGGTCTTCTTGACTTCAGTCTCAGTGAGGCGTCATCTACTGGCCTCCAGTTGCCTCTGGCAGCTAGACAAAGGGGTTTATATTTTATCCTAAAGGCAATAGGAAACTACTGGAGTTGGTTGAGTAAATGACATGATCAGATCTGCAGTTAAGGAAAAAAGTAGCAATGTGTAGGAGGAACTGGAGTGGTAAGAGACTTGGAGCAAGGAGACCAATTAGGAGGCTGTTGCAATAATTAAGGTCTGAGCTAAGGTGGCAGCTATGTTAGTGGAGAGAAAGGGTCTGATGTAAGAGATCCTGTGAAGGAGGAAAGGGCTGTGTATCTCTGGGGATCAAGGAGAGTAAAGTGTCCAAGATAATGACTATACTATGAACCTGACACACTGGAAGGATAGTGGTGCCTTCAACAGAAAAGAAGCTAAAAGAGGGAAGGATTAGGGAGAAAGATAATGAAATCAGTCTAAGACAAATTGAGTTTAAGATGTCTCTGGGACATCTAGTTTGAAATGTCCAATAGACAATTCATGATCTGGGACTGAAGTTTAGGAGAAGGAGTGGGGCTGGACAAATAGCTATGAGAGCTGTCTTCATAGAGAGGATAGTTAAACCCATAGAGCTAATGAGGTTACTGAAGGAGAGTGTCTAGAGGGAGAAGAGAAAAGGGCCCAGGACAGAACCACGTGGAATGCCCAGCGAAGGAGACTGAGAAGGAGCAATCAGGCAGGTAGAAAGAAAACTGGGAGAGAGTAGTACAGGATGTAACTTGGCTGCCTAAATACATCCATACCAAGTTTACAGGTGGTGTGTTTCTTATTTGGGATATTATACCAGATTCTTTCAGGTCACATTTTATTCATCAGGATTGAGGTCTTTATCATATTCTCTACCAAGTGATTAAAGGACAGGCCTAATGTCCTGGTAAATCAAAAGTATAATATCTAGTAGAGCTGCAAAGTCAGACTGGTTGATGAAGATTTTGGCAGTTGCTAAGCATAATTTTCAGAAGGCCTGCTCCTTAGAAACTTGTCCTTTATCAATTTGCCAACTTGCTGAATTTAAACAGTGACTCATGTTTCATGTAAATTTTTTCTTGGAACATAATTACAATGACATTGACTACACTGTGTGTGGGATGTGACCTGCAATTTGAAAATAGAATTTCCTTCCAAGGTCAAAATTCCAATCAATAGTTCATTTCTCCAAGAAGGAGGAAGGCTAAAAGTTGTTGCAGAAGCTCCTGGGGATTAAAGGAAGACATCATTCTCATATCTGAATTGTAAACATACTAATGTACTAACCCTAACCTAACATTTTTTGGAAACAGTACTAAGCATATTTAGTCATCTGATGAAAAAGTCATTGGGAATCAATTTCTTATAAGCATTATCAGTTTGACTAGATGGGTTAATTTCCAAACAAAAGAGTACTAGAGGAGCTAACTGTTGTGATTAGTAGCAGTACTAATAGATTACTACTAGTAATAGACTAATAGTAATTAGTAATAGACTAGTACTAATAGCACTAATAGATTCCCTTTAAACCTTAAGCCATTGGTATGATAAATTGATGGCTGGCCTTGGAGTTAGAAACACCTGTAACTATGGGTAAGTCACTTAATGTTTGAGTGCCCTAGGCAAATTCCCCCAACCATAAAATAAGCTGGTTATTGAGTGGACTGATGTAATCGTGGGTCTAGACCAAAAAACAGATTTAGTACTTTATTTCATGAAATTTAAAATATTTTAGTGGCTGTTTAAAACGTTTGTGGAGAAAACTTCACAGAATTAAAGATAGCTGGGTAACTAGGTGGCACAATGGATAGAGTGCTGGGTGTGGAGTCAGGAAGACATCTTCCTGAGTTCAAATCTGTCTTTAGACACTTATATACTATGGGACCTTAGGCAAGTGACTTAACCCTGTTTACCATGGTATTTCATGGCAAAACCGCTCCAGTTTCTTTTCAAGAAAACCCCAAATGAGGTCATGAAGAGGTGGACGTGACTGACACGGTTGAACAACAACAGCAGCATATGAGAAAAATAGTGTAGTGACACTGGACGTGAGTCTGAATCTTGGCTCTGCTCCACGTGGTCACTCCTTTGACTTTGGGATAGTCAAGAAACCTCTGGACTTTAATACTCTCGTGTTTAATGGGATAGATGTGATTTAAGTATATGATTTCTGAGTTCTCTTTTATCTCTAAATCTTACAAATGGTGAATTAAAATTTTTTAAGTATTGTAGCAATGGTAACTTCTGAAAGATGAAAACTAATTAAATGAATCTTCATACAACATGATATTCTATACCCACCTTGAAAACAGCAAGAACAGGAAATTATTGATATGTCAATATAATATTAATCTAATGTAACATGGTATCAAGACTTAGATTTTTCATTCCGTTAATTGGGATGTTTTATATTTTTAAAACTATCTTCTCACCGTATTTGTTATTGGCTTTGTCAACATATTATTGGATAAACTAGTTTCTAATAACTTCCTTTAATTCCCTTCCATCTGTTATGAATTATCTTTCTTACTTTTGATATTGGCGAATTACCTTTCCTTTTTTATTAGTGGTTTATCCATTCAATTCACATGAAACATGGCTCCTTGGTTTATCAATTTTGATAGGTTTTTTTGGTTTTCAATTTTATCTGTTTTCTTGGTTTTAAGAATTTCAGTCTTCATGTTTAGTGGGATTTTATTTGTTTCCTTTCAATTTTTTTTTAAATTATTTGCCTCTCCAATTCATTGATTAATTCTTTTTCTGTTTTGTCGATGAAAGTGTTTAGAGGTATACATTGTTCCTCAGGACTGCTTAGAATATATCCCATAAGTTTTGGTATATTGTTCCATTGTTGTAATTTTATTTCATGATCTGTTGCTGTATGATTTTTCCTTGATTTACCATGTTCTTTAGGATTATATTTTTATTCTCCATTTGCATTTGAATCCTTTCCTAAAATACACATTATTGATTATAATTCTACTGAATTTTGATAAAGAAGATGTTGAATATTTTTCTTCTTTCACTTATTGATGATTTTTTAAACGTCCCACCATATGATCAGTTCTTTTAAAGACAATGCACATCTCTGAAATGTATATATTCCTTTTTGTTAATATTTAGTAATCACTAGGGATCTAACGTAGGGCAGCTAAGTGGTGCAGTGGATAGAGCTCTTGGCTGCGAGTTGGGAATACCTGACTTGAAATCCAACCTTAGAAGTTTGCTAATTGTATGACCCTGGGCAAGTCACTTAACCCTGTTTGCCTCTCTTTCCTCATCTGTAAAATGAGCTGGAGAAGGAAATGGCAAACCGCTCCAGTGTCTTTGTCAAAAAACAACAACAACAACAACAACAAACAAATGAGGTTACTGAAACAACTAAACAACAAGAAGGGATCTAATGTATTAACTTTTCTGAAATTCTGTTGAAGCCCTTTCACTTCTTTTGTGTGTAGCTTTTTCTTAGATTTTTTTTTAATGTAAAAATGGGCACATGGAGACTCCTCAATTATTACAATTTTATATTTCTTCCCATAATTTGATTAGCTTTTCCTTTAATTATGTAAACATGATATATTGTACCTATAGTAAGTATTTCTATTATATAATTAATTATGCTGCTTTTGAACACAAGGTAATTTTTCTACTTATTTTTAACCACCTCTGTTTTTACTCTTGCCTTGTCTGAAATCATGATTGCTACTCTGACTTTTTTTTCACTTCACTTAAGGTATAATAAATTTTATTCCAACCCCTTGTTTTAACTCTTCTTTCCTTTTTTTTTAAGTGTGTGTTTTTTTTTGTAAATACCATATTGTTAGATTCAGCTCTCTCCTGGTTTTCCCCATATCTGTCTAACTATTCTTTTTTTATTTTCCTGAAGTGGATTTTTAATCATGTTATTCAGACTAACTTGTGTATTCCTTAAAGCTCTATGCTTGACTGTCTTCTCTTTTCCTTATTTAGCAGGGATTATTAACTTTTTTTGTGTGTGTGACATGGACTCCTTTAGATAGTTTGTTGAAGTCTGTGAATTCCTTCTCAGAATAATTTTTTTAAAAGAAATCATAATAGAAGATAATGCTAAATTTTAGTTAGGGGTTAGTGACAATAAATATGTAACTTTCTCCATCTAAATTCACCGATGCCCTGGAATCTATCCTTAAAGGCTAGGTTAAGAATCTCATACTCTATACTATTTTGCTTGGTGATCTCATCAGCTCCCATGAGCTCTATTATCATTATCAATGTAGATGGTTCTTGGATCTATATGTCTACTTCTAACTTCCCTCCTGAACTCTAGTCCTATATCACCAGCTACCTAGTAGATATTTTAAACTGGCTATCCCATCAGCATCTCAAATTCAACATGTCTGAAATGGAATTCTTTATATTTTCATCAAAGCAATCTCTTCTTCCCAAATTCCCTATTATGGTAGAAGGCAAGAACTTCCAGTTACCTGAGTTTACAATCTTTATGTCTTCTGTAAGACATCATTCTCATTCTACCAATATCCAATCTGCTGCCAAATGTCCTCATTTCTATTTTCAAAACAACTCTCCATAAATATGGCCATCATCCTAATTCAGAAACTTATCACCTTTCACTAGGATTACAATGGCTTTGTAAGCAGTGCCCCTATATTATGTTCCTCTTCATACCAATCCATCCTCCTGTTAGCTGCCAAAATGATTTTCCTAAATTATAGATCTGACCATCTCACCCCCTCCCAGTCAATAAATTCCAGTGGCTCCCTATTACTTCCAGGATCAAATACAAAGCCTTTTGTTTGACAGTTAAAGCTTTTATTTTTCTTACACATGCCAAGTTTCTATATAGTTGTTTGTGTACTATCTCCCCCTTTACACTGTCAGCTCCTTGAGAACAGGATCTGTTTTTGGTTTTATTTTGTTTTTGTCTTTCTTTGCATCTCTAGCACTTAGCATAGTGCCACATAATAGACACTTGATAAACATTTGTTGACTTGAGCTGATTGTAGAACCTGGCCCTTTCTCTACTCCACAAACTCAATGTTCTAGTGATGCTGTCCCATTGTACCTCCTACCCTTGGGCCTTTGCACTAGCTTTCCCCTATACCTTTGACCTTCTCCCTCCTCACCTTGACCCCTTAGTTTTCTTGGCTTCCTCCAAGACTGCTCAAGTCTCACTGTCTGTAGGATGTCTTCTCTGGTCATCCAGATGCTAATGTTTTTCTCTTTGAGATGACATTCTGTCTACTCTCTATATGTCATGTCTTACCTGGTTATATTATGAAGGTATGTAGTGAAGGCCAGCCAGGAAGACTCGTGTTCATATCCCACCTCTGACACATACCTGATTTTGTGACTGTGAGTGAATCATTTAGCTTCTCAATGCTGTAGGTAATTAACATTATTAATTTCAGAGAAGGCAATAGGCCTGCATTTGTAAAAGAATTTTTCCCACCTGTGAGTTCTTTATACTAACGAAATCACAGTCCATAACCCCTGTCCTATAGATCTAGTTATTTATATATCTCCTCCAATAAAATGTGAGCTCCTTGAGATAGGAGACTGTTTTTGTGTTGTATCTCAATCTTTGGTGCAGTGTCTAGATATGGGGTGGGGGGGGGGAACCTGAGGCCTCGAGGCCACATGTGGCCTTCTAGGTGCTTAGGTGCAGCCTTTTGACTGAGTCCAAGTTTTATAGGATAAATCCTTTTATTAAAGGGATTTGCTCTGCGAAGTTTGGATTCAGTCAAAGGGCTGTACTTGAGGACCTAGAGAATAACATGTGGCCTTGAGGCCACAGGTTCCCCACCCCTGGTAGAATATAGTAGGCACTTAATCAATGGTTTGACTGACTCATCACTGGTCTTCTCCTCCCTTAAATAATCTCTAACCAGAAGTTGCCTCTGTCTATTGTAGTCAAAGTAATAGAATCTTAGGAAAACAATCTCAAACTCCTCACTGGAACACAGTATTCTTTTCAGCTGTAGCATCTGGCAGATCTGACGGAGCTGCCAAGATTCCATATGTAGCATCACCTACTTTGGGTTTTTCCTAAGCAAAGGAGGCATATGAAAGCTGCCATAAGGGAGAAAAAGCATCAGCAGCTTTGCAATGGGTACTTTTCTCTCTTTTTGTTCCCTCTCCTGGAATCCTATATACCTATAAACCAGGCCTTTGAAGTTCCTAATTCCATAGAATTAGGACTCCTTTCCTCTTTCTTCCTTTCTGTGAATCATCATCCCTCAAAATTCTGGATTATAATTAGGAGAGTCAATATGCTAAGGCCCTATGTATATTTATGACTATGTAAGCAAATGTTATGAAATCTCTAGCACATCTTGTCAGGTATGTTAGACTTGAACAAGACAACCTTCTGGGCTAACTATTTCAGGACCTGACAAGTTCCCTTATTTAAACACACATACACGCACACACACACACCCACCCACCCCCTAGTGTCTACATACATTTACACAATGTAAATATAAAGAACATTACTTTCTTTAGTAACCATCTTTGACCATTTGGTCCTCTGATATAATGGCTAGAATGTTGAACTTCCAATCAGGAAGTCGTTCAGTTGTTTCAGTCATGTTTCATTCTCATTTGGAGTTTTCTTGGCAAAGATACTAGAGTCGTTTGCCATTTCCTTCTCCAGCTCATTTTATAGATGAGGAAACTGAGACAAACAGGGCTGACTTGCCCAGGATTACATAGCTAATAAGTGTCTGAGGCTTGATTTGAACAGAGGAAGATAGTTGTTCCTGACCTCAGGTCCGGAGTTCTTTCTACTTCACCACTTAGCTGCCCCAACAGTAAGGAAAACCTAGCCTCAAATCCTCATTCCTACTGTGGCTGTGGGCAATTACTCTACCTCCTTGATCCTCAGTTTCTTTGTTTGTAAGATGGGAATTATAATGTACAATATCACAGGACTGTTGAGACTCAGATTAGGTGATATACATAAAGTACTGTGCAAATTTCCAAGTGTTCTATGAATGCCTGCTACTCTTATTATGAAAACTTTAAGATCAAAGAGAATGTATAAAAAGGAAGATGAATATTTTCACTTGCTGCATTCCTTCCCTCAAAATGTTCCAATTTAGCTGGAGTTTGTGTTTCAAACAGATAGATAAAATTCTAGCAGATAGTCAGTTGGTTGGGATATATAAGAGTTAGAAATTCCCTGTCTTGTTTTGAATGATATCTATTCACAGTATTAGATTGATAGATAAACAAAGGAGAATTTTGGATTCTGTCTTGTGTGAGACCTTTTTTTTTTCTTTTAAGCTAGAACTTATCTTCATTAACCTCTTCAAATAAAATTTTATCCAATAAGCAGAATAATTTCCTCTTTGGGGATGACTCTCCATGGCAATTGTATGGGTGATAGAAGTATGTCTAGCAGAAAATAAGCACATAGTAGACACTAAATGCTTCTTGAATTCATAAAATTCCCTTCAACCCTAATGATCTTGGCTGAAAATTGATCTAAGTGATAATAAATATTCACATAGCTACCATGCCTTACGGTTTTAAAAAAACGCTTTCCTCTAGACAACCTTGAAAGAAGGTAGCTAGCGCATATTTTATGGTCTCTGTTTTATACCTGAGGAAACTAAGACTCTCCAGGGGGAAGTGACTTTCCCAGATTCATGCAGCTGTCGGAGGCGAGATTTGAACCCAGGTGTTAGTCCTTTGTCTCTTATACCAAAGTGTCTCTAATTAGATTTAATGGCATATTAATCCCAGTAAGGCACTCAAGAGAAAAGAGAGATATTAGAGCATTTGTGGAAAGCTGTTGGATTTCGACAGATATTCCTGTGGTTACTTTGTATGGCAGGTGGCGAAGATTATTTACAAAGTAGAGATTTCTCATTTTTCATGGGTGTTCTGAACCACTACAGTACGTCTGACTATGTAGTACGTGGTGTTGAAGCCGTCACTTCTTTGTTGTGCTTGGGATTTGAAGTTATTCTTAGCTAGGCTTTTATCATCCCAGTGGTATAATAGTTTTACCTCGGCTCTCAGATTTTCTGGCTACCAGGTGTGAACAGGTGGCAGTTATTTAGTGGGGATGACTGAAGTGTCTGGCCACCTCAGCAATATATAAGAGATCCAGTGATAACACAAATCAGAGCTCAGGATACTTAGACTTTGTAAGGAAAAATTAGTGGTTAAATTATAAGCAGTTAATTGAAAGTAGAAGAAAAACTCCATAGGGCTTCAGGGCTTGGATGGATCTGTGATATTATTCTTTCCAAGAGTGCTGTTTGCAACCCTCACATTCTCACCTTCTATGACTAGTTTTCATACTCTTGCCTAAATGCTGTATAGGCATCCGCCCAAAATAGAGAAGCCTTCCTTTAGTCCTTTGGACATTGCATAGATCACAGAGTTGTAGATGTAGGAGAGCTTAGAGATCATCTGGTCCAATTCCCAAATTTCACAGATGAGGAAATTGAGGCTCAGAGAGGTTGTCTGATTTGCTTGAAATCACACATGAAGTAAAGTAACACATCTGGCATTTGAACTCGGGTCTTCTGAATCCAAATTCAGGGCTCAGATACCAATGGAGTGCTTTAGGTTATACCTTGCTTTTGCTGAATGCCTGGCCCTCTTCTTACTTATCAGCTCCCTTTTTGGGTGGGGAGAGTGGGAGAAGGTTTGAACATGTGATTTCTTTGGTGTAGAGAACTTTTAGCCAAGAATGTCATTTACTAGCTCAGGTGGATGCCTTCTCTGCAACTGATAATCTTAGTGAGTTGTCTGGGGGCACTGAGAAGTTACGTGATTTTCCCGTGTTCACAGAGCAGTATGTGTCAGAGGCAGGACTTCATTCCTGCTTACCTGAGATTTGCTTTCCCCTCGTAATGAATGAATGAGTGAATGAAAATGCATTTATTAAATGCTTGCTATATGCCTAGCACTGTGATAAGTGCTGGGGATACAAATGCCAAAATGGGACAATCCTAACCTCAAGAAGATTACTGTCTATTAAACAGAGACAATACAAGACATAAGCATGGTGGCTGGGGAAGGGTCTTTTGGCCTGGGAAGTCCCAAGGTTAGTGAGTGGGACAATAAGACAGTCCATTGACACGCTCTTTCTAGAATCTATCAACTCTTCCAGGTTGATTTCATTACAGTTCTTGAAGTAAGAGGTAGAAAAGTGGGGTGGTGGTAGTGAGGAAAGCAAGGTATAGGAAATGATAGTGTAGAAAATGCCCAGATTAAAGATGAGCGCGTGTGGTTTTAAGGAATTAAGAGGTTAGTGCATCAGCTCCTCCCATGTTCTCTGGAAGGCAGATTCACAAGTTAATTGAGAGATAATTAGCTTTTTTAGAAACTGGCCTAGAAAAAATTCACTCACCCCCAGTGGTCACATCTTATCATAGGATCAAAGAGGGGACCTTGGACATTGTACATTGTATAGGCCAGTCCTCTCATTTTGCTCAGGAGGAAACTGAGGCCCAGAGAGGTCACATTATAACAGCAAAGTCACGTAGGTAGTAAATCTTAGAGGTGGAATTTGAACCCAGGTGGAATTCTGACTCTGGAACACTTGCTCTTTTCACTGTAGCATATAGCCACTGTTGCTCAGAGATTGTTGTCATTCCTTGTACTAAATCTTTACCAATGCCTTAGATGTACTTTCTGCAAATTAAAATACTTCTGTTTGTTCAATGACAGATCTTAGGGAGGATGTGTAGTGACTGGCACATTATATATAAGGTGCTATATAAATTCTTATTTCCTTCCCTCCTCTCCTTCCTTTTTCCATAGAAATTTTTTTTTTGAAATTATGAGAGCATGTTGGGCATGCTCCATCCTTGTCACTTTGCATGGGCAGTATAATGAGCTATATGGCCTTCTTTAAGAAATTGACATTTCTATGTAGGGTCCCCACTAGGCTTTCATTTTCATCATTGCCTCTGTCAAACTATTCTCTATTTTTCACTAAAAAGTAGCCACATATTCTAAATGGGTAAGATTCCTTAAAGGTCCATGCACATGTTTTCCTTTCTCATTTATAATGTATAAACCATAAAATAACTTTTGATTTTATAAAAAATGTAATAAAATTGAACAAAACTGGTTTTATGGCAGCAATACTATGTGGTGATGTAAAGTTGGCAACGTTCCTGCTGACAGTTTTCCAAATGGCTGCCCCACTTTCAGATTGCACTGTTCATATTATAGAATAGCAAAGTCACTCAATTTTGAATGTCAGAAAGTGTGAAACCAAGCAAAATTTGCCATAGACTGTGCATCAGATATGATATGAGGTGGAATAGTTTCTTAGGCTATATAAAGGGAGAAAAACATCAAGGCTGGGTCAGATATTCAAAGTTGTACTTTTTAGTTTAGAAGACCTTCGTTTCCTCTAATGAAATGAGTCCAGGAATAAATGTTTAGAGTTAGGAGGTTATTTACTTTAATATTTTTATTGATC
The DNA here is from genome assembly GCA_028646595.1 of Phalanger gymnotis. Lineage (NCBI taxonomy): Eukaryota > Metazoa > Chordata > Mammalia > Diprotodontia > Phalangeridae > Phalanger > Phalanger gymnotis. The sequence continues at coordinate 195,465,873 of CM053625.1, forward strand.
CCAGATTTCATCAATATGGATATTCCTTCCAGATCACAATTCATTAATTCCTTCTCATCTTGGTTGACTCTTGTCCATATTCTTCCATAAATCTATCTGTTTTTGAATAAATTCTGTGGCCTTGGGAAGTCCTGTTTTGGAAAGGCAGCATGGCATAGTGGATAGGTTCCTGTATTTAGGGTCAAGCATATTTGTGTTCAGATTCTGCTTCTGATAATTTTTAGATGTGTGACCATGGGCAAATCACTTTAATTCCCTGAGCTTTAATTTCCTCATCTGGAAAGTGGGGATAACAATATCTGAAAGTATCTATTGCATGGGTTGTTCTGAGACTCCAACTTTAAAAGCACTAAATGCCAGTCCTTTTTTCTCATCTTTCAATCAATAAAAAAGTATTTATTATTATGTTCCAGGCTCTGGGGATACAAAACAAAAAAGGAATGGATCCCTGCTCTCAAGAAGCTTACATTGATTAGAAACTCAGAAGATGACCATATCCATACTCTTCCTGGTAGACCCCCATGGGTGGTGCCAGCGTATGTGTCATCCTGGATTCCTCACCCTCTCTCACTCTCATATCCAATCTGTTGCTGAGGCCTGTCATTTCACCTTTTCATCATCTCTCAAATATAGTCCCTTCTCTCCTCTGACACTGACTCCACTCTGTTGCAGGCCCTCATCAGCTCATGATTGGACTATTGCAATGGCCTGCTGGTGGGTCTACCTGCCTCAAGTCTCTCCCCACTCTAATCCAATCTCCATTCAGCCAGTAAAATTATTTTCCTAAAGCACAGGTCCAGCCAGGTCACCCTTATACTCAATAAATTCGAGTGGCTTCTTATTGCCTCTAGTATCAAATACCAAATCCCCTGGCATTTAAAGCCCTCCGTAATGTAGCCCGCTCCTACCTTTCCAATCTTCTTACACTTTATTCTCCTACATGTGTTCTTTGATCCAATGACACTGACCTCCTTGTGGTTTCACAAAGAAGACCCTCCATTTCTCCGATTGTTTTCTATGCCTGTAGTCTTCTCCCTCTTCATCCCAGCTTACTGGCTTCACTAACTGCCTTTAAATCCCAACTAAAATCCCATCTTCTACAAGAAGTCTTTCCCAACTCCTCTTAATTCTATGCTTTTCCTCTGTTAATTATGTCTTATTTATCATATATATATGTACACATACACACATATGCATATATAGACACACATACACACATGTACACACATGTTGAGGTTTAGTCTCTGCCCACTAAGGCCAAAAACTGTTGTGATTTCATGTTGTGTTGTGGTGGAACCATCTCAAAGAATTCAGAGTCAGACCACCTTTAATCTAAGTATAGGCATTTATTGAGATTGAGGCCTCTCATGGAGCAAGCTAAGTTTCAGGAGGAACCGGCAGCTTCAGAGAAAGCAAGATGGATTTTTGTAGGGTAAAGATGCAATTATATAATGGAAGTTTACATAGACTACAGGAATATGGTTAATACTAAGAAAGCAAGAGGAGTTTGTTATGGGATTAGGTAATGGAGCAGGGGTCCTAGTGTATTAAGAAGGCAGAATTTATGATTTCAAAGAGAATCATATATATGTCTGAATGGTTCAGAACCGCAGGATATAAGGAATTCTCTAAGTAGAAGACAGAAGAATTAAAGCATTTATTCAGGCTCCAAAATAACAGACCCACGAACCAGCCTCCCCATCTTGATATTTTGATCAAAAGCTTCCAGGCCCAATAAGTCCGCCTCACAAGAGTAACCAGGAGGCCACAGAAAAACATGATGGTATTAAACCAAATCATATTCATGCTTCCCCTCTTCGGTAAGAAGATTACCCACTGGCCTCAAGTTCTTGCTCGGCACTCCTCGGTCCACACACGGGTCGGCCCTGCTTCTGGGTCAGCTCTGCTTCCGCAGCTCTTGCTTTGGCTTCGGCTTTATCTTCAGCTTCGGCTGTAGCTGTCTCTTGGCTTGCCTCTCCTCACAGCCTCCAACCCCAACTCAGCGATTGAACGTGGAAGCTCACCTTCAGGGCGCCTCCTGGCCTCCTCCTTCCGTCCCAGGTCTATGAAAGGCTGCTAGAGGCCGAGGCACCAGAGGGGGAAGTTTGCACCCTCACTTTGTTCCAAGACTGTGCTCCGCTTTGTGGCTGCCTCCTCCTAGCCCAGCCCCTGGCCGTCATCAAGCGCCACCTGAATGACCAGAGACCATTGGTTCCCGAGTTGGCCCCTCCCCCTAGGACCCTGGGAGGCTCACATCCACATAGACTAGGTCAACACCCAACAGGGCATGGCTCTGGAGTTAACACCTCCCCTTAGCCAGAGCCACCTTGGGCCCCACCTCAGTCATCAATCCACACCCACATAGGTTTTACACCTAATAGGGCTTTGGGCCTGGGGCTTAGCACTTAGCAAGATTCAGTGAAATAGCTGAATCACTCAAAGCAAACAAAAGCCAAACTCCTCAAGGGCACCTGTTGAACTAAGTGCTAAGGAGCCCATTTTGCTTACCAACACACTTAGCCTTAGTGGAATTGTGAAGGCACTATCATAGGACGGGCCCCTTCTATGGGTTAGATGGTCAAGCATCCTGCTCTACATCTTGGTGGTGGTGTCTTCTGATTGGCTAGCTGTTGTGGTCCTGTCTGGTGAAGATGGATAGTTAGGTATTGTGGTCCTGTCTTGGGCTAAATGGATGGTGTGATTGTGATTGCACACCTGTCTTGTGGGAAAGGGTCTGGGGGCAGTGTTGTGTTTCTATCACATGTACATGCCTGCTTTTTCTGTGGGAACTAAGAGTTCAGAGACATGAATGTTGTTCTAGTGAGCAGTGAGGCATATGTTAGGACATTGCCAGGGGGAGCGGGGAGCTAGGTAGATACAGTGGGCCTATAATAAAGTTAGAGTGTTGGAGCTAGGGACACCTCTATTACGACTCCATCACACATGTACACACAGAGTTTATTTGTACATATTTGCTTTTTGTCCCCTCCCCCAATTAGATTGTGAGTTCCTTGAGGACAGACGCTGTCTTTTGCCTCTTTTTGTATTCCCAGTCCCAGGCAGTAGACAGTAGGTGCTTAATAAATGTACACTGATTGATTAAATCATACTGTAATTATACCTGTGGGAGTGGTTGGCCCACCACTTGGCACTGTTATCATTACTGGAATATACTAATGAGAGAAATAATTGTCAACAATTGGGACAATTCTTTGTTTGGGAATTAGTGGTCTGGCATATTCTGACCTACGTGTTATATTTGTTTCAGGAGACTCTATAATCCAGGCCCTGACAAGATCCCTGGTTCTTAAGAAAAATAGGGAACTAATAAACTGAAAAAATGGATGTATTTGTCAAGTTGCTAAGGATTTTCAAATGGTCAGAGAAAGAAATGTATACTATAATGAAATATATATTTTCTCTTTTTAAAAATGTCTTAGATGTGGTGAGCATGTCATATAGCAAGAACAGCCAGGGTGTTCTTCTGGTATCTTAGTGATGTGAAGAGAAAATGAGGAAAGTCCACAGCATGTTGGGCAGTCCTCCTTCTGGTAAAGGAAGGACACAGAGAAGACATGCAAAATAGGTAGTCATGGAGGTATTATGAATGAATGAATGAGCATTTATTAAATGCTTACATGTCCCAAGAACTGTGATAAGTGGTGTGGATCCACATAGAAAAAGAAGATAGTCTGCTCTCAAAGAGTTCATACTCTAACTGGCAAGACACATAGGGGGTTTCAGCGGTAGAGATGACGAAAAGGCCTGGAGGCTCTAAAGGTTCTGTACCAAAGTGAATGGCAAGTTCCAAAAGTCATTGATTTTTTTGGATGGGCCCAGACCAACCATTCCTTACTCTCCAAACTTTGCCATCATGTTTCCAAAGCCTTTTCTTTCTACCCCGTGACCTCTTTCTCATGTTAATGAATTCCTCCTGGAACATCCATTTTGGAGGAAGAACCCTGACATCCTTAATTCTCTATACTTTAAAAATTTTTTTTAAAAAGTTCTTATTGATGTTTTCTTTTTTTTTAAAATTTATTTGTTTAATTTATTTAATATTTTTAGTTTTCAGCATTGATTTTCACAAGAGTTTGAATTACAAATTTCCTCCCCATTTCTACCCTTCCCCCTACTTCAAGATAGCATATATTCTGGTTGCCCCATTCCCCAGTCGGCCCTCTCTTCTGTCACCCCACTCCCCCCATCCCCTTTTCCCTTACTTTCTTGTAGGGCAAGATACATCTCTATGCCCCATTGCCTGTATATCTTATTTTGTAGTTGCATGCAAAAACTTTCTTTTTGAACATCTGTTTTTAAAACTTTGAGTTCCAAATTCTCTCCCCTTTTCCCTCCCCACCCACCCTCCCTAAGAAGGCAAGCAATTCAACATTGGCCACATGCATATCATTATGTAAAACCCTTCCATTGTACTCATGTTGTGAAAGACTAACTATATTTTGCTCCTTACTATCCTATCCCCCTTTATTGAATTTTTTCCCTTGACCCTGTCCCTTTTCGAAAGTGTTTGTTTTTGATTACCTCCTCCCCCTATC
>CM053625.1:195470928-195536403 GCA_028646595.1 Phalanger gymnotis
AAGGGGGATAGGTTAGGAAGAAGCAAAACATAGTTAGTCTTTCACAACATGAGTATTGCAGAAGGGTTATACATAATGATACGCATGTAGCCCATGTTGAATTGCTTGACTTCTTAGGGAGGGTGGATGGGAAGGGAAGAAGGGAGAGAATTTGGAGCTCAACGTTTTAAAAAAATAGATGTTCAAATGTAAAAAAGTTTTTTTTTCATGCAACTAGAAAATAATATGCACAGGCAATGGGGCATAGAGATTTATCTTGCCCTACAAGAAAGGAAGGGAAAGGGGGATGGGAGGGGAATGGGGTGATGGAGGGGAGGGCAGACTGGGAAACAGGGCAACCAGAGTGTACGCCATCTTGGGGGGGGATGGGGAGAAAATTTGTAATTCAAATGCCTGTGAAAATCCATGCTGAAAACTAAACGTATTAAAAATAAATTAAAAAAACTTATAGGAGCTAAGTCTGTATAATAGAGACTGTATAATTTTACATCTTTGTAGAACCATTATCTAGCCCAGGAATTTTCACGTTTGAGATATCTAATAAATATTTTGTGAATTCAAAAAAAAAAAGAAGTTCACAGTCTAATGGGGGATACAACATAAAAACAATTATGTATAAATAAGCTACATACAAAATAAATTTGAGATAATCAGTAGAGGGGAGGCAATAGCAGTATTAAGGGGAACTAGGAAAAGTTCTTGTAGAGTATAGAATGTTAGCTGGTATTTGAAGGGGGGCAGGAGGTGGAGATGGAGAGTGAGAGTATTCCAAGCATGGGGGACAGTGAGTGAAAATGCCCAAAATCTGGAGATGGAATATCTTGTTTGAGGAGCACCAAGAAGGCCAGTGTCACTAGATGAAATAATATGTGTTTTTGGGTGGCGGGGGGGGGAAGGGTAGGAGGTAAGGTATAAGAAAACTGGAAAGGCAAGAAAGGGACAGGTTACGAAGTCCTTTGAATGCTAAACAGAGGATTTAATATTTGATTCTAGAGGTGATAGCACTGGAGTTTAAGTGTGGAGTATCAGATCTGTGCATTAGAAACTTTAATTTGACATCTGAGAGAAGAATGGACCAAGAGTGAAAAGACACTTATGGTGGGCAAACCAGAAGGTTATTGCAATAGTCCAGGTGTGAGGTGATGAGCACCTGCCCTAGGGTGATGGCAGTGCCAAAGGAGAGAGGGAGGCATATACAAGAGATGCTACAATGGAAAGAAAAGGCTATAAAACAGTAGTTCAATAATATATTGGAGACACTCATAGTAAGCCTTTATCAAATGCTTGATTGATTAATTAATTATATTCCAAGTGTGGATTCACCAAGAGTCTATGAGAGAAGAATGTTTTGTTCATTTCTTATAAATAGTGATTTTGTGTGTGTACATTTATGTATATTCATAAACTACATGAGAAGCAAACCTGTTATGTCATTAGTATGTAGGGAAGTCTCTATATGGAAATTCCTTCCACTGATGAAGATAAACGATTCATAACTGAATTGCTAAGTGGTTAAATGACTTGTCCAGGGTCATATAGCCAGGTGTCAGAGGCAGAATTTGAGCCCAAATCTTGAATTGGGCACATTGCCCTCCTCTACCCAATGAAATGCTGAACATATGCCCTCGAAAAAATCAGCAGTACATTGGGCTAATGCCTTCAGGGAACAACAATTTACAGTGACTTGTGGGGCTATTTCCTGAGTCATGGCTAATAACTCAAAACTGGATCTTATAAACAGAGAATAACGAACTCCTAAAATATTGGATTGGAAAAGGATCTTGGGGATCATTAAATTCAACGCCCTCATTTTTATATGTATGGTTTCAACTTGTAATTCTGTAACATATGGCAAGCTTGCAAAAGAAGTAGCCTTTTCAACCAAATCAGGGTTTGCATCATTATACACAATTCTATAATCTCTTATCCTGTATCTTAGTAGCAGCAGCTAGCAACAGTCTTTTGCAGTGAACCTTTAAAAACTTTAAGAAACATTATTTTATCAGTATAGGTCAAAGACATAGTCAAAGGCATAAAGAACAAAGAATTTGACTTAATCACTTGCCAACAAAATCTTTCTAAAATTTTTTAGACTACATATGACCGAAAGTGTCTGAACCTATATGTCTTTTTTACTACAATTTTTAAATTGTTTTACTGAGATCTTTTTTCATCTTTGTCAATTTGCTGTGTATGAGATAAAAACTTCAGGGTTGTTTTAATTTGGAACACTAACACATTGTTGGTAAAGTTGTGGACTGGTCCAACTATTTTGGAGAGAAATTTGGAACTATGCCCAAAGGGTAATAAAACTGTGTATACCCTTTGATCTAGCAATACCACTACTAGGTCTGCAACTCAAAGGCATCATAAAAAGGGGAAAGGACTCACATATACAAAAATATTTATATCAGCTCTTTTTGTGCTGGCAAAGAATTAGAAATTGAGGGGATGCCCAGCAATTAGAGAATGGCTGAACAAGTTGTAGTTTATGAATGTAATGGAATAATATTGTACTATAAGAAATTATGAGCAAGCAGATTTCAGAAAAACCCAGAAAGACTTACATGAACTGATGGTGAGCGAAGTGAACAGAGCCAGGAGAACATCGTACACAGTAACAGCAACATTGAGCAATGATCGACTATGATTGACTTAGCTCTTCTCAGCAATGCAATGATCCAAGACAATTCCAAAAACCTCATGATGGAAAATGCTATCCACATCCAGAGAAAGAACTACATATGGAGTCTGAAAGCAGATTGAAGCATACTATTTTCACTTATTGTTTTGTTTTGTTGGGTTTTTTTTCTTTCTCATGGTTTTTACCTTTTGTTCTGATTCTTCTTTTACAACATGACTAATGTGGAAATATGTCTAATATGATTGTACATGTATAACTCATATCAGATTGCTTGCTGCCTTGGGGAGAGGGGAGGCGAGAGGGAAAGAGAGAGAAAGAGGAAAAAACTTGGAACTCAAAAATCTTATAAAAGTAAATGTTGAAAATTGTCTTTACATGTAATTGGATAAAAAATAAAACACTATTAAGTGGGGGGGGGACTTTTTTTTCCCCATTTTATGGCTTTTGTTGTTATCTTAGTTACACAGAGTTGTTCAGCTCAGTGCCTGGCACAGAGTAATCAATTAATAAATGCTAGTTGACTGACTTGAGTTGGATTGTTTCTGATTATTCTTTATCTAATGTTTTACTGATCTACTTTCCTCTTTTTAAAAAGGACTAAGTCTTTGTTGATGATTACTATTATATAATATCATTTGAGGCCTTCATTCCTACTGTTTACCAACCCATACAGATATAGGTAAGGTAATCGAAGTCCACAGCTGAGACATGATTTCTGAAACAAAATGAACCATATTCCCATATACATGCCTCTCTTCTGAGCTTCCATATTTCTGTCCAAGACATCACCATCCTTCCAGTAACCCACCTTCAATACTTCAGTCACGCTCAACTCTTCATTTTCCTTCCCGTTCCATACCCAACTGGCTGCCAAATCTCCTCTACATCTTCCATCAATCCTCTTCTTTCTACTCATGTGACCACCACTCTAATTCAGGTTCACCACCTCTCACCTGGACAATTGCAAAAGCATTCTAATTAATCTCCCTGCCTCATGTCTCTTCCCACTCCAATTCATCCTCCATCAGCTGCCAAAGTGATTTTCTTAAAGTATAGGTCTGACCATATCATCTCCCCAGTCGATGAACTCAAGTAGATCTCTATCACCTCCAAGATTAAATATGAAGTCCTCGGTTTGACATTTAAGGTTCTTCATGGTGACTTCTTACCTTTTCAGATTTTTTTTATGTATTAATCCCTTCCATTCGCTCTACAATCCAAACACACTAACTTATCCACAGTTCCTTGAACAGGACATTGCATCTCCCTCACATTTACTCATGCCTCGACTGTCTCTCATGTTTGCAGTGGTCTCTCTCCTCACCTCCACCTTAGCTTCCTTCAAAACTCAGTTCAAATTTCATTTCTACCGGAGATAATTTCAGGATCCTCAAGCTACTGGTAACTTCTCCTCCGAGAATATCTTCCACCTACCCTGTATGTATCTTGTAACTGCTTAGTTAGTTTCATGTTTCTCTCCCTTATTACAGTGCGAACTTCTTCAGAAGAGGGGCTGTTCTAGCTTTTCTTTGCTAACAGCCAATGCGTGGCACATAGGAAAGAGCTTAATAAATGATTGTTGACTAACTGCTTAGCATATGTGTAATTCTTGTTTCAATCAATTATTCAATCAGTGAGTATTTACTAAGTGCCTACTATGTGCCTAGAACTATGCTAAGCACTGAGCACACCAAGACAGAAGTGAAACAGTCCCTACTCTCAAGGAATGTATATTCAAAAAAGGAAAGCAACATACATATACTATATATACATACATAGACACATACACAATATATATACACACATGCACATTCATTATACACATACATATATATATACATATATATATGTACTTGATAAATGCTTGTTTCCTTCCTTCCTTTTATTTCCACAAAGGATTTTGCTCTGGGTATCTCCCTCTTTCCAATGCTTTACCTCACTTGGGCATACCCAGTCATAAGAACCCCACCTTTAGCCCCATTCTGCCTCAGGACTCATACTACCTTTCTAACAAACTGTAAGACTTTCTTCTTTTCTATACTTTGACTCCCTCCCCAGCCTTTCATTTTATCCCTTGATCAGGAATTTGGTAGGGAAAAAAGTCAGCCAATCCCAGGCACTTTCCTGTTTTAATTGGGGAATAGAGAGCTAGGGGAATGGTCAAACAAAGCCATATATTTCCTCTTGATAAGATTCACTGGAAAGGGAAAATTTTGCAGTGCCCATAAACCCATGATTGACCCTGCCAGGGAATATAACTTGTGGGGCACTTGAACTCTCTTGTTTGTGTGGGGGGGGAGGGGAGGTTTCGTTATAATGTTTAATGAAACATTGAAATTTTTGTTGCTAAGAACTAGAATGTCTAAAATCCACTTTAAGTACCTTAGTAATTGTCACATCGTGTGTACAACTACATTGAAACTAACAATAAAAAAGATCTATTATTGGCCATATTCTGGCTGTGTATCCTCTAAAGCCAGATGAGCTACTGTAATTGATACACTATCTCTCTGTGCTTCCTGAAGAGAAGGAAACTATATTTATCAGGGTTATAAAGTCTAAAGGTCCAGATCTCCAGAGCTTAGTCTTTCCACAAAAGACTTTCCTGCTCCTAGGATCCATGACTTCATGCCAGTAGGAAGGCAAGTCAGTCAGTTAAAAAGCATTCATTAAGTACTTGTTACATGCTAGGTGTTTTGCTAAGCACCAGGAAAACAAATGCAAGCAGAAAAAAAAGATAGTTCCTTTCCTCAAAAGAGCTTATATTCTGATGTAAGAAGACAATACATAAAAGAAAGCTGAAAACAGAATGGAGGAGGAGAAGGTACTGGGGAAGTGGCATGGTAGAAAAAGACCACAGAGTTAGGGATGGAGCCCAGAGAGAAATAAAGACATGGCTGGCCTGGGCACTTTCCTCAAAATGGAGATTGTGGGAAGAACCAATCAATCAAAGGAAGGGTTGCAGGGACAGAGAGTACTTCCAGTGTGAAGAGTCCAGGTATCTTCCAAGGTGAGGAGCTTGCTTGTAGCATGAGAAAAAAATTCAGAGCATCAAGAAGGCAGCCCTGAGAGGAAAATTTAATGAGTTACTGTGGATAAAACAATCACATCATCATCATCTCTTGGTACCAAACCATCAGAGGATTAGCCCCTTAGCAATAAGGGAGGACCTCAGCCAACAGTAACAGAAGCTATGACTATGCCCATAAGTGAAACCTCTCCAGCTAAGTGGGAACTAACTGCCAAATCTCACATTCTACTAGTATGACAAGAGACATGCCACAGTAAAGGATTCAAACATGATTTTACTACATATATGTTAAAACTGACTATAAATTTTACTCATGCAAGTAATAGTAAAAGTATAAGCTTGTATTTCTTTAACTCTCTAAAGTTTGCAAAGGATTTTACATGCGTTATTTTATGTGAATCTTGCCACAACCCTGTGAGGAAAGTGCTATTATAATTCTCACTTTACAGATGAAAAAACTGAGGCACAGAAAGATTTGAGCAATGAAAAGATAAGCTGATTATCTGTAGGGTCCCTTGCCCTGGGAAAGGCCAAATTCCCATAATCCTTCTGAAAGAACTCTGTAGAGTCAGTTGACCTACATTCTAGTCCCTACCTGGACACTAACTCTGGCCTTCCATCTCATAGGATTATGGATTCAGAGATGAAAGACTCCTTGAAAACCATATAGTTCAATTTCCTCATTTTACAGAGAGTCTCTGACTCCAAATTCAGCTCTTTTTCCACTGTACCACAAGACTTCCACTATTTCCTCTTCTGTGTAATGAAGGAATAGGACAAGATAATTTCTGAAATCTTTAACACTATGAGATTTGACTCCATCTCAGATGAGTCTTAAATTCAGGAAAGGTTAAATGAGACTTTCTCTATGACCTCAGGCCTCAATTTCTTCCCACGTAAGACAGAATTGGACTAGATGATCACTAAGGTTCTTCCTATTTCTAATAATCTATGCTGATACTTTGAGTGTCAGGGGAAGGAGGTGACTTGAAGCCCTCTCCTCCAAAGCATCTATTTGTTTAAGTTATGTGTTTGTGTTTCCTATTAGGTTATATGTATCCACATAGCCTTGTCTAGATGTGGCTTCCAGGGAATCATGAATAGAATTTCTTCCACCTTCCCCTCTCCAAGGAAGACTTTGATTCCTGCCAAGGGGGAAGCAGGATATTGGTTGCTCTACTTCTGTCTTCAGAAAGATGTATACCAACTTCAAATTATATTGCCTCCCCTACCTAAATATTGTTAGTCTAGGGAAAGTAATTTTTAGGTTCACCTGATCACTATCCCTTAATTGGGAAAGAGAGTCCAAAGAGAGTCCAAGCTGTATTTCCAAGGCTCAACTCCCTTCTCCTAAATGCCAGTTATACAAAGACCACACATAGTGGATAGCAAATAAATCCATCTATATAAGACTGAAAAAAAAACAAACAAACAAGAGAATGTATACAGATGAGAATATACCAGGGTGAATGCCTGGTAGCAAGATATCTCAGTTCAACCAAGTGAGTCTCTGACACGCCCAAGGGGAAATTGTACAGTCTCTAGTATAATAAGCTGAGGAAATGGACATGATTGAAATGCCTGCTCCTCTTGTAAGTTTCTTCCCAGAGTCCTTCCCTCCCTTCAGGGACCTTTCCATGAAAAGAATTTGGAAGCATGTGTCTTCTCCCTCCAAGTTGAAAGCCAGAAGACCAAGAGCTTTCCTCTTTCAAACTTATGCCAACTCTACCCCTCATAAATGCATGAAGCATTGAGTAATCAATTTCTACCAATGAGATGAGTCATACAAATGGATTCAGCCTATGATTACTTTCATTAAAAATATTGCCACTCCACCTCCACCCCAGTAATGTTTTTTTCCCCCCAATGGCAAAGGAAAGTAAAGAAGCAATCAGCTTTAATACTTATTTTTGAACAATAACTACTTAAAACAGTAAGCTTGCAGATGATCTGATTCTTCTAGGCAGAAGGTAAAGGAGAAGAAAAGGAGGTGGTGTTCCAGGGTCTTTACCCACAGGGACTGGTTTATCCTCTCTTCTGCTCCCTGAGTCAGACCACTTTGCTGTGTTGTTTGTGGTGGAAAAAAATCCTTGTTATGGCTCTGGTCCAGACTATGCCATGTAGCTGGAAGGTCAGTCCATGGAATTAGTCCATTAGCACATATATCTTGAACTGAATCAGTGTTTGGACAATGAGGTGGGCTGTAATTAAGGAGATGAGAAAAGATGGTTTCCTTGAAGTCAGAGTCTTATTGAAGTCATTAGAACAGGTCTATGAAACAGGTCAATAAAAAAAAAAGTTGAATAATGTATTTTATTGTAGGTATCCAGAGAGTAGGATAGAAAGGATGACCACCACCTATCTGTCTTCAGAAAGGAAGTCTTCTCTTCAGCTACTGAAAGATTCACTGTCAGACACTGAATGTCAGTTGATTTAAAAGGCAGAGGAAGAGACTAATAACATTCAGCTTTCAATCCATTAGTGACTATAAAAATCAGAAAATTTAGAGTTGGAAGGGACCTTATAGATCAGCTATCATTTCTCTTGACCCATCATTGTCTCCCATTTTCCAGCTCCCAAGTCACTCTCTGGCCATTACCCCTCCCAGATAATGAAGGGATCGCTTAATATATCACTTCCAAGAAGTGACTCAGTCTCTAATGTCAGAAACCTCTGACACGTACATACCCAAGGGACCAGGGAAGGACTAGAAGGGATTGAGAATGTAGATAATGTGGACATAGACTGCCAGAGCTGGAAGGAAATTTAGTCACGATGGGTCCAATGAACCCCTTTATTTATTTATTTTTAAATCCTATTTAGGTGGTCGATTGCTCTGGATATGTGATTTCGTCAATTTAGAGAGCTTCTAGTGGTAAATAAACCACCTCAACCAAAGCAGATCGTTAACTGGCCTTAAGTTTGTAGTCTTATAGAGTTGCCTGGTGCCTGAGAGGTAAACTTATTCAGAGTCATGTCAGAGGTCGACTTGAACCCAGATCATCCTGACTCCAAGGCAGGTCACTATCCACTACTCTATGCTACCATATTTAATCTTTAATATGCTTTATCAACACTTCTTGTCTTTATGTCACACTTGTTTTCCACCCTCCAGCAGACCAAACCCCCTCTATGTCTAAGGAAAACAATTAGGCAAAAACATCCAATACACAGACCCTATCTGACAATGTAGGTAATATGCTTTCCTAGTAGTCTCCCACCTCTTCGCCATGAAAGAAAGTATAATTTATTATTTCTTCCCCAGAACCTTCACTGATTTTTCTATTTACTTAAGTTCAACTTCCTTTTAATAATCTTGTCATTTGCATTGTTGTAGACATTGTACATAGTGTTTTCTTGGTTTTTCTTATTTCACTGCATTTCAGTTTATACAAATCTTCCCCCATTTCTCTGTTTTCCTTATACTAGTCATTCCTTCTTGCATAATAATATTCCATTATATTAATATATTCATTGTGTTGTTCAGTTATTTTAGTCATGTCTAACTCTTTTTGGCCCCATTTGGGATTTTCTTGGCAAAAATGTTTGCTATTTTCTTCTCCACCTCATTTTACAGAGGAGGAAACTGAGACAAACAGGGTTAAGTGACTTGTTCAGAGTCACACAGCTAGTAAGTATCTGAGGCCAGATTTGAATTCATGAAGATGACTATTCCTGATCCCAAGCCCAGTGTTCCATCCACTGTGCCACCAAGCTGCCCTTATATTAACATACCATAGTTATTATTTTTTCAGTCCTTCTATCATTGATGGGTGCCTATTTCATATCCAGCTCTTTGTTATCACAGTGAGGGCTTCTATAAATAAGCTTTTCATTTAATAGCAGTTAGGTGGGGCATTAGGGCATTGGGCCTGAAGTGTGGAAGACCTGAAATCAAATTCAGCCTTGGGTACTTACTAGTGGTGTGATTCTGGGCAGGTCTCTTAACTCCTCATGGCCACAGTTTCCTCATCTGTAAAATTAGGATGATAATAGCACCTATGTTCCAGGATTATTGGGAGAATAAAATGAAATAATACTTGTAAAGTACTTTATAAACCTCAAAGTGGTGATGGTGGTAGTGCTGCTGCTGCTGCTGGTGATGGTGATGGTGGTGGTGGCAGTGGTAGCAGTAGTGGTAGTAGTAGCAGTAGCAGTACTAGTAGCAGTAGTAGTAGTAGTAGTAGTGGTAGTAGTAGTAGTAGTAGTAGTAGTAGTAGTAGTAGTAGTAGTAGTAGTGAAACAAAATCCGTGAGAAGGAAAACGAGTTTTATACAGCTACTTAAATAGCAGAATCAGGATTCAAATCTAGTTTCTCTATTCTACATGTAGTGCTCTTCCCATTGAACTACACTGCCCTGCAGCTGCCTTTCCTCCTTATTTCACAGTGTTCTGGTTGAAGACCTGCAGCAGCCTGCCATATGACCCCAAGCAGAAGCGTATTCAGGGACACCCACAACACAGGAAAGTACCAACACACCCTTGCAAGGATAACCTCTCCCAGGTAACCAGACTCCACAGAGCCCTACCACTTGGCCACAGAATCATCCCAAGTGACTCTTTTGCTCTCCCTCTTGTAAACATCATTAGCTGTCCAGTGTGAGGACCAATATAGAAACACCAGCCCAGACTAGCGGAAAAAGCAATGGATGTGGGTTTTGAAAACCCTGGGTTTGAATTCTGACCATGCTGTCACCTGCTACCCATATGCCCTAGAGCAAGGCATACCATCTCTCTGAGCTTAAAGTTTTCTGATCTATAAAGTCTGTGAATTTGGTCGACCCCAAAGGACGCTTCCAGTTCTAAATTCTATGACTCTTTGCTTCTGTATGTAGTATGGTAGGTCAGAAAAATAATAAGAGAAATGAAGGGAAAAAGATTGGATTCATTTTGGCTTTGAGGCCACTATGCGCAGTCTCAGAGGGAGAGAAAAGCTACCCCCTTCAGGGAAACTGGCAACACCTACTCTCTTATTCTACAGATCAATTGTACTGTCTTACCCATTTTGGTAACATCAAGGAAGAACTTGTTTGATCTATGCCAGAAAAGACCATTTTTAGCCACAGGAGGATCACAGGGATCCCTCTGATGCCTAATTAAATCTGAGATCAGAGGGATGATTGATTTAAAACTGGAAGGAAACTTAGAGGTCATCTAGTCTGATGCTCATATTTTGCAAATCAAGAAACCGAGTAGCAGAGATGTCACTTACCCATGGCGACTCAGGTAGTAAATATCCAAACATTTATAACTAGGTTCTCTGACTCCATATCCATCATGCTTTCCTGAAAGAAATGGAGCACCAACTAAGCTTACCGAACACTAACTTACTATGTGACCTTGGTGAGAGAGAGAGACAGAAGGGGCTGGGAGGAGTGAGTAATGTGTAACAAGCCTGGAAAGCTAGAAAAAACCCAGAGCCTCATTGGAAAAAGAGATGAGGTGATTTACTGATGATCACAGACCTACTAAATAGCAGAGCCAAGTTAACTTATTCTAAATCCAGTCTTCTTTCCCCTGACCAGCAAAGTACTGGGTTTCCACTGGTTGTTGCAGTTCTGCCCAGCATGACAAGTAGTAATATAACCAATGTATTCATGACTACTAGAGCCTTTCTGTGGAAAATTTAACCTGCCAGATACTTTGGTTGGGTAATTCCTGCTGCCGCATAGAAAGGTACAGCTACAGTTACTGTAGTTTTCTCAGAAACATTTATTCAAGAGGCTATTTCCATTAGATGGTCTTTCAGTCTTCAAAGAAACAGCAAGTAGAGTAGAAAGAGTTCAGGGGGAAAAACGAATTCTGTTAACCACAATGATGCTACACAAAATTCCTCCTGCTTCTGAATCTGTGAGACTATAGATTGTCCTGTCCAACCCCCTCATTTTATAGGCCAGTGGACTCAGGACCTGCAAGGGAGATGTCTTGTCCATGTTCACAGGTGGCAGAGATAAAATTAGATTTAATCCCACACTTTGGCTCCAAATTCAGTGTTCTTTCATCATTTTGAAAGCTGCGGAAGAATGGTTTGTATTCCTTGCTGTGAGAGTCAAATTATTGAATGTTGGTACCATTCCTGTTTGCCTACTTAACAATACTTAACTAGCTATTATAATGGGAATGGAACCTGGAGCTAAAGTTGTCAATCTTTCCATTTCTCCAATCCTAATTCTGCCCCCTCCCAATGCAACATCTCTTCTGCACAGTGACCACTCACTCTTTGAAGGAGTAGAATTTCATGAATATTTGCAGACTATTTGACTATCCAAAGCTAGAAGGGATCTTAGATATTGGTGGGCTGGGGTAACCAATGAACCTCTAGCCAGAATGTTTTTAAATGCATGAA
Organism: Phalanger gymnotis; assembly: GCA_028646595.1. Lineage (NCBI taxonomy): Eukaryota > Metazoa > Chordata > Mammalia > Diprotodontia > Phalangeridae > Phalanger > Phalanger gymnotis. Next base: position 195,482,950 of record CM053625.1, read on the forward strand.
ATAAAATAGATGAGATTACAAAGGAAACCAATTGTATTGAAAAACAGCTATCAAAATGTTAAAAACAAATTCATGAACCCCAGCTTAAGAACCCCTGATCTAGATGAGTCCCCTCATTCTACAAAGAAGAAAACTGAGATCCAGAAAGGAGTGACACCTCTAAATCCCAAAACTAAGAAGAGCCGTGTAGCTCATTAGAGATAGAAGAGACTTTAAAAATTGTTAAATCTAATCCTCTCATTTTACAGGTGAGAAGACTCAGACCCACAGAGGTCCATAAAAATTTAATATTGTAGTCCGTGCACAGAGTAGAATAAAGATCCTTTAAAATTTTTTAGCAAATCAAATACAACTGGGTAGTGGGTGAGAAGATGGGAACAACAGATTCAGCATATTTTTCTCACAGTATTGCAACTTTCGTACATATTTTTGTCATTTATTTTATCTGTATGACTCATATTATAAGATTAAATGATCCCTGTTGACTTTTCACATCTGCTAATTAATTCAGCAAAGCATTTATTGGTGACTTCATGTGGCCTAATTGGGGATAATAACTTAATATGATTAAACTTAATCAAATACCATGTCAGCAAGTGAAGCAATGTCTTTTCCACTAATGGAATTCATAAATGAGATATCATTGCCCATATGTTCAGTTTAAGTAACTTTCCAAAATGCTTCTATTGATGTTTCCATAAAGTGATAAAAATTAAGAAAACAAATAGCACAGCATGGTATATTCAGCAGTACTGATCCAATATTCCACCTGTAACAGCAGAGACCACTATAACTACTAGACCAGGGGTGATCCATGCTTAGTTTCCTGGTATTCTGCCATCACAGCACCACAGCTGATCATGACTAAGAAGAGTATGGGAGGTCTTCTTTGGGAGGATTTTCTCCAGTAGACTTAGGTTCTCCTAAGTAGATTCTACCTTCACAATGTCTTTCATTTACTTTCTCCCCTCAGTCACTCATTATTGCTAGCCTAGATTATTGCAGTAGCCTCCTGACTTGTCCCTCTGCCTACCATTTTTCTCCACATCAATCCATTGTACGTACTACTATCAGATAAATCTTCCTAACATGTAGCCCTGATAATGTCATTCCCCAGCTCAGAAAAAAAAAATTTCAATGGCTCCTTATTGGTTACTATATAAAATTTAAGCCCTGTGGTCTGACATTTAAAACTATTTAAAAACTGTCTTCAACCTGCTTGTAGAGCATTATTCCCCATCATTTTCCTTCAGTCACCAAGAACTTCAGGCAAATTATACTACTGGTTGTCCCTAATGTTTTTGCTTCTCTATGATTCAGTTCACATTATTCCTTCCACCCAGCATATCATCTCTCCTCCTCTAAGCATTGTCTGAAAAACCTTCCAATCCATCTTTCAAGAACAATCTCAAATGCTACCTCCTTTAAAAATTTATTTTCTGATTCCCCCCACATGGAAATGATATCTTCCTTCTCTGAACTCCTTCAGGATTTGGTTTATGCTTTTTATGACCACTACAGTCTACCTTATATTATAGGTATTTGTGTATTTGTGTCATCTCCCCTACTAAACTATACTTGAGGTCAAGTCCATGTCTTATTCATCTTCCAATCAATCAACAAGCATTTACTAAGAGCCCATTATGTGTCAGACCCTGTGCCAGGTGCTTAGGGATTCAAGGACAGAAATGAGATAGCCTCTGCTCTCAAGGAGCCTGTATTCTATCAAGAGAGAAAACATCTCAATACTAGCAGTGAATTAGAAATATATACAAAAGAAATAAAGGGTTGTTTTGGGAAAGAGGACACTAGCACCTAGGGAAATCAGGAAATGCTTCACATAGGAGATTACAATGGAGTTTTGTTTTGAAGGAAGCAAACAATTCTAAGAGATAGAAGCGAAAAGCCAGCATTGAGTTACAGAGGCAGGAGATGGAGTCTAATGTTTGTGAAACAGGGAGAAGGCCATTTTGGTTGGACTATAAGGTAAACGAGAGTAATGAAGCTGGAAAGGTAGGTTAAGACCAAGTTGTAAAGAGTTTTAAATGTCAAAGAGAATAATTTGTATTTGATAGAGGTAATAGGGAGCTACTGGAGATTGTTGAATAGAGAAATTACATAACGAAAGACCTAAACTCAAGGAAAATCACACTGGAAATACCGTGGTGAATGAATTTAATTGGGGAGAGGCAGAGAAACCAAATAAGATGCTATACCGAAAGTTCAAATGAGAGGTGATGAGAGCCTTAACTAAGGTGGTGGATTGTGAATGGAAAGAAGGGGACATATATAAGAGATAATTAGAGATAGAATCAATAAGATGTGGAAATCAATTGTTTATGTAGAGTGAAAGAAAGCATTAAGTAGAGGATAACACCAATGTTGTGACAACTTTTGTGACTGGAAGGTGGTGTTACTCTTAACAGAAAAAGAGAAGGTCAGAAGACAGGATGGTTTGAGAGTAAAGAAAATGAGTTCTGTATTGAATATTTTGAGTTTGAGATATCTGTGGATATACAGCTTTGGGGATGTGGGATTGGAACTTAGGAGAAGCATAGGACTGGAAATATAGAGTAGATGTAGGAGTCATCTGCACAATGATGATAAGTAAACCCATGGAAGCCGATAAGGTGACCAAGAGAATAGGGTATTGAGAGAGAAGGAGGTGAGAAGGGTGTGATATAGATTACTGACAGGAAAGGAGACTAAGAAGGAAGGACCAGTTAGATAAACTTATCTTTGAATCATCCACAGGGCTTTGTGCATACTGGGTTTTTAATAGAGGTATTGATTAACTGAATTCTTTCTGATTTCCTGTCTATAGAATCTTCCTTCAAATTTAATTCAACAAGCATTTAATTAAGTGCTTACTGTGTACTAGGTATTGAGAGATGTAGAAAGTTTTGAAAAGTCATAGACCCTGCCCTCAAAGCTCAGCTCAAGGAAAAATTTCTATATGAACTCTATCCCAATCTTCCCAGCTGCTAGTGCCTTTCCCCATACCTGGAAATTACTGTATATTGTGTGTGTGTGTGTGTGTGTGTGTGTGTTTTCCCTATAGAATGTAAGCTTCTTAATGATTTTTGTTGTTGTTCAGTGTTTGAGGTGTTGTTCAGTTCAAAACTAAAGTTTTTCAGGAGTATTCAACTCTTCATGACCCTGTAATGGCAAGCAAAGTGGAACTTTGGGCTGTTTTTTTTCTTTTGGAGTACTTCTCAGCACTAAGACAATCAAGTGCCTTTGATTGAGTCTTGCCTTTGTTTGAATCAAGAGCCTTTGATTGAATCAAGAGTCCTTGATTGGAAACAGCATATATGCCCTGAGGTTAGCATTTTGCTTTGAGGCTCACTCACTGGAAGAGTGTTCCTGTGATTTGGCCAAACAAGACTCTGGGTAGCCATTAAGGAGCCCCTTGGCTTTGAAAACCCAGACGCTGGTGCTTTTCTTTCTCTGGTAACTGTATGTATTGCTATAGTCAGATAGTTAGAAGCCTGTCTGTTGATTCGTGTTATTTTTTCTGTTCGTAATTTCTGTTTGTATTTGCTCCAAAGTTCAGGGTGCTGACTTTCCCCCCTGAGCTAAGTGAATAATATATGTATGTCTAATTAAAGTGAGATTGTAAACCCCTTGAAGTTGTTTTCCATAGAAAAGCAGATCAAAGAACCTGTGCTAGTAGCCCTCCTGTGCGCTGGTATTGTTGGTCTTACACCTCCACGGTAGCTGAAATAACATTGTTGCTACAGACCCCATTTGGGTTTTTTTATTTTTTTTTGGCAAGATACTAAAATAGTTGTCATTTCCTTCTCCAGCTCATTTTACAGATTGGAAAACTGAGGCAAACAGGGTTAAGTGACTTGCCCAAGGTCACACAGCTAGTCAGTGTCTGAAGCCAGATTTGAACTCAGAAAGATGAGTCTTCCTAACTCCAGGGCCAGAACTATATCCACTGTGTTCCCTAGCTACCCTTCTTGATGCTAGGTACTGATTGGTTTTGTCTCATATTCTCTAGCATTTAGCACAGTGCTTGGCACATAGAAGTCTAATATGTACTTATTGATTGATGATTATTTATTTGATTGCTATATACTTACATTGTTACATGAAACTGCATTAGAGTGCTGCAAACAGAGAACAGAGTTGTAACTAACAGAAGGTAAAGGAAACATTGCCCTTAATGCTGAAATCTGGAATGGCACACCTCCTATCCATGGCGATTACTGTCCTCACACCACATCTCACGATCATCCAAAGGCACAGGACACAATCATCCCCAGACACTATGCCCAGGGTCCCATTACTGTGACATCTCTCTCCTAGATCGAGCTTCCCACCAACAACCTCTGTGGAAACAAAGCAGACTCTTTAGGGAATGTATGGCACTTAGGGTAAGACAATCTTCGGAACCAAAGCCCATTGTCCCTTACCCCAAACTGAATTTACACCAAGTGATTATATCTAGTTACAGCTTTTGGTAAAAACAAAGTACTATGTGAGATTTGAAGGAGAAATTCAAAATCCTTCCATGAAGCATCTAAGAACCTAGGAAGGCCTCTGAATACTTGCATAGAATTTTGTAAAAACACCAAATTTTATAATCATCATTTAATTAGTTTAATAATGTCAGCAAGTGCTTATCTTTATTTAGAGTTATATTGTTTCAAACACTTAAGCCTGATGATTTTAAATTTTCATATTAACTTTCTTATTTTAACTTCTCTCTCCTAATATATATTAGCTCAATTAGGAGGTGAACAGCTGGATGTAAATTTGGTGTTTGAGAACAGAACTCTGACTTGGGGACAACAGTTTAAAATATAAGAATATGTGCTCTTGGCTAGTTATGGAGCACAGCTAACAAAGGCCAGTAAGAATGTTTGTTGTCAGGGCAGCTAGGTGGTGCAGTGAGTAGAGCACTGGCCCTGGCATCAGGAGGACCTGAGTTCAAATCCAGCTTCAAACACTTGACACATTTACTAGCTATGTGACCCTGAACAAGTCACTTAACCCTAATTGCCCTGCCTTCCCCCCTCCAAAAAACAAACAAACAAAAAGTTTGTTGTCTGCATAAGAACCATAAAGAAAACTCATGGCATCAGGTGTTACAGTATATAATAATAAAATATATAATATGCATAATATAGATATTGTGGATAATAAAAGGAGTAAATAAAAGATTCTTTTGCAAAAATACAAATTTGATCTCTTAGTATCACTGACTCTTAGTGGATTGAGATTTATGATGAGGACATAACTATTGAAGGGAATGCTTTATTCAAACAGTACAGAAAAGATTGAGTAAGGGTGGTGAAGTAGCATTGAACATTGAGATGATATACTAATATGAATACCAGTAACATAAGGAAGGAAAGATGGTAAAGAGCATTTCAGTGAGGATCACTGGTGTCAAGGAAGAAATGGAAGTGATAATATCAATGAAGCACAGTACAGATCACCTAGACATACTGCAAAATTAGATGAGGAATTTGGGGAACAGACTACAACATGGTCTAGAGGCATGATATAGCAGAAACAGCCAACTTCAACTCTCCAAATATCTGCTGGTACTCTACGTATCAAAAGCAGAAAAATTAATATGTATTTCTCTTGTCCCAATGAAGTTTCATTCTTGGAAAATTCTGAGGGCAACTGCTCTTTTAGATCAGATTTTGCCTAAAGAAAAAGAAGTGGTTGCAGAAGTAGAAATGACAAGAATCTTGGAAAATGACAGTTCAATTTTATAATTCATAACAGAGAAGGATACAAAAACCAGACATGGTCAAGTAATACCTTAGATTTAAAGAAAGAAGATTTCAAAGTGTTTAGGAAAAAGAAAGGATGGGTAGGATCCTAAAATCTAAAATTCTAGCGAAAACATTGGGAAGCTCCCAAGAATGACATTCTGAAGACAAATAGAAATCACTCCACTGAAGGTTTGGGTGATGAAAGGGAGATGGACCGTGCCATCTAAAGAAGAGGTAATGTGATTCTACAAGAAAGTCATCTATCAACCCAGGTTTCAAAAAAAAATGTAGAAATGACAGCAGGTAACAGAAAATTAGGCTGGCAACAAATCTGAAGGAAAACATAACAAAATAAAAGACATTTTTTCTTTAAAGCTATGTTGTCGGCACAAACAAGATCAAAGAAAAGATAGAACCTCTGTTCAAGGTACATAATTACAATGGACAACTACAAAACTGCTCAACTCATATTTTGCTCCTGTCCTCTCTTACAAGGAAAATGATATCTAAGTGCAGTAGGACAGAATAAAAATTAAATGGGGAATTAGACCCAAAATAAATGAAGTGATAAGAGACCAGTTACCAGGCCCAAACTAAAATATAAGATACTAGAAGAATTGTCAGGTGTGATTGCTGAACTAATAGCAATGATCCTCGAATGATCATAAGAACAAAGGAGATACAACAAGACTAGAGACCAGAAAATGTCCCTTGTTTAAAGAAGAGATAGGTCCGCAAATTGGAGGCCAGCCAACTTGGCTTTAATTCTTAAAAAAATCATAGAACATATTTTAACGAGATGGTTTGTGAGATTTTAGAAAAGGAAGAAGTGACCATTAATAGCCCAGCATGGTTTCACAAGAATATGTCTGTCATAAAAGTCTACCTCCAACTCCCTTTTAGGTAGGATAAGTAGCAGATAAACATGGGAAAGTTTGTAGGAAAAGGATATCTAAATTTCAGGATTTCACAAAGAGTTTCATCACATGCTTGTGTACGATATGGAGAGTTATAGGCTAGATGAGAGTAGAGTTGGGGAGATTGAAAACTGAACAACCAGACAAAAGAAGGAACCTTTTAATGGTGTAGTGTTGACTTAGATGAAGGTCTAGAGTGCTCCAAGGATCTGTGATTGGCCTAGTTCTGTTTAATATTTTTGATTATTGACTAGAATGAAGTCACAAATGGCATGATTGTCAAATTTACCCATAGAAAGAAGCTAGAAACTGATAGAAATCATTTTATGTAATGGGCTCAGGATCCAAAAATAATATCAATAAGATAGAACAGATTTCTGGGAGCCAAGATGGGGGAGTAAGCAGTAAATAGTAGTAACTAGTAGTAACTCACCTCCAAACAGCCATAAAATAGTGTCCCAAAATAAATTCTAGAACAGCAGAACCAGCAAAAAGATGGAGTGAAACTATCTTTTAGCTCAAGGAATTTGGAAGGGTGGCAGGAAAAGTCTGTCTCACTCAGGTAAAAGAGGAGTGCGGTTCAGGACAGAAAGCATCCCAGCAAGCCAGCAGTAAGTCTCAACTCAGTAAAGCAGCAGGAGATCTGGAGCCCCAGTGCTGTGGAATCAGGCAAATGCCAACACCAGGATCTCTCCCTTCCATATGCCTCAGCAAGCCAGGGGACTGGGCACACACTAGCTCTGAAAATTGCCACGTGCTTCCATGTAGCCCTGGACAAATAGGCAGACACCGGCCGAAGGACCCACAAGTGCCTAAGCAGATGGGCAGGAACCAGTGCTGGGGCCCCACGTATAACCCAGCATAGCCAAGCAAACAGGCTCCAGGATAGCCATGTGTGTCAGTGTAACCCTGGCCAAATAGGCTGATGCAGGAACAGCCCACTGGCCTCAACACATACTAGACACAAGCACTGGAACCCTGGCTCAACACTAGGTAAACTGCCAGACACCTACGGCCTCCAGCACTGCCAGATACTCCCTCACCCCCTCAGTGCAGCACCAGACACAAGGGTCACCCATGAGCTCCAGGGCAATGTCACTACAGCACCAAGTAAACAGCCAGGGCCTGCAGCCCCTGGCACAAGAAGCCTAAGACAGTTCCCCTTCCACCCCAAGAGCAGAGCTCAAATTTAAAAGTAAAAAGACTAAAAAAGATGATCAAAAAACAACAACAACAAAAAGAATCTGACCATAGAAGTTATTATGGTGACAGGGAAGATCAAGACTCAAACTCAGAAGAGGACAACAATGTCAAAACACCTACAGGCAAAACCCCAAAGAAAAATGAGAAGTGGTCTCAAGCCCAGAAAGAACTCGTGGAAGAGCTCAAAAAGGAGCTTAAAAATCAAATAAGGAGGTAGGAAAAAAATTGGGGAAAGAAATGATGGATTGGATCATAGTGGAATAAAAATTACATTCAACAAAGGGCAATGGAAAGATAGATTAAAAATTCATTGGAAACTAAATAATCTAATCCTATAGAATAAGTGAGTAAAAGAAAAAAATCATAGAAACAATCAATAATTTCATTAGAGAGAATGACAACAATGAGACAACATGCCAAAATTTAAAGGATACAACCAAAGCCTGCCATTTTAGGAAAAAGGGATGGGGGGGAGAAAAATCTGGAGCTCAAAATCTTGTAAAATTGAATGCTAAAAATTATCTTGACCTACAATTGGGAAAAAAATCAAATAGTATTTTAAAAAACATTTTAAAAAGACTATTGCCTAGGAGTAAAGTGCTTTAAACATGCTATTTCCAATGAAGTTTGATTCAAGGATTCCAATAAATCTCTTGACATTCATAGCCACAAACTTTCTCCTCAATAATTTTATGTTAGTTGTTTCTTTCTTAAAGAATAAAAACCTCTTAAAAACAAAAAATAAAATGTGCCAAGTCTAATAAGATGCAATTTAATAAGAATAAATGTAAATTAAGTCTTAGACTTCGGCTCAAAAGAATCGGCACAGCACAGAATTAAAAAGGCTTTTATATGAAAAAAAATTTGAGGTTTTAGTGGACTATTAGTCACATCAGCTGTTCATCAAATCAGCAGCTGGCATAAGATTGATGAACTTTGAAATTATAACTACGATAAGTTTAAATGTGTCTCTACTGTTGTCACTCTTTCTTTACTTTCACAGGCCATACAAGAAAATTATGTTCATTACCTCACTTATAAATGCATATTGGGTAGTGGACAGGTTGCTAAACTTGTAATCAGAAAACTTGCGTTCAAATATTGCCTTAAAAACTTATGCAGGGCAGCTAGGTGGTGCACTGGATAAAGCACCAGCCCTGGAGGCAGGAGGACTTGAGTTCAAATCCAGCCTCAGACACTTGATACTAGTGATATGACCCTGGGTAAGGTGCTTACTCCCAATTGCCTCAGGGGAAAAAAAAAGAAATTTGTACAAAAATATTCAGATTCACTAGTATGCAATAGCTCTGCCATACTTCAATTTTTGACCAGTAATAAATCTGCCTATACTGGAAGCTTATAATTTATAGTAATAGAGAGTTGCCTGGGTCACTGAGAATTTAGGTGATTTACCTAATCTGACAGCTAAGTGTCAGAAGTGAGATTGGAGCTCAGGGTCTTCCTGAGCTTCCATGGGCCTTTCAAGTCTATCACTCTATCCCAGGGGTGGGTAACCTGGGGCTTTGAAGCCACATGTGGCCCTCTAGGTCCTCAAGTGTATGCCTTTCACTGAATCCAAATTTCACAGACCAAACCCTTTAATTAAAGGATTTGTTGTTCTGTGAAGTTTGGATTCAATGAAAGGGCCACTCCTGAGGACCTAGAGGGACACATGTGGCCTTGAGGCTACAGGTTCCTTACCCCTGCAGTCTATCCACTACTCCATACTATCTATAATTCTTAATGTCAAAGAGCTAATTGGCAGGCATCAAACTTAGAAATTCTATAGGAGCCCCAATTAGATGGTAAGAAGAGTGTAAAAGGGTTTACCAACGAAGATTTTGTAGCATTCTGAATCACCTGCAATTTCAGTGGGGATCTGCCACACAAAAGGGTTTAGAAGATCTTGCCATTAATTGACAGTCAAATCATTAAAACATTCATATAAGCAGATGTCACACACACCACATTAGAGAATCTATGGAAGAAAAGAGTAAGCGGCAAAGCTGGCTGTGAACAGTCCATCTCAGCTTCTACCAGATGTATCCCGAAGAGTCAGTTAGCATTTACTGACATCAGTTTCCAACTGCGTTACTTTCTTCATTCTGTCCCGCTCTGTTACAAGTGTTCAGACAGCATGCCATATCTATAACTTGCTTACAGTCTTCTTTCTAGTTTTTGTTGTTCTTTTTAATGTATTAAATATATCAAAGTACCTCCTCATCTTCCTATGAATCAGTGATTCAGAATGCCATACTAATTGCCATGTGTCCATTTCCTCTTAGAGAGTAGGATGATTTAAGAGGATTAAGCTGAGTTTGTTCTGAGACTCTTCTACCTAAAGATTCCTACATCTCCCTTTGTATCTATTTCAGATATCACAACATTATTATTGCTGGTTTGAATAGACTACCAAATGGGTACTTTTGGATGCCAGCTGAGGCCTTGTTTCAAATCTGTTTCATACAGATTTTCTCTAAGAGTTTTTTCCCCTGTGAAATTCAATTTGGAATACAGGAAGAAAAATAGACATTCACTTCTCATTTCAACAGTCAATTTATTCCACAGGAGCTATGCTATGGGAATTTCTTAATAAATACAACTAAACCTGTGAAACAGAGGGATTAAAATTGCTAGAGGAAGAAAAAACAACCTACAAACTTGAAAGAATGAAAGTTTGAAATTACTGTAATTTGAGGAAGGAGGGAGAAAAATTATAAAGGAGGGAGGGGGGTGGGGAGAGGGCAGAAAGTCCAGGATACCAAAGGACCTATCCTAACAACATGGTATATTAGACTGTGGAATAGCCTCTTAACACACCGACTGAAAGCACCGTTACTTGAGACATTTTAAAGTACTTTGAAGAAAAAGTTTAAGTCCCCTGTGGAATACCTCAAGCCATGAAGGCTCAACTGAATAATCCCACTACTGATTTGTTTCTTCTGTCATTAACTTTTCTCTGGGAAATGGAGAGAAAAATGTTAAGTAATCGATTTATGAAAGTGGAAGAAGCAGGAGCCTAGGAAATCCAAATGTGGGCCCTGGCTCTATCCTGTTCTTTGGAATGTGACCAAGGGAACCTCACTCCCTCAGGCTCAGAGCTGTCACTTTTCAGCTAAATTCTACACTTTCACTAGACACTTAAATTGAGCTGCCGGGTATCCTGACCTTCTCAGTCCCAGAGCAAGTTTGACTCTCTGAGATTAGAACTATGTGCCCCATTCTTTATCTAATCATCTGCAGCATCCCTGGCTTTCTCTTACTTGTAAAACCCCTGAAAGCTATCCCAGGCTCAAGGGATCTTGTGGGTGAGGGTCAGCATCTATTCAAACTTACCTGTGGCTCATTTGTGTTTCTTTTACCAGTCAACACAGTAGTTGAGAAGCAAAAGACCAAAAACAAAAAACAAATAAAACAACCTTAGCATAGCAAGATATAAGATTCTACTACCACAATACACACAAAGATAGACTCTCCCACAAGTTACAGTAACGGAGGGAGACAACATCAGGGAATGCATAAAGCGAGCTGTTCTTTCTGATGAGCTGGAGTCCTCTGAGACTATGTTCTCTCTGCCCCAATACTTCATTGGCTGGCTCCAGGGATATTGGATTCCTTTGTTGCTGTATCATGCCTCCACTGCTACAGGAGAGATGAACAGAGTTGCTCTCTGCTTCCACCTGTTGGACTCTGTCTATTGACTATCCTCCCCACTACCCACATTTTTTTTTCTTTTTTCATGATTTTTTTTTTTTTACCTAGCCATTTTTACCTAACATTTAGCTAGGAAAGCCAAAAGGCGTGTTTAAATCTATCTTTGGAACTGATTCTCCTCCCCTTAATTTTGGACTGTTTCAGTCTAATCTGAGCTATGGTCAGAAAATTACCTTTGATTCCTATTATGCTTCTGATCTAGCCAAATCAGTACCCTCTGGACTGCAAAACTGCAAAAATGCCATGTGAAATTTTGGCAAGGAGATTCTTCTCATTCCTTTCTGCCTCCATCATGTCCCTCCTACTCCACACAAATCACATCCAACTTGCCATTGGTTCTTCTGCTGCCTCACTTCAAATCTGGATAGCATGTCTCTGGACCCAACCTCAAGAAATCATACCCCAAGTCCCAGAGGAAATTAATCTACTCAAGTTTTGAAATCTTACCCTAGGACTGAGTTGTTTTGATTTGTGAATAAGTATATGCAAATTCATGTAGCATAATCTATCTAGCCAGCCCCAAACCTCACCATGCTTGATATCCCATCTTGCTGTCTACCCTAGCCTTCTTACCATTTGTCTTTAATAAATGCTTTTTTCATCCATTCATTCACCAGGAAGGATATGAGTACAGAAGAACTGAAAAATGATGTGAGGATTGTAGATGTAGTACTGGGAGGGATCTCAGAGGGGGAAGGCTTACTGTAAAAGATGGGATTTTAGTTGGGAAGCCAGTAGGCAGTTGAAGAGGGAGATCATTTCAGGGATGGAGGATAGCCAGAGAAAATGCCTAAGCCAAGAAATGGAGTGCCTTGTTTGTGGAACAGCCAGGAGGCCAGTGTCACTGGATCAGAGAACTCATTGAAAAGGTAGGAAGGGGTTAGATTATTATGAAGGCTTTAAATGCCAAAAAGAGCATTTCATAGTTGATCCTGGAGGCGATATGGAGCTACTGGTGTTTACTGAGTAGATGAATGACATGCTCAGACCAGCCACTTTGTTGAAAGAAGAAAGGAAAGATTGAAGTGGGGAAAGACTTGAAGCAGGCAAACTCATCAGCAAGCTATTACAGTAATAAAGGTGTGAAGTGATGAGAGTCTGCTTGCATCAGGGTGGTGGCAATGTTAGAGAGAAGGGGACATTTTGGAGAGATGTTGCAGAGGTGAAATCAATAGAACTTGGCAACAGATTGGATATGGGGGGGAGGGGTGAAAGACAGTGAAGGTCCAGGATGACTCCTTGTAACAACAATGCTACTTGCCGCTACTATGGCAACACCAGCACACAGGAGGGCTACTAGCACAGGTTCTTTAATATGCTTTTCTAAGGAAAGCAACTTTAAGAGGTTTACAATCTCATTTTAATTAAACATACATATATCATTCACTTAGTTCAGGGGGGAAAGTCAGCACCCTGAACTTCAAAGAAAACACACAGAAATTATAAGCAGAAATTATATAAACAGAGCAAATAACAAAAATCAGCAGACAGGCTTCTAGCTTTCTGTCCAAGACATTACATACATAGTTACCAGAGAGAGAAGCATCAACATTTGGGATTTCAAGCCCAGGGCTCTTAACTATGGCTACTCAGAGTCTCATCTGGTCAAATCACACGACACTCTTCCAGTGAGTGAGCCCCAAGCAAAATGCTAACTTTAGAGTATGTATACACTTCTTCGTGGTCAGAAGATGTCATAGCCATGTGACTCAAACCCATGTGACATAAGCTTCCCCATGACTTAAGCAGATCATCAAAGACTCTTGATTGAAACAAAGGCAAGACTCAAAGGCACTTGACTGCCTTAGTGCTGAGAAGCACTCCAAAACAAAAGAGAAAAGTCCCATTTTACTTGCTGTTACACTCCTAGGTTGTAAGCCTGAGGGACTGGGAAGATAGTGTTGCCCTCTCTAATAACAGGGAAGATAGGAGGCAAGGAAGAGTGTATAAATTGTTTTAGGAAGCAAAAGCTACTCGCATAACTGTGCAGTCAGGGCATATATATGATTGCATAGTTAGTTATCTGCCCAGTATATTTTGTGAGATAACTAGAAAGGAAGGAAAGTAAATATCTTTGAGATAATAACCTAAATTTAAAAATAATGACAACAGTACTCATTCAGTCATAATCTGGAGAAAGGACATGATAACTTTTCTGAGAGAAAAACCAACCACGTTTTAAAAAAGAGAAAAGAACATTGAAATCTCCTAAAGCCATTCTAACAGTTCTCTGTTCTAAACAATGTGACATAGTGGATGGAGCATTGAAATTATGGTTAAGAAGGCATAAGTTGATATCTTAACTTGGAAATATACTCACCGTGTGATGAAGGTCAGTTAACTTAATAAGAATTTATTAAACACCTATTGTACTTCTCTCTAAGCTTCTGTTTCTTTGGCTATAAAATGTAGATAATAATTGTGGCACCTCCTTCATAAGGTTGTTGTGAGGCTTGAATGAGATAATATATGTAACATACTTTGCAAAATGTAAAAGGAAAAAATACCACTTAGTATTATACTATGGACACAGAACTTGAGGTTTATAGAACAGCAGATAGAAAGTAGCTTAGAGATATCTAGACGCTTTACCCAGAGAGATTACATGGGCAAGCCATATCACACAGTTAGTGAGTGGTAGAGGCAGGGTTTAAACTCCAAAAACAACACTCCTGCTATATCATTGTAATATCTGATCTAATCACTCTCTTCATCTGGTTAGAGACTGAGCACCAGAGAGGGGAAATAACTGATTTAAGGTCTCAGTTCACTTCGGTAGACATTTATTAAGTATCTACTATGTGGCAGGCACATCCTGGGCTCTAGGGATACAAATAAGAAAAAGACTTCTCTGCCCTTGAGGAGCTTACAATCTAATGGGGGAAGACAACACACAAAAGGAAGATGGAAAAGAGGGAGCTACATGGCTCAAGTTCAGGTACTGGCTAGTTGTTTGACCCTGGACAAGTCACTTAACCTCTGTTTGCCTTTAATCCACTGCAGAAGGAAATGGCAAACCATTGCAGTTGATCTTTGCCAAGAAAACTCCATGGACAGTATGATCCATGATGTTATAGGTCACAAAGAACCTGACGTGACTAAAAGACTCAACAACGATGTGAGAAGACACGAGGTGGTAATTTTGCCCAGGGCATCTTGTTTGGTGGAGTTTAAAGCAAGCAGAGCTACAGAAGGAAAGTGGGGTGAACTGAAGGTACAATTTCTGCCCTCTGTAAAGGAAGGTTTGGGGAGGAATTTAGTTGTCCACCCTCCAACCCTCCAATAAGAGAAGTCTGAGGAAGGTAGAAAGGAGATGACTGTACAAGGTTTGAGTTAACAGCATGGTGATGAGATTTGACAGGTAAGAGCTATACCCCTTTTCATTATGGATGAGAAAGAAAGAGTCACAAAGGATAAGCAAGTGCGGATGGATTGTGATCTGAATCAGAGATATTCATCTTCTAAACTTCCTTAATATTGTTGAGGGATTTAATATCCTTCCAGTGTTTTCACAATCATGTCCCTGTAAATCTACACATGCAATAAACTGCCACATCTTGTTATTGCTACCTTCGTTTCTCCATATATGTATTTCCTTCTTTCTCCTCACACAACCACCATCTAGCTCAGGGTCTCATCACCTTTCTTCTAGACTATTATGAAAACCTCTTACATTGGGCTACCTGCCAGAAGTGTCTCTCCTCTCCAATCCATCCTCTTTGCAACTGCCAAAGTGATTTTCCTATAGCACAATTCTTACCATTGTCATTCTGTGAAGTTTGGATTCAGTCAAAAGGCCATGCTTGAGGACCTAGAGGGCCACATGTGGCCTTGAGGCTACAGGTTCCCCACCCCTGCTCTAGTCTATGCCCTTCATGCCTTCAGGAAGGTGATGAGAAAAGAGATATATAGGAACTTAGAGTAAAAGGGTGTTGGTGAAAGTGATATGCATTACTCTTAATCAGTTATTTCATCATTTCTCCAGGGAGACACTACTCTGAGCTCTATTTGGATTAAGATATATGAAAATAATGTACTTTTGCTTAAGACCCAGGGGTTTTGTCAAATTGTGCTAGTGTATATGTGTGTTTTTCAGCGAGAGAGAAATATTGGCTTTTAAGTAGGTATTCAGAAAATTAGGTGTGTTTTTTTTCCTTTGGGGTGCAGGGGAAATGGACATGAGAGGATAGAAAGGGTATCTAGTGTGATAAAATGTCAGAGCTGGAAGGCATCCGAGAGATCATGAAGCATGGCCTTCATTTTACAGCTAATGTAACGGATGCCTGGGGAAGTACATTTTCAGGGAAGCAGTGCTCTGTAATCTTACTTTAAGATCAAAAATGGAGATGAATTTTCCTCCAAAAATAAGTCAAAGCCAGATAGTTACATTCCAGCAATTTGTGCTAATACAGCTGCACATGTGACCTAAGAACTGGACATCATGCAGGCCACAGTAACATTGTATAAGCTTCCCTTGCCGGCTGACCGGTCAGATCCCTGTAACCTTTTTTCCTCTCATGCTGACCTTAAACTACTTCTAGAGATACTACACTCTTCCAGTGCAGTTTTATTTAAAATTACATAAATGGCAAGTATCTTGTGACTATACGGTCACCCATTCGTAATTAGTAGGGGTATACTGTATGTAGAGAACGTGTTAGAAGTTGTAGGAAACCTACTTTACGTGAGATGTGATCCTTGCCCCAAATGAATTCACAGTCTAGAAGGTCATAAGACAACAACAGAGAAAGCTGATTTATACAATATTATATGACAAATTAATGCAAACTCAGGTGGCAAAAAATCTAGAATGCAGGAGGTCATAGTTAATCAACAAACATTTATTAAGTATCAACTATGTGTCAGGCACTGTGCTGGTGTGGGAGAAATTTTAAAAAATGAAACATTTCCTGCCCCAACAGGCCTTATAGTCTATTGTGGGAGACTACATTGTATCAGTACATACAAGATTAATGTAAGGTAAATTTGGGCACTGCTAGTTTGGGAGATTGGGAATGGACTAATGCAAAGATAGTGCTCGAGGTGAGTTTTGAAGGACGTAAGAAGTTCTAAAAGACAAAAGTAAAGGAATGTATTTCAAAAATTGGGAACAGGCAATGCAAAAGGCATAGTGATGGGAAATGTGTCATGTGTGGAAAAATAACATGGACAGCAAGGCCACTTTAGACCATAAAGTATGAAAAGGGGAATAATGTAATCTGGTATAGGTTATACGTGTGCAATCATGTTAAACATATTTCCACATTAGTCATGTTGTAAAAGAAGAATCAGAACAAAAGAGAAAAACCACAGAAGAGAAAGAAAGAGCAAAAAAAGTGAAAATTGTATGCTTCGATCTGCATTCAGACGCCATAGCTCTTTCTCTGGATGTGGATAGCATTTTCCATCATGAGTCTTTCAGAATTTTCTTGATCATTGTATTGCTGAGAAGAGCTAAATCTATCATAGCTGATCTTTGCACAATGTTGCTGTACCATGTACAGTGTTCTCCTGGTTCTGCTCACTTCACTGTGCATCAATTCGTGTAAGTCTTTCCAGGTTTTTCTGAAATCTACCTGCTCATCATTTCTTATAGCACAACAATATTCCATTGCATTCATATGCCACAACTTGTCCAGCTATTCCCAAACTGAGGGGCATCCCCTCAATTTTTAATTCTTTGCCACCACAAAAAAGAGCTGCTATAAATATATTTGTACATGTGCATCTTTTTTTTCCTTTTTTATGATGTCTTTGGGATATAGACCTAGTGGTGGTATTGCTGGATCAAGGGGTATACCTAGTTTTATAGCCCTTTGGGCAGAGTTACAAATTGCTCTTCAGAATGTTTAGATCAGTTCACAACTCCAGTAGCAATCCATTAGTGTTCCAATTTTCCCACATCTTCCCCAACATTTATCATTTTACTTTTCTGTCATATTTGTCAGTCTAATAGGTGTGAGGTGGTACCTCAGAGCTGTTTTAATTTGCATTTCTCTAATCAATAGTAATTTAGATCATTTTTCATATGACTATAGATAGTTTTAATTTCTTCATCTGAAAACTGCCTGTTCATATCCTTTGACCATTTATCAATTGTGGAATGACTTGTATTCTTATAAATTTGACTCAGTAGTCTATATATTTGAGAAAAGAGGCCTTTATCAGAAACATTGGCTGTAAAAATTGTTTCCCAGCTTTCTGCTTTCTTTTTAATCTTGGTTGCCTTGGTTTTGTTTGTGAAAAAACTTTTTAATTTAATATAGTTAAAATTATCCATTTAGCATTTCATAATGTCCTCTACCTCTTGTTTGGTCATGAATTCTTCCTTTCTCCACAGGTCTAACAGGAAGACCATTTCTTGCTCTTCTAATTTACTTACGGTATCACCCTTTATGTCTAAATCATGTACCCATTTGTAATAGTAATTAAGGTGGGACTTTTTGCTGTTCTCCTCTTAAGTGCCTTTAATGATTCTGGCCTTTGTTTGAATGGGGCAGATAAAGTGAGATCTTTTTGTCTTGGTTATTTCTCAGCACAGAGACAATTGGGAGTCATTGATTTGTATATGATGTGATATTGGGGATGGGAAACTATCCCACACCCAGGCCGATGAGGTCAGAGACCTCAGGGCTCTGAACAGGATATAATTGAGGACAGCTTGGCTTTTGACTTTTGGGGCACACTCATGGAAGGAGTGTTGAGACTCTGGGCAAGCTGCAAACTGCCCCCCAGCTTTGCAACCCAGAAGTTGGCACTGGTCACTATGTATTGTGATTTGAATCAGATAAGGTCTGTCTGTTGATGTTCGTAATTTGCTTGACCTTTTATTCTTCCAGATGAATTTAATTTTTTTTTCTAACTCAAATAATTTTTGGTAGTTTGATTGGCATGGCACTGAATAAGTAAATTAATTTAGGTAGAATTGTCATTTTTATTATATTAGCTCAGCCTACCCATGAGCAACTGATATTTTTCTAATTGTTTAGATCTGACTTTGTGTGAAAAGTATTTTGTAATTGTGTTCATACAGTTCCTGGGTTTGTTTTGGCAGGTAGACTCCCAAATATTTTACATTGTCTACAGTTAATTTAAATGAAAATTCTCTTTCTATCTCTTGCTGCTGGGCTTTGTTGGTGATATAAAGAAATGCTAATGTGTTATGTGGGTTTATCTTACATCCTGCAACTTTGCTAAAGCTGTTATTTGTTTCAAATAGTTTTTAAGTTGATTCTATAAGATCTGTAATCTGTAAAGATCATATATCATATCAAATAGTGATATTTTTGTTTCCTCATTGCCTATTCTAACTTTGGATTTCTTTTTCTTCTCTTATCACTATAACTAACATTTCTAGTACTATATTGAATAATAGTGGTGATAATGGGCATGCTTACCTCAGCTCATTTTCTTCAAGCTTGGTCTCTACATCCAGGGACAGCAGATTCTGGATATTCTCCACCATGACCTCTATGCACAGCTCTTTCTGAGAATGGTCCAAGAGGCACCACTCCTCCTCGGTGAAGTCCACAATCACATCCTTGAATGTCACCAACTCCTGGGATGAGCATCTCTGGGTGCCAGGGGCCATTCCCTCTGGTTCTAGGCTTTGGGCTTTGCAAGCTGATCTTATTGGGAAAGCTCCTAGCTTACCTCTATTATGTGCTGGTGGTTTTAGATAGATACTACTTATCATTTTAAGGAAAACTGTGCCTATGCTCTCTGGTGGTTTTTTTAAATAGGAATGGGTGTTATAATCATATGATTTCTGCTAGTTTTCTTATTGATATGGTCATTTATGCTGATACTTTTCCTAATATTGAACCGTTCTTGCATTCCTGGTATAAATCCCACCTGATCATAGTATATTATCCTCATAGTAACTTGATATAATCTCTTTGATAATATTTTATTTAAAATTTTTGCACCAATATTGATTAGGGAAATTGATCTATAATTTTCTTTCTCTGTTTTGGCTCTTTCTGGTTTAGATATTAGCACTATATTTGTGTCATAGAAGGAATTTGGTAGGACTCTGCCTATTTTTCCAAATAGTTTATATAGTGTTGGAATTGATTGCTCTTTAAATGTTTGGTAGAATTCACTTGTAAATCCATCTGCCCTGGAAATTATTTTTTAGGGAGTTCATTGATGACTTGTTCAGTTTCTTTTTCTAAAATAGGGTTCTTTAAATATTTTATTTCCTCTTCTGTTAATCTGGGCAATTTATATGTTTTGTAAATATTCATCCGTTTTACTTATATTGTCAGATTCATTAGCATACAGTTGGGCAAAATAGCTCCTAATTATTGTTTCAATTTCCTCTTTATTGGCGGTGACTTCATCCTTTTCATTTTTCGATGCTGGTAATTCAGTCAGTTATCCTCTTCTAAAGGTTCTTAGTATTTTCACCCAACCATTAGCCACCATCTCACTGTTGATGAGAGTAAATGGACAGATGAGCCTTCCAGCTGAGGCCATGGCTGAAGGAGGGAAGGTTAAAGCTAACAACTTAACTTCAACAAAAATTTATTAAATCCCTACTATGTACAAAGCACTGTAGTGGGTAGGGATTCAAAAATTTTAAATGATCTCTGCCTGCAAGAAGCATTCATCTTGCTGAGGAGTCAATATTTAAACAGATAAGTAGATACCAAATGATCACCAACAACTATGTACCCTAGATAGCTTTCTTGTCTGAGGTGATAACCAAACTGAGCCTTAAGGAAAGTTAAGGATCCTAAGGGGTGTAGATGAAGTGAGAGTGCATTCTAGGCATAAGCAAGCCTGTGCAAAGGCAGGGAGATGAGAGAGGGATTACCAAGTTTAAAGAGCAGCAAGTAGACCAATTTGTCCAGAGGTGATTAATGTGAAGTGTATAAAGGTAAAGCTGCCAGATAGTGAAGGGCTTTAAATGCCAAGCTGAGGAGTTGGTATTTTATCCTAGAAATGATAGAAAACAGGTAAAGATTTTTGAGCCAGGAAGTGACATAGCTATAGGAAAGATGGGTTGGAAAGGGGGCACACAGAAAGCAAGGAAAGCAATGGCCTACTGAAAGAGACCAGATGAGCCCTTAACTAGGAAAGTTGCTGTAGGAGTGGAGAGAAGAGGATGGATGGAAGAGATTTTGTGGAGGTGGAACTGAATGGTTTTTTTCTTCTCTTTCAGTATTTCTATACACTTGGTTTTAGTTTGCATTTTATAGTAAGGCTTTCCCATTTCAGATTTCTGATAAGATTCTCTGATTTAAAATTCCAAAATAGCCCACTGATAAGTCCTGAGTCTGGGTAGCTGATGTCTTTCCATCAGGGTCAGTCATTGGAACAAGCCCTCAGTTTCCCATACTAGAAAGCAACTAGAAAAATTATGAAAAAAAAAAAACTAACAGGTTAACCAAATCATTCACCTTCCACTTGATTACGGGAAATAGGAGAAAGGGTGCTTGACCTGAAGTCAGGAAGATGTGTGTTCAAGTCACCTCAGCATTTGCTAGCTATGTGACATGGCAATTAATTTAACCTTCTGGCCATCAGTTTCCTCATCTGTAAAATGGAGATTATAATACCGACTGAACTGATTTGTGTTGAGGATGGAATAAGATCCGGTATGTAAAATGCCTTGCAAACTTTACAGCTCCCTATTAACAGCCAATATTTGCAAAGAGAAAGACACAAGATTCAATTATTCAGTTCATCTTTTGATGTTTTCTGCAAATTGTTTCTCCAAGTCTTACTAAGGAAGAAAAAACACATTCTAATTACATCCAGAGATTAGAGAGTTAGGAATCATAATCTTCTGCTGCTGATTGAAAAAAAAAAACTTAAAAAAACTAATTAGCTGTATATACTGTATCTTGTATCTCATTTGACATTCCCTTTTTTGTTTGTTTGTTTCTAATTAGAATCACTTATCTTCATGCTTTTCCAAT
The DNA here is from genome assembly GCA_028646595.1 of Phalanger gymnotis. Taxonomy (NCBI): domain Eukaryota; kingdom Metazoa; phylum Chordata; class Mammalia; order Diprotodontia; family Phalangeridae; genus Phalanger; species Phalanger gymnotis. The sequence continues at coordinate 195,504,454 of CM053625.1, forward strand.
GAAATGCAAAATTATTCTGAGTTCCTTCTCTGGCTCCCTTTGAAGGTCCTCTTACCTACCACAGAGTTTTAGAGCTTTAGAGTTGTGTGTTTCTTACAGCAATCTATTTCATTCTTATCTCATACTCACAAGATCATTGAGCTCTAGAGGTTACAGTTGGAAGAACTTTCAGATTAATCCAATCCAAAATATGAGAAAACTTCTAGTGCTTAATTAACACTGTGCCAAACACATAGTAGGTGCTGAATAAATGTTTATTGATTGACTAATTGTGTGATTGAATCCTTAAGCAAGGTCATACAATAAGTGGAAGAAGTAGTGAATCCTAGGTCTTCAGATGTTAAGTTGCATGTTCTTTCCACCATTGCTGTTCTTTAGTTATTTTCAGTTATGTCCGACTGTTCATGACCCCTATTTGGAGTTTTCTTGGCAAAGATACTGGAGTGGTCTACTATTTCCTTCTCCAGCTCATTTTGCAAATGAGGAAACTGAGGCAAACAGAGTTTAGTGACTTGCCTAGGGTCACACAGCTAGTAAGTGTCTGAGACTAGATTTGAACTCAGATCTTCCTGATTAAAGATCTGGTACTCTATCTACTGAACTCTCATTTTACAAATAAGGAAGCCAAGGTATAGAGGAGTTATATGACATAAGCTTTGTGAAAGATAGATCTATTACTATTATCATTTTATTTGATTTCATGACAGCATGCTTACCTAGACTCTGGATAATGGACAATGCTCTTATGCTTTCCTAGTCACCAATGGTCTAAAGTAAGGCTATGTCCTTGCTCCCATGCTTTTTAGCATGATGTTTTCAGCAATGTTGTCAGACACTTTTGATGAGGACAAACACATCATCAAGGTCAGGTATCACAATGATGGTAAATTATTTAACTTGAAAAGACTACAAGCCAAGAGTAAAGTGGAGGGAGACTTGGTGCATGATTTTTTTTGGTTTGCAGATGATTGTGCACTCAATGCAGCCTCTGAAGCTGAGATACAACAAAGAATAGGTCAATTCTCTGCTGCTTGAGCTAATTTTGGCCTAACAATTAACGCCAGGAAAATCAGTTCTCTACCAGCCAGCACCACACCACACCATCCCATATATGGAACAATCAGTGACAGCAAATGGAGAAATTTTGAATGCTGTGGATAAGTTCACTTATCTTGGCAGTATACTTTCCAGTAATGAACACATAGATGATGAGGTTGACACATACATCACCAGAGCTAGCTCGGTGTTCGGGAGGCTCTGAAGGAAAGTGTAGCAGAGAAGAGTTATTAGACTGCTTACCAGACTGGAGGTTTACAGAACCACTGCGTTGACCTCATTGTTGTATGCCTATGAAACTAAATCATTTCCATTCGAATTGTCTTAGGAAGATTCTGATGATCACCTGGCAAGATAAGGGACCAGACAATGAGGTCCTTCCTTCAGCTCAACTGCCAAGCATTCAAACTCTACTGCAGAGAGTGCAACTCCAACATTGTTCAAATACCAAATGTACCGTTGCCTAAAAGATGATTTTACGGAGAATTCACACAAGGCAAGTGCTCACACAGAGGTCAGAATAAGCAGTACAAGGACATTCTCAAGGTCTCTCTAAAGAAATCTAGAATCAATTGTGTGACCTCAGAGACAATGGCAAAGGACTGCCCAGGTACTGTGTTTTATAAGCCAAGTAAAATTGAAGCAGTTCAAATGAAGCATGAGACAAGCAAATTTAGAGACGTTGCTGTTCCAAATGTTCATGTGAACTATTTGTGACCAGCCTGTGCAAGAGCCTTCCAAGCTCATATTGATCTGATCAGCCACAACTGAATACACCGTACCCTGACTCCAACATAGTGATGTCATTTTGGTCCTCTTCGAGAATGAAGGATAACAACCAACCAATCATTTTATTTCAACACAACCACAAAATTACTTTTTTGGGTGACTCTTAATATGTTTACTAAAAGTCATTCTTTTTCCTAATAAAGAAGACTCCTAAATGAGTGCCAACAGCAACTAAATTGAGTTCAAATGGCCATTGGTGAATCGGTAACAGTGGAGTGCACATCTCAGGCTCTCTGAGAAAGAAGACGTGTCTCATCTAGCTCTCTAATGACTAGCTCTAGCTAGAGAGATAGGAGAAGCTTGGAATAGTGAACTGGGAGCCTGCCTAGAGGCCAGGGGTACCTGGACTCAAGACATATACTACCTTGGCGATCCTCTAGGCAAGTTGTTTAACTTCTCAATGCTCTGATACTATAAATTTCAGAGAAAATGCAGATCTGCATTAGTAAATGGAGTTGCCTTACCTGGAAGTTTCCTATACCAGTGAAATCATAGGTCTAATTCCTATCTTGTATCTAGATCTATGTTTAGCTTTAGCTACTGCTATGAGAAGCAGCATGATATAAGAGGGAAAAGACGGGAAGATACAGGTTCAAGTACCACTTCTGCAATCTATTGGCTATGCAACGCTGGTCATACCATTTAACCTTTAAATGCTTTATTAGGTTCTCTAAGACAATAAGTTGCAACGTAGATATGAGCCTGCAAAGCACTTTTCTGGCTAAAATGGCTGTCAGCACCTCAACAGAGTCGATTCATTTGAAGGCATACACCATTGACTTGGAAACTTTTAGGTCACTGTGGGAAGCTCCTCCCCTACCTAGTTATTCACCATTACTTATTCATAAAAATTTGTATGTGCCCTGTATCCATTTCTGGGACCCCATTAGTATAACAGTTCTTGTATGTAGCCCTATTTTATTTTCCTCTGTTAGTTGTATTCAGAGGGAGTAGGGAGGGAGAATCCAATCATGTGATTTCATCAGCGTGAGAACTCCCTTTGAATAAACTTCTTTCATTGATACAGATTAGCAATCTATCTATAATTAATTCTTAGAGATGCCTGGACTACTGAGAGGTTGGGTTAGTTCTCTGTGGTGACCACAGCTAGTAAATATCAGAGGCTGGACTTGGACCCAGGACTTTCTGACTCCATGGCTAGCCTTTTATCTACTACAACATGCTGTTTCTCTTTGAATATTGATATATCAAATAGCTAATAAGAATAATAGCCATAACCTATATAGTGTTTTAAAGTTTGCAAAGTGCATTACATATATTATCTCATTGGATCCTTACAAAAAACCTTGGAAATAGTTGGTGTTTTTACCACTATTTAAGATATGAAGAAACTGGGTCTAACAGAGGTTAAGTGAATTGTCCAAGGTCACAGCCTGAGGCAGGATTCAAATTCGCATCTTTCTGACTCCAAATCCATCACTCTATCCACTGCACCACCTAGATGGAAGATAATTTGCTTTCTTTTCCCTGTTTCTATCTATTGTGCCAAATTTAAAGTCAGGAGAGACCTGGGTTTGAATTCAGCCTCTGGCACTTACAAGATGTGTGTCCCTAAGTAAACCTTTTGCAGCATTAGTTTCCTCATCTCTAAACTGAAGATAATAATACCACCTAGTGCCTATGGCACAGGGCTACTGTGAGAATCAAGAGCAATAATGTATGTAAAGTCCTTTGTTAATCTTAAAATCTGAATATCAGCTATTATAACTCTCCCACCATATTAAAGAGGTAGTATAGTATGGTCAGAGTTCTGGACTTGGAATAATGAAGACCTGGATCAAAATCTCACCTCAGGTACATACTAGCTGTGTGACCTTGGGCAAGTCACTAAATCTCTCTAAGACTCACTTTCTTCATCTATAAAATGAAGGTATTATTAGCACCCATATCATTAGATTGTTGCAAGCATCAAATGATATAACCAAGGTAGGGAATTTCGTAAACCTTAGAGTACTTTATAAATGCAACATAATTATTATCACTCATATTCAAGGCCTACCTCGAATGCCATCTGCTCTATGAAGTCTTCTCCATTTCTAGAAGGTTGGATGACACGAAGTCGCACCCACTAACGATGTATATCCCCTAAAACTATGTCATGGACCCTCTTTTCTTCATGTAATATCTTACATGGGAACTCAGGAGTTCCCATGGGTTCAGTAATCACCTCTGTGTCAAAGATTCCCAGATCTATATATGATATCTTGGCCTCTCCTGAGCTCTAGTCCCCCATCACAAACTGCCTTTTATGCTTTTGCACCAGATGTTCCATTAGCATCTTGAGTTCAACATTTGTAGAACAAAACTTACCTTTTCCCTCCAAACCCTCCCCTCTTTCAAGTTTCCCTATTACTATCAAGACATTGTGCTAAGTGCTAGAGATACAAAGAAAAACATCCATTCAACATCCCCCAGCCTCATAGCAAGAAAGAATAACAGGATTCTCATTTGATATTTTGTAGTGTACATTCAACTAACTAGATCATTAACAACCTGGAAGCAGGCATTGTGCATCTTGTATACAAGTATTTGTACATGTGCTCACTGTACAAAGTAAACAATTAGTAAAATATTTGTTTAATTGCAATGGCATGACAAGTTTCAGCAGGAAAAAAAATTATTTCATTGTAATTCTTGGGTAGAAGGCTATCTATAAGAAATTCAGAGGAAAAAAATGGCCAAATTCAGTTTGCACCATTTGTTTAATGCTGATCAGGTTGACAAGGGCTTATTATTCCTTGTCATTTACACTTTGAATATATAAGGTAGTGTGGTTTTGGTTTCTTTTCACGGTCCAATTTCTTTAAAGCTCAATGTTCTCCAGTGTTGCCCAAACCACAGTCACCCACTCTTGTAATCCTTGAAATAATAGAGTGAAAATCAAGGCTGGCAGCTGTGTTAGCATTTTCCCCTTCCAACATAATCATCATCAGTATCAACATCAGGGATCCAAACTAGCATCAGGGGATCCAGTTCAGTTGTTCAACCAACATTGCCAATTACTTTGTTGCCAACCATGTTCCTTTTTAATAAAATTCCATCACCTGTGAATTAAAGGAAGGAGAGAATTTAGAATCAGTGGGTAATCTACATCCAGCAATCACCCACCATGACCTTTTTTTAAATGTTGCTTAATTTTTAAAAGAAACTGTTTTTTATTTAAATTTCATGAGCCAAATCCCTCTTTCCTAAAGAGAAATAACACTAATATCACCATAGAACGAGTTACTTGGTTTAAAATACATCAGTGAAATTCTAGAACTTCACTTAATCATTACATTGGCAAAGATGGAAAAATCAGCAACAGTAAACCAACAAAGTAGAAATGAGGTATTTGCCATTCCAAATCCTTCCTTCAAGGCTCAGCTCAGACATTAACTTTTTTTCATGAAGCTTTCCTGATTTCCCCAACTGAAAGTACTCTTTCTCTGCTCACATTTTCCTTGAGTATTTGGCAGTAACTTTCTTTTTGCTCCCATCACAGACTTCCTGGAATCATACTTATCTGTGTACATTCTGTATCTTTTCTCTCCTGAGGGTACCTCCCCAACCTCTGCCTCCCAGCAACAGAATAGGAGCTTTTCAAGGACATGGATGATATGTTTTTAATCTTTATATCCTTAGCACTTAGCACAGTATCTTGTACATAGGAGGTTCTTAAGAAATATTTGCTGATTAAAATTATGGTAATAGAAAAGGAAGAATTAGAAGATAAATTCTGATGTTTTTGCAGAACACCTGGACCTCATTTTACAAAATAACTGTTCTGAAAAAGTTGTGTGTAAACAGAATTTCTGTATGTTGAAAAATTTTAAATATACTAGAGAAGCTTAGTATTTAAAGGAATTGTATAGTGAATCCTATTTCTGGTCCCCACCATCATCATAATCATTCACAATGCTATAATGCCTTAAAATATGCAGAGTACTTTACTCACAACAACCCTTTGACGTAAGTGCTACAAGTATTATTATTCCCATTTTGCAAGTGAGGAAACTGAAATTCTGGAATTTTAAATGATTTGTCCATGGTAAAAAAAAATTTTAAATTAAAAATTAAAGAAAAAAAACCTTAGTAAGTATATGAGTTAAAATTTTGAGGCAGGTCTTCCAAACTCCAAGTCAAACACTTTCCTCTTTACAATACACTGCCTCTCAGCCTTAATACATCTCAGTGGTTCAGGTAGCAACCAATCCAAGCCTTTGTTTCCTACACATTGTGACAATATGACACAGCCTTTTCATACCTACCATGTGCCTTTCTACTGGGCATTGGCTGAAACACTATTTAATTCTTCAGAATTTGTATTATGTCACTAGTAGTAGCCAGAACACCATCATCAGAACAGTTATATTGAAAAGATAGCCCTTTGTTTCAGAGAGAAGCCTAAAGTTATTAAGAGCACACAATTAAGATCACTCCTCTTATTAAGTTCTAGGTACCACTCATTGTCTATATGAAGAACTTAGCAACAACATGTTCTGATATAACAATTCTGTGGGTTGTTGAACTGATTGTCACACTTGCCCTATAGATAGCCTACATCCACTTAGTTTTTCCCATGTGTGTATTAGCAGATATTATTTTGAGTGCTCCTAGATCTCATCTGGAAACTCAGCACTGTTCCAAGGCTTAATTCAATCTGCATAATGTCATCAGAAATTAGGAGCAGGTAGAGAACTCCATTATTCGTAGGGAATCCTCCATTCATTTTGATTTGTGGCTTGAGTTTCATGCATAACAGGGCAAAATAACTTTATTGAGGATGAGCTCTTTGTTTTATATCTCATATAAGTTTAATAATCAGCTATTTCTGTTGTTACCTCTTATCAAACAATGATCAAAGTTATCTTTCTTGTTACATCTTTCAAGGAATATTGTATGATTTTAACAAATGCATGAGAGCCTTCCTATGGAAGTAAAATCTTTAATACTGGTCTACTGAATTAAATGGAGTTTTTAATAGACAGCAAATCATAGACATGGTAAGATCTTGTATTATCTCAACCTTTTAGTCAATTAGGTATTCATAAAATTGTGGGCTGCTATAGAATATTGTTTGCAAAATGTATTTCCTTCTCATACCTTAATCAAAGATGCCCTTGATATGCTTTTAACATTGTTCTTATAAAAATTATGTGCAGATGGAAAAGTATGCATGTAAATATGTAGGTATTGATATTTTTTCAATGACTTTTGGGGGGTCATAGGTACATGATTTTTAAAAATAAGTATCCTCTGAGGCTTCTTACACAGCTTGCTGGTTGGAGTCCCCAGAAGGTGGGACTCACAAGTTCTGGGGAATTTAGCTTGTGGTGCTGCATTCCTAACCCCATAGCTCACCAAACTCCACTGGTGTGTTTTCCATTCACAATAAGTCAGTAGCTCTTACCAAAGGCTTTGCTAAAATGGCATTGAAAGAAAAAAAAAACTTACTAACTAAATGTCATTCCCCCAAAAAAAAACCTGAGTCATACTCTCCCACAAATATATACAACAATGTTAGTGAGGCATACATTTAAGATACATCTGTGGGAATGGAAACTTTTAAATTCTGGTACAGTAAAGGATAGACATCTTTTTTCTCTTTGTAGAGTCCTCATGCAGCTCCCCATGGGTACAGCATCTCTGGTGGATTGTTCAAATGAACCCCCTGAGTCTGCCCTTCTCCATAGTCAGCTTTTTTTTCTCTTCTTCCAAGAGTCCCATTCTTTTAAGGTTCCTACTTCCTTGAGGGTTTGTCTTTCTAAATGTCTGTGTATATCTAATGAATGTGTCTCTGCTCTGAGTCTTCCCTCTGAACTCTCTCAAACCAGTGAAATCTTAAACTGCTGTATATGTCTCCCTTTGGGCAAGTCGCTATTTAGATGATTTATGGGGAGAGGAGGATCAGAGAGAAATCTCTTCCTTTTCCCCCCAGGGTTTTCTTCTACAAACTATACCTGAGCCTTGACTCACTCTCATTCTCCAGGGCTAACCTATTTCAAGTGTCCAATGGCATAGCTAATTTGCTCAGCCAAATTAAGTTATTCCCTTCTGACTCAATCATAGTGCTATTCATACTTCACAGATGGGTCAATGTGTATAAAGTTAGTCTAACATCTCCTTTGTACCTTGTGACTATATTCTGACCTTTCTGAGAGGGAAGGTTGCCCAAAGATTAACTTCCTTACACAAATTTCCCTTACTTCTTAATGTGCCTTATTCTAATCTTTCCTTTCCTTTTTTGGAGTTAAGGCATGTAGTTCTGACTGGCTCTTTGGCATATCATCTTCTTTCTAACCACTTTGACCTTGGAACTCTGTACTTGAGTAATCACATATCTGCTACAGATGAGGTTTCTCTTTGATAATGACCTTTGGAATCAACCAATCTTTATTGCTTCCTGGTTCCAATTATTCTCTTCTATGATTTCTTAACATATGATACTCAAGTTTGTCATTTTATTATCATTTTCTGCCATTGATTCTTAGATTATCATGCCTTACTTTGTTTTACAGGCCAGTTATTTTTATAGTAGATATCTTCTGTGTTCTAGTTTATCTTTGCTCTAACATTTCTTGATAACACTGAATCTTTTCATTTTGTTTCTTTCATTCTTTTTTTTTTTAGGGTTTCCACAGTTGGGCTAAGCTTTCCCAGCTTCTTCTCTAAGTATTTCATATTTTATCTCTTCTTTCAATGCTTTGATAAGGTCTTCCAAAAACTTGGGAATTCTCATCCTCCCAACCTGCTAGTATCTTCCCACTCATAGTCACTTTGTGTCTGCCTTATGTTTCTTTTTTAAAGTTTTAAATAATTTTTCCCCAATCACATGTACCTTGTATATTTCTTACATATACTAACATATGTATACGTATGTGTATATATGTATATACATATATACACATATATATACACACACACACATACATCTGGTCTCCTTTCTTAGAATGTAAGCTCCTTGAAGATGGGGACTGTTTTACCTTGTATCCCTGGTATTTAATACAATATCTGGCACATTGTAGGACCCTAATCAGTATTTGCTGATTGAGCAAATGATTGATTAACTGTGAATATGCCACAGTCTTTTCTGAGGTTTTGCAAAATTATTTGCTTCTGGACTCTTATCCAGGGATTTTATTACACTATAGTGTTTCTTCATTACATTAATCATTTTCCTTCCTTTAGTCACTTCTTCGGTGTTTTCACCATTTTTTCCCACCACTTCAGTTAAACCCTCCCCTTCCTTCCTCCTCCTCCCTTCGCCCCAATCCCCTCCCCTAAGCTTTACTGATAAACTTCTCCCTTTTGAGGAATGTAGGACTCTGAATGGTTGTGAGAGGAAATTTTCCAGCAAGGGCCTTTAGTGACTGTCTATCCTTCCTGAAATTAGTTTCAAGTTTCTGTTAAATTATTCACCACTAAGTGAGACTCCTATAACCTAGGAGGTGAGCTAGGAGAGGGTACCAGGAGTTGCTAACTCTAATGAAATCTGGTGTGGTCAATGAGGATCTTTGATGATTGTCGTGTTAAAATTATACCTTGTTCTGGTCCCCCTCACCACCAACCCCCTCTAGTTAGTATAGTAAGTCAGTTATAAGTAGCCAGTATAAAGTAACAACAACAGGAAGTAAGATTAAGAGGGGAACCTAGAGGTCACTTATAGACTGTCCCAATGGATCAAAAGAGCATAATTTATAAACTGTATCATATATTAACTAAAATCACTTTCTGAGACTATGTGCTAAATGAAGGGAAGTCATGTAGGCTTCGCCGTCAGAAGTTTTAGGTGTTAGGATATGTAAACCTAAGATAAGCTCCAGACATCCTCAGGAAGACAAGAAGAATACCAAATGATGCTGACAACTTTGAGATGATGTGGATATGCTTATGCACTTAATTTTAAAGTATTGCTGACAATTTTGAAATGACGCAAACATGGTAATGACCTAACACCAAGGTGGCACAGATAATAGTCTGTCCCCTGCTAAAACCCCATGAAAATGAAGCCCCAAACTCCTGCCCCCAAAACACTCTTCCATCTCCTAATTGTCCATGTTCCTCAAATGCTCCCAACTCTGATCCATGTGACCTTGTGCCTCCTTATTCCTTTCCCCATATTGCCTGTCTTCCTTCACCACACTATCCCCATCCGGACATCACTTGACTCTGTAGCCCTCCCCCTTTTTAACCGCTTGTCCCTGTACTTTCTGTGCCATAAGCCCCTACACCCTCTGTGCGTTACTAAAGTGTGATTGCAGCCTTACCTCCTGTTGCCTTTGTGGCCTCTCATGCTGAATACCCAAGGAACCAGGTGTGTCTGTCCTCATTTCATAATTTCATAAATTAATTAGCAATTCAATTGTACCTGTAGTTTGATTCAGCAATTATCTTAGCTACTAACCATGATAATACCATAGTAGGCCAAATGTGGGAGTGAGACTTTATAAAGTATGTGGAATAAAGTATAGTTTGGGGGATTTTTTCTTTTAATTTTCTGAGATGATTACAATGTGAGAATTTCCTTTTTCTCTTTCCTCTTTATTTCTATTATTCTACTTCATGGACACATTTCTTACTATTTTGGCCAGACTCATTTTGCCTAGAGAATCTTTTATTTTGTTGTTCATAAGTTTTTCTTCCCCTTTCATCCTCTGGAACAGATGATAATGCATGAAATTTAATTATCTTCATGATGGTCTTTTTGCAAATGTTTATCATGAGCATTGCAATATGAGATGAACAAATGATGTTTATTATTGTCTTTGGATGCACAACAAAATGAACTCTACCAATTCTTTTATTTGCCTCACCAAGTTGAATGAATCTATGAGCCTTTCTTCCATTGAACTGCACCAAATTTTGGTCCTCTGGTTTCATTTTTAATTTCAATTTTAATTTCAAGTTTGATATGATTCAGTTCCTCTAGTATGTCGATGTATACACATACTAATTGTATAATCATTGGTCATAATTTAAAAAATTATATCAAGAATTTAAATAACCAATAGCTAATGTTCACAGAGGATCCAAAAGTACGTGGTTCTTAGTACTTTCTCCCCCTCCCCTACACTCTGCTTATCACTGCTCGATTGAAAGGGTCGCATAGGACTGGGGCCACTTTGTTCATTCCTGTTCCATGAATTGCCATAGCCAAAGAATTCACCACCAAGCAGCAAGACTGGTAATGAACCTTTCTTAACTTAGCGAAGTTAATGAAGGTGGCCCTCAAAAAGAAAAAAAAAAATGGTTGCCAAGACAATAGTTGAAACCTTTCTGATTTGGTAGGACCTGCCAGGGTTGTGCTAGTGTCTTCCCATACCCTCTCTCCTCTTTGGGTTTTTGTGATACTGTTCTTTCAGTTACATTAAAAAATAAAATAAGTAACTCCATTTTGGCTTTATTTGCCATTTTGTGAAGTTAAGTTCCAACTTCTTGTAAGTCACCTGATCATGGGAAAGCTACAAAATGGGAAAGTCACAAGATTACTCACCCTCCCACCTCACTGTCTCTTAATCCCCCAATAAGAAACCAGGTGTCTCAATCCCTACAGTCCTGTTTTTCCATTCCTTTCAATTATATAATAAATGTGGAAATCAAACGTCAGGGTCCTTGTGCTACCGAAAGCCTGGGACCCAATTTGCTTCTGCAACTGCATGTCTTGATAAATAAATCTTTGTCTGAATGTAACTACTTGGTGTTTTTATTCCAGCACACCATCTCTTATATCTTTTTCCACCTGTCTCATACTTTGAGAAATCTTTATACATATTGTATTCACTAAATGTGGACATACCCCTGAGGTTCTAACTCTGGCTATCTTCTCTTTTTCTCTCTTTACTCTCTCCCTGGTGATGTCTCCAGCTCCCTTGGGTTCAACAACCTTCTCTGCGTAGATGACTCCAGGATCCACATAAACATTCCCTAGTCTCTCTCCCTTGTGAGACTCTCACAAGTGAAATTGTCCTGCCCTTGAGGAACTTACAATCTAGCTACAAGAGAAAATGTGGTTGTATAGGTTTATACAAAGTGGGAGAAAAAAGATAATGTGGGCAAAGATGACAGTAGCATTAGGGGGATCGAGAAAGGCTTTCATGTAGAAAATGGCATCTGAGATGAGCCTTGAAGGAAAGCAGGTATTTTAAAAGACAGTGGTTAAAAAAAAAAAGACAGTGGTGAAAAGGGGAAAAGGGACAACAAAAAGGTTGTCATGAGAAACAACCAATACAAAGCCATAGAGATGGGAGGTGGATTGCTACATATAAGGAACAAAAAGAAAGCCATTTTGTATGGACATCGTGTGTTTGAATTCGAGTAATATACAATAAAGCTAGAAATGTAGGTTAGGGTCAGAGCCTGAGTCACCATTCCTATACAGACCCTCCTCAATTTCATCTACCTAAGTTCATTCATAGGATTTGACAATTCACTATTAATAGCTATATAATTTATTAAAGTGATCAGATTACATTAAAAAAAAGATGCTCATCGCGTAATGCTCTTATAATTATCTGTGTTAATGCCTTATTGCTTTTACTAAACCATAAGCTCTATGGGGACAGGGACTATGTCTCATCTAAATTTTGTTTCTTCCCATTTTCTTAGCATAGTGATTTGTACTATGTAGATATTTAATAGATGTTCATTGAATGAATAAGTACTTGGCCATATTCCCAGAAGCTAAGAGAATTCTAGATAGAACTAAAGAAAATCACGCAGAAGGTCCAATATACATTTTCTCCTTTCAGTTCTTCATTTGGAAATTTGTGTTTATCAGGAAAGTAATGCTGTGTCTATATGACACCAAGACAGCAGTCAGTCCAACTGACTAGCTAAGTGCAATTAATAAATTCACTTGCCCAACTTTACTATATACAAAAAAAAGTACACACATATATGCATTCACATGCAAGCAAAGGCTATAAAACTACAGGGTTTTTTTTTAAGGTGAATTCTATCAAACATGTTTTTGTCCAAACTAAATTGAGAGCATTTTCTTCTAGGGGATGCTTTGTTATATGAAAAGCAGTAAAAGGAAGTAAAGATGGTTAATTTCCTGCAATTATGCCCAAGGGTTCTTTAAAAATCAATGAAACTGTTTTGAATAATTTCACTAATTTAATATTCATCTTCTCTGATCTCTCTCTCTCTCTCTCTCTCTCTCTCTCTCTCTCTCTCTCTCTCTCACACACACACACACACACACACACACACACAAACACACACACACACACACCCATCCAACTTCAACAAAATGTAAGCTTCTTTAAGACAGGGAAACTTTTGGTTTTTAATGATGTACTCCCAATTCAACAAACATTTATTGAGCACCTACTGTGTGCTAGGCACTGGAGATACAAATGTTAAAATTAAACAGTCCTGGTTCCTAAGGAACTTACATTCTGCTGAGGAGGATATAGCATTACGTAGACAGGTGTGTGTGTGTGTGTGTGTACACATACACATATATACATATATTATATATACATATATATAATAAAATAGTCTGAGGGATGAGAAAAAAGTAATGACTAGACAGATCTGGAAAAGTTTTCATTAATAAATATCTGTTGCATTTAACCTTGTCCTATTCAATAAAATGACTATAAAAGAAATGTATCATATAGGCCTCACTATTCCAAAGCTTACAATCTAATTGGGAAAACAATATATCTACACACAAATATTCTAGTAATAGGGAGTCCTTCACATAGAAATCTTTGTCCTTGGGTTTATCTAACCCTGGACTACTGTGTTTGATTGCTTCTGAGTCTAGCTTATCTAATCTGTTCCACTGATAGAATATTTTAAACCAGTACCATTTGTTTTGATGATTGATGCTTTAATATACAGTTTGTACTCTAGTAATTGCTATGTTCTCTTCATTCCTACTTTTTTTCTCATAATTTCCCTTGAGATTCTAAACATTTTATTATATATGATAAAAAGTTAGTAGGAGTGGTACAAATAATAAATGCCATTAGAATTTAATGAAGAGGAACTTCAATGAAGACTTGAGAAGCCAGGGAAGACTTTGTGATAGAGGTAGGTCCTGAACTGAACCTTGAAGAGGTGGAGGTGAAGGGCAAGGACATTCTAAGTATATTAGAGGGAAAATGAAGAAATTAATTTGGCTAAAGAAGAGTCCCAGAGAGGCTCAATGGCCTGCATAAAGTCACAGTTTGTTAATTTAAAAATAATTAGAACTATTGAAAAATCGAATGGGCTTCCTCCTCTGAACATAGTGAATTCCTGTTCATCAAAAGTATTTAAGGAAAGGTTTTCTAGATATTATATGCCATAATCTTGTAAGAAAAGCCTGTTATCATTGAAGTACAATAGGCTCTGTAGCATAGAGGAAAGAACAACAGATTGAAGAGTGAGAATTTTTGAATGTGAATCTAAATTCTGCTGTATATTTACAATCATCTTGGACAAGGAATTTCCTCCACATTAGCCTTCTTCAAGCAAAAGCTGAATGACCATTTGTCAGGTGTGTTGTAAGCAGGGATGTGCTGGTAAATGTCTAACTACCACCTAACTCTCTCTCTCTCTCTCTCTCTCTCTCTCTCTCTCTCTCTCTCTCTCTATTTCTCTCTCTCTTTCTCTTTCTCTCTCCGTATGTGTGTATATATATGTATATATACATACACATATATATACACACACACATTATACTTTAAGTTTAATCTGCATTATTAACATTTTCTCCATCACTTTCTTAAGTCTAGACACTCAACAAACAACAAATTAAGTTCTAGTTTGTAGCATTTGCCAGTTTCCAAGATGTACAGGTTCGCACTGGAAATTTAACTACTGCCTCTCATGAACCAGTATGAGCTGACTCAAACTCACCCTTGGTTGTTAAACACCTACTATGTGCCAGGCTTCATGCTAAGTGAAGGAGATAGAAAAAAGAAAAAAAAAACAATCCCTTCTCTCAAGGAGCTCACAATCTAATGTGGGATATGATTTGCAAATAACTATATACAAACCAGAAATAAAAGGCTTCTTTTCCCAGTCTTCTTTAATGCTAGTACCTTCCTTCTGAGACTATTTTCAATTTACCTTATACACATCTTGTTTGCACCTAGTTGTTTATGTGTCACATTCCTCATGAGATTGTGAGTTCCTTGAGAGTTAGGACTCTTTTCCCGTCCTTCTTGGTATCTGGAGCAATTAGCACATACTAGATGCTTAGCTCACTGAATTCACTCAACTTTCTTCCTTCATATATTTCCCCAATTTTCTTCTTCTTAGATGGAATCCCATGACTCCCCCTACATATTCTCCTTCGCAGTTCTTACTCCTTGTGATTACCTTATCCTGAATATAACCTTAGTTCCAAAACCCATTGTTATGGGACTCTCTCCTCATCGGTGGAAATGAGTGCCCTACCCTATGGTTACATTACTATTAACCTTCAGCACTTAGCACAATTCTTGGACCACAGTAGGTGCCTAGTAAATGCTCGTTGACTTGATAAATTGTAGATAATCACAAAGAGAAGGCATTACCATTAAAGGGGACTGAAGGGAAAAAATTCTCATTCAAGTACAGGTTAAATTAAATAACTAGTAACCGCCCTTCAAATTCTAGCTCTCTGTGATTCTTAAAAGTTTTTCTATCATAAAGATAAGGTTAGATGAATAGTATAAAGTCATTTTAGAAAGTGCCTTCAATGTCGACATGAGTATTTTTGACATTGTCCAGTAGACAGTGAGAAACCACTGGAAGTTTCTGAGCCAGAAAGTGGCATGGGGTGGTGCAGTATGACCTTGGACTGGGAGTCAAGTCACCTGGGTTCTATTCCTTTCTCTGCTATTAACTAGCCATGTGACCTTGGGAAAGTCAATTAATTTTTCTGAGGCTTCATTTCCTCATCCACAAAATGAGAGGCTTGCACTCATTGAGCTCTAAGGTCCCTTCCAGTTCTGACATTCTATGGTTCTATTATTGTCAGTGCTTAGCACCACCCTGGTTACAGCTGTGTTTAGGAATGATTTGGGGGATGATAAGAGATTGCATATGAGGGCTAAGAAGGTGTGCCAAACCTCACACAGAACGAGAGAGCTGTTAGTGGAGTATAAAGCTGAGCATTCTCCCATGGTCTATGCCTCCCTGCCACAGTGTTAAAAATCAATGGCCCATTTCTTGGCTTGCCTGAAAAACTGATCGAAACAAGAAGTTCTCTTTACAAAGAAGCTCTGTGGGATTTCCAGAGAGGTTTATGTTCAGGGACTGCCTGTGGTGAGTGGAATAGAGTCTCTTTTTCGAAAACGTGGTTGTTAAAATGTTTCCTAGTTTACACAGCACCAGGAAGCAGAGCTGCACTTCGGTGTTTGACAACGACTTTTTGTTATTGTTTTTTTAAAGACACTTGTGTTTTTCTCCTTAGGTGGATAAGCAAGTCTAAACAGCTTTCCTAAATTAAGAGCCTTAAATAGCCAGTTTAGGGAACTGTTATTACAGCAAGCAGCAGAAGGAGGGGAAAGTACTGGCTTCACTTGAAATTCACAGCTAATATGAGCAACCTGAAAGTGTCAAAAAAAAAAAAAAACCTTTCTGTATTGTCTTGGCATCTGACAGGGAATAGATTTCTAAATCATGTGGGAATAGACAAGAAAGATAGCTCGGACACTATGGGTCAATTCAGTAAGTAGCATATCAAATCTAGATCTAGATGGTACCTCAAAGGTTATCTAGAGGCTCAGAGAAGTTAAATGACTTGCTCAATACCACAGAGATAGCTAGTGTGAGAGATGGGATTTGAACCTGGATTCTGTTATCATGGAATCAAGTCTCTTTCTATTCTACCACATGAATACACAATGACCTAGAGCCACAAACATCCTCTCATGAGGCCAGTATAAAACATCTCAAAAAATTAACCATTTTAAGACCTTGTTTCCTCATCTGCAAATAATAATAATAATAGCTAGTATTTATACAGCACTTTGAAATCTGTAAAATGCTCTATGTAGATTATCTTACTTGATTTTCAAAGCATATGAGTAAGGAAGGTGGGATTACTTTCCATTTTATAGAGGAGAAAAGGAGGGTGAGAGATTAAGTGACTCTCCTGGGTCGGATACTAAACGTTTGAGAGGGGATTTGAACTCAGGTCTTCCTGGTGCCAAATCAGGCATAGTACCCACTAAGCCACTTACCAAAGCTAGATGATCAGACTATATGAGCTCGAAGTTGCATAAGTGAAAATTACATGTGGGGGAAAAAATTAACCAACATAATGAAAGATAAACAGCAGAAATCGGTTTCCCAACAACTTGGCTAGCAACTGCTGTGGGGGTGAAACACCAACACAAGCCCAACAACAAGGACACTGCCAGCACAGATTCTTTTGATCTGCTTTACTAAAGAAAGTAAAGTTAGGGGATTAACAATCTTATTTCAATGCAACATACAAATATCATTCACTTAGTTCAGGGGAAAGGGCCAGCACCCTGAACTTTGGAATACAAACAAATTACAAACATACTTTATAAATAGACCAAATACAATTCATAGTTACCAAGAAGGCATCAAAATCTGGGTTCACAAGCTGGAGGGCTCTTAACTACAGCTGCCCAGAGTCTCCACATCAACACTCCTCCAAGAGTGAGAGCCCCAAGCAAATAACTCTGTTTGATAAACAAATGACTGTTTGATAAATAGCAAGTAGTAGAACAGATTGACTGGAAGTGTATGAAGGAAGGAAAATATGATTGTAAGCCTACAAAGGGAGGCTGGAGCCACACTGTGAAGGTCTTTAAATTATAAACAGAAGCATTTGTATTTAGTCATAGAGGAAAAGGGGAGCCACTGAAGCTTTTTAAATAGGGTAATGACATGATCAGACCAATGCCTTTGACAACTATTTGGGAAATGGATTGAAGAGAAGAGAAATGAGGTAGGAATACTAATTAGGATGCTATTGCAATGATACAGGTAAGAACTGAAGAGTGAGCATTTGTAAGAGATGTTGTGGAGGTAGAACTGACAAAGAACTTGTCACCTGATTAAATATAAAAGGTGAAGGAGAGAAGAAAAGGATTTGCTTATGGTCACAATGGTAAGAAATAGCAGAACTAGGAAGCTCTTCATTCCAAAGGAGTTAGCAGTGTAGAACGGAAGCTAGAAAAACTAACATGATCTTGGCTTTAATTAAGAGAAGCATTGCTTCTAAGAATGAGGAGGTGTGTGACAAGTGAAAATTTCAAGAGACAGAGTTTCTGGGTAATTAATAATCAATTTATTAATTGTAATTATAGCATAATCAATAATCCATAAACTGAGGTCAGTGATTTCTCTTGGCAGCCAAAGACCAAACTTGGAGGCCACTAAATGCTTAAACACCCTTGGAAAAGGGGTTGTTCCTGACAGGTGGAAATCAACTCTGATTGGTTAACAATTAATGAAGGAATATATATCATAATGAGAGGTAGGTTTATTCTAATGAGGGGCTGGGGGAATGAGACCTTGAAGTGAGGCTACTGACTTTGCACAGCCCTCCCTCACTTAAATCCACTTCACTTGAACGTCATGGTATCACCTCCCTGACGTCAGTGGTCTTTTCAAGAAGGAAGGACAAATAACAACAATCTGAGTAGAACGATGGGCCAGAATTCACCTAGATTTGATTCTCTTTACTCTTTAATCAGAGCTAAGCTTTCTCAGGTAGGTGGAGTCCCACCCAAGATTGAGGAGAATGTCTCATTGTCAGCGCTGTCCTTCACAAGGAAGTAAAAAGGAAAAAAATTCTTTGGGTATAAAAATTGGTTATTAATAAAATAAGAAAATAATCATTTTTGGGGGTGATAGTTCTGCTATACCCTATCCTACAGTTATATCTCATTTAAAATATACTGTTCAGTTGTTCATGCCACAGTTTAAGAAGGACATTGATAAGCTGGAGATTATTTATGCCTAATATCAGCATAGCACCCCCTCTGATACTACTTCCTCAACTCCTATACATATTAGTAAGCTGGTGGATACTAATACTCTAGGAGCAGCAGGCAACTAGGTGTTCAATAGAGAGTTAGGCTTGGAGCCTGGGACACCTGATTTCAAATTTGACCTCAAATACTAACTGTGGCATTTTAGGAATGGCACCAAACCTCTATTTGTTGCAATTTCCTCATCTGTAGAATAGGGATAATAATAGCACCTATCTCCCAGGGTTGTTGTGAGGGTCAAATGAGATAATAACTGTAAAGTGCTTAGCGCAGTGCTGGGCACATAGCAAGCACTATATAAAAGTTAGCTATTATTATTATTTAACCTTTGTTTGCCTCAGTTTCCTCAACAACAAAATGAAGATAGTAATAAATAGCACATACTTTAAAGGGTTGTTGTGAGGATTAAATGAGATAATATTTATAAAGTACTTAGCACGGTGCATCGCAGGTAGTAGATGCTATATAAATGCTCATTCCGTTCTCTTGAGTTATTTCTCCAGAAGGTTGCTGGGGTTTCTAATACTGTCACTCATGAACCCCCATCACTGTATTTCCCATTGATTATCAGCCAGATTTAATCAGCTTTTTAGAAAGAGCTTTTACTCAGCAGCTATAGCTAGAACAGTTGTTACAGAAACAATCTTTAAGCTGTAGATTCTCCCCTTGTATATGCAAGGTCTCTGAGGAGAATTGGCTCAAACTTACAGTAAAATGGTAATGAGGCACATGTATAGAGAAAATGCTTGACAAAAGGTAACTCATAGCTCCTGGTTACTGGTGATACCTTTCATCCTTCTTGCAGTTCTCAGGAAGTTCCCCTTAGATGTAGCTCTCTACTGGAATCTAAGAGTTGGTACCCTTGCAGAATCGTGAAGTTACTTTTCTTCAATATGGCTCCAGTGGATGCTACAAGACCAAAGGGATCTCCAAGTATTCTGACTCTTTGAAGTTTCTAAGACTGGTCCATACCTAGTGAGTTTCATCACTGAATACTCTCTCCACTTTTCTCAGGAGATTTTCTGTTGGCCCTCAGAATATCTCTTTCTACTCATTCAGTCTCTCTGGTAACAAAGTTAACATGAAATGGGAAGAGAAAGAGAGAGGTACTATCTTTTACTCAAAGTGAATTCTCTCTCAAGGGTCAGGAATCCTCATCTCCTGAATTTGAACTCAGCTGCCTACAAGCATAGTACCCCTTACAATCCTCAGACTTGCTGAGTTCAAACTTAGTCTTAGATATTTACTAGCTGTGTGATCCTGCAAAAGTCACTTAACCATTATCTGCCTCAGTTTCCTCACCTATAAAATAGAGATAAAAATAATACCTACCTCCCAAAGCTGTTTTGAGGATCAAATGAGACATATGTAAAGTGTTTAGTGTAGCGCTTGGCACATAGTAGATCAGGGCTGTCCAACCTTAGGTTTTAATTGAAACAATAAACAATATATTTTGATTTGCCATTTTAGTGACAGCTCTGAGGTAGCTTGGCTTCGTTTACTAAAGCATTTATGTAAATTTCTATGTTTATAGGAGGGCCGCATTTTGGACAGCCCTGTAGTAGATGCTTAATAGATGCTTGTTTCCTTCCCCCAATCAACTGACTGCTTCCAAACTAGCTAGCTGTTTTTGCATGTAACCCAAAAGGCTTGATTTCATCTTATTTAGTAAATCAAAAGATAGTTCCTGTTTGATGCCATCTGTCTTTATCCAGTGACCCAAAGCTCCTATTATTCTCTCAAACTAAGCGTTTATTCCCACCCAGTTTTCTTTTGATTGATTGATAGTTTCAGTCATGATGCTTGAGATATTTGTGAGGTATAGCCCCCTCTCCCCCTACATACACACACACACACACACACACACACACACACACACACACACACACACACACACACAGAGTTTTATCAGGAAATTTTTTTTTAATTTGTTTTCCCCAGTTACATGTAAAAACAATTTTTAACATTCATTTTTAAAATTTTGAATTCTAAACTGTCTCCCCATTCTTATCATTGAGAAGGCAAGCAAATCAATATTTCCATGTTAGTCATGTTGCAAAAGAAAAGACAGACCAAAAAAAAACCCTCAAGAAAATAAAGCAAATAAAAAAAGCATGCTTCAATCTATATTCAGACACTCTCAGTTCCGTGTCTGGTGATGGATCGCATCATAAGTCCTTCAGAGTTGTCTTAGATCATCGTATGGATGAGAATAGCTAAGTCATTCACAACTAATCATCTCCTAATATTGCTGTTACTTTGTACACAGTACATTTCACTTTGCACCAGCTCATGTAAGTCTTTCCAGATTTTTCTGACAGCATCCTGCTCATCATTTCTTATAGCACAATAATATTCCATCACGATCACATAGCACAATTCATTCAGTCATTCCCCAATTGATGGGCCTTTTCCCAATTTCCAGCTCCCTGCCACAAGAAAAGAGATGCTATACACATTTTTTGTACATAAGAGGTCCTTTTCCCTTTTGGTTTTTAATCTCTTTTTGGATACAGACCTAGTAGTGGCACAGCTAGGTCAAAGGGTTCGCACAGTTTTATAGCCCTTTGGACAGAGTTCCAAATTGCTCTACAGAATGGTTGAATCATTTCACAACTCCACTAACAGTTAATGTCTCATTTTTCCCCACATTCCCTCCAATATTTGTCATTTTCCTTTTCTGCCCTATTAGCCAATCTAATAGATATGAGGTATTACCTCAGAATTGTTTCAAATTGCCTTCCTTTAAATCAATAGCGATTTATCACACCCTCACATGAGATTACTTAATCTGAAAACTGTTCATATCTCTTGATCATGTATCATTTAGGGAATGGCTCCTATTTTTGTAAATTTGAGCCAATTCTCTGAGAAATGAGACTTTTGTCAGGGAAATTTGCTTCAAATTTTTTTTCACAGTTGTGACTGAAAAATGCATTTCCCTCCATCCTATGTCCCCCCATTTATTCTATTCTTTCTCTCTCTCCTTTCTTTCACCCTGTCCTTCCTCAAAAGTGTTTTGCTTCTGACTATGATCTCACTGAATCTGCCTTCTCTTCTATCACCCCCCTGCCCCATCTCTTACTTCCTTTCCCTCCTTCTTTCCTGTAGAGTAAGATAGATTTCTATACCCAATTAATGTGCATATTATTCCCTCTTTGAGCCAATTCTGGTGAGAGTAAGGTTCACTCATTGGATTTTTGTACCTCTTTTACCATTTGGCTTATTCTTTGGATGTTGAAGCTTTAACTTTGTTATCTTCTTCTTCTTCCTTATCACCACTCTAACTTTCTATGCTTATGATTTTTTTCTGTTGTTTGCTCATTTTTCCAATCTATTTCTTGACTTTTAACTCTTTGTTAAAGTGGGGCTCTGCTTCCAGGATGGAGGGCAAACTATCCCAAGCATCAGGGGTTTTGTGCAACTGGTTTCAGAGATACTTCTAGGGTCTGTAAGTTTTCAGTTCATCCAAGGTGGCATGATCTAAGGAAAGGTGTTTACTACTCTCCTAGCCTGTGCTCTGATCTGCCAGTGACCACAAGCACTCTTTTCTGCTGTGGAAGAGAGTGGCCACAAGCTCTGGCATGCTAATGCTCCTCCTTGCCCTGGGACTGCTACCCAGGACTGCAACCCAGCTCTGACAATGGACAAAGCAACAGAGTGCTATCCCTAGTGTCAGCAAAGAGACCCCTGTAACCTCCTTCTGATCACTTATTCAACCCCTTTGCTCTCTGTGGGCTGAGAGTTCTGAAAGCAGCCACTGCTTCTGCTAATTCAGTGGCTCCCAAGGCCTGCTCCTGATTTGCTAGGATCTAGTGTGTGCTGGCACAGCCTGCACTGGACTATGCTCCACACTCACGTGGGTGTGACAGACCTTTCCTGTTGACTTTCTAAGTTGTCTTTGGCTGGAAAATTATTTTACCCTGTCTTTTTGTGGGTTCTGCCACTCCAAGAATTGTTTTTGGCATTATTTAAAGGTGTTTAGAGGGGTTCTGCGGAGAACTCAGGTGAGTTGCTGCCTTTCCTTCACCATCTTGGTTCCACCTCCCAGGAAAAAAAAAATTTACTAATAGTTAGGGATCTACAAAAATGAAATAGGTTGCCTCAAGACGGAAGGCTTCCCCAATAAATTGAAAGGCAACCTGACAAGTATGCTACAGGGCAGATTCTTTTCAGGAAATGACTACTAAGTGACTACTGAGGTCCCTTCCAATTCTCAAATTCTGAGATTCCCTGAAATCTGGCCATCTTTCCACTACACCATATTGCTGATATAATATCACAGGAATAAAACAAATATCAATGATTGGCGACTTAGTGATCAGGGATACCCAAAGGCCATTTGGTAACATGATGTGAAAAGAGAGGTCTGTTGTGTCCCTAAGGCATTTTTCCAGGATATACCAGAGAACCTTCCAGCACTCGTCAAACCAAAAAATCATGACCCACTCCTGTTGATTAATATGGTAGCAAATGATGCTACCAGAAGGAACCTAGAAAGCAATGTTAAACAATATGAAATCAGTTTAAAAATCAAAATTGGCAACTAGGTGGCATAGTGAATAGAGCAGTGGACTTGGAATCAAAGAAGACTCATTTTCACAAGTTCAAATCTGACCTCAGACATGTGCTAACCATGTGGCCCTGGGCAAGTCACTTTACCCTGTTTGCCTCAGTGCCACATCTGTAAAATGAGAGGAGAAGAAAATGGCAAACCATTCAAATATCTTTCCCAATAAAACACCAAAAATGGGGTCGCAAAGAGTCAGACATGACTAAAAATGACTAAACAACAACCACAACACCAAAAAGCAAAAGATCTTTGGGAGAGAAAAGCCTTTTGATTAGAAAATGATCAGTGAATTGAACCTAATGAATCGACAGCAGGGAATTCATAAGAGTAAGGCAGATATGGTAAATGAGCAGCTAGTCTTAGTGAGCCTCCATTGATGGCCATGTGGTTCTTTTGCATTTATTCCAAGAGTTTCATGAATTTGGAATCCTTAAGCTTTGGCAACGGTGCATTTTGGCAGTTTATATCCAGCAACTCACATTCTCACAAGCCTTTCTGTGAAAACAAGAATGTCATTTTATTAAGCATACAAGATTAAAACAGATATTCATCAATTTGACTAGTACTGAGACTTCACTGGACTAGGAAACTCCTTGAATGAAAATACCTTCTACCAATGCAAATTGGCAACTTTTTTGCAGCTTATAATTTTACAGAATTGCCTAGAGCATAGAGATGTTAAGTGTCTTGCTCAGCATCACACAACCAGTATATGTCAAAGGTGAAACTTGAACTCACTTCTTTCTCAAAGTAGGCTTTCCACTTACTATGCCAAGGCTGCCCTTCACATTGTTTCTATTGGGGAAATTTTAGCTCATAGGTAAGTATGCAAGTTATCATCAAAATGAGGAGTGGCTTGCTCAAATAAAGCTATTACACTGAGAACTTAGCTTTCACAACTTCTAAAAGTAAAACACACTAAAATGCCTATGTCCTTTCACCCAGAAATATCACTGCTAGGGATATACCCCAAGGATATCACTGACAAAATGAAAGTTCCCATATACAACAAAATATTTATAGCAACATGTTTTGTGGTAGCAAGAAATGGAAACAAAGTAGATACTCACAAATAGGGAATGGCCAAATAAATTGTTGTACTTAAAAGTGATGAGATGGTATCGTGCTACAAGAAATTGTTAATGTGATGTATATAGAGAGGCATGAGGAGACTTAAATGAATTGTTATAAAATACAACAATAAGAACCAGGAAAACAATATACATATATATATATGTATATATATATAGGCATTACGATGATGTAAACGGAAGTAACAAATATTGAAATTTAATGTTCTAAAATTATAACAAAGATTAGCCCTAGAGAAGAGATCATTGGTGATCAGTAAGATTGAGATTATTGGACATTGGTGAGAAGAAATCAATGAATGATTGGTGAGAAGAAACATTCCCACTTCTTTATAGGGGTGGGGAGCCTATAAATGTGCAATGTTGCATGTAACATCAATTTTTTTTGTTATACTGGTAATTTGCTGGTTTTTTTCCTTCCTATCTTTATTATAAGGGATGATTTTCTTAGAAAGAGTTGAGAAAAAATACAGTAACATGTATACATATATATGTATGCCTGTGTGATAAGAAAATAAAAGCAATTAATAAAAATGTAGTGGTTTTTTTTAAAATCACACATATTGTTCTACATGGAGGGTGTAACAAATATGTTAGCCCAGGCTGCAGTTCCTGGTATTAAAGGAAGCGCTAATGTTAACGTATGCCTGGACAGTGAGCTAGCATATAGAGCCTATGAACACACTACAATCAGACAGAAAAGACATAAAGAGAAGGGAAATGAACAGAAAAGAAAACTGAGGAGAAAGTCCATGAGTAAGGAAGAAACAAAATTATCACTTTTTGCAGATGATATGAACCCTTAAAGAACTCTAAAGAGTCAATCAAGAAGTTAATTGAACCAATTAATAACATTAATGGACTTGGAGGAATAAAATAAATCCACAAAATCATCAGAATTTCACACAATACCAAATAAAACCCAGCCAGAAGAGATAGAAAAAGAAATTCTATTTAAAATTATTACAGAATGTATAAAATGCTTGGGAGTCTACCTTACAAAATATACACAAGAACTATATAAATATACCTACAAACAACTGTTTACAGAAATAAATAACTGGAAAAATATTCATTGCTCATGGGTAGAATGAGACTATAATAAAATGATAATAATATCTAAATTAATTTATTCAATGGCATAATCAAACTACAATGGATTACTTTATAAAACTAGAGAAATAATAACAATTCATATAGAGATAAAAAAATCAAAGAATTTCAAGATAATAATAACAATAGCTGGCATTTATACAGTGCTTTAAGGTTTGAAGAGCACTTTAAAATATTATCTTATTTTATCCTCACAACCACCATAGTAGGTAGGTAATAGTAGTATGACTGCCATTTTATAGCTGACAAAACTGAGATTGAGAGAGGTTAAGTAAATAACTCATAACTTTCTGCAGTTCTTCCTGATTTCCAAGCCCAACACTCTATCCAGTAGGTGCATTTATTTCAAGAAAACAGTAAAAAGAAATGAGGTTAAAGGGGACCTAGAAACACTATATCTAAAACTGTACTACAAAACAGCTTTAGCAAAACATTTTTTAATGGTTAAGAAACAGAGATTAATCAGCAGAACAGACTGGGTATACAATATACAGAAGCAAATTATCTAATATGCTACCATTCAGTTAACACAAAGACCCTAGCTATTATGATAAGGACACACTATTTGACAAAAACCACTGGGAAAATTAGACAATACCATGGAAGACATGGGATATAGACCTATACTTACCACTTTATACAAAGATAAGCCCCAAATGAATACATGAACTAGATATAAAAAGTCATATCATTAACAAGTTAGAAACATGGAAAAAATTACCTATCAGATCTACAGAGAGAAGAAAAGCTCATGATCAAACAAGAAATAAAGAGGATAATAGAGGATAAGATGGATAATTTTGATAGTATAAAATTTTTAAAGGTTTTGCACAACAAATCTCATAAAGCTAAGATTTAAAGGGAAATAACTGAGAAAAATCTTTGTAAAAAGTTTCTCTAATTAAGGTCTCATTTCTAAGACATATAAGGAAATGATTCAAATTTATAGGAAAAAGAGCCATTTCTCAATTTGTTAAATGTTCTAAGAATATGAATAAATAATTGCCAAGGGAAGAAACCCAAACTGTTCAAAACTATATGAAAAAAAGAAACTCTCTAAGTCACTACTAAAGAAATGAAAACTGAAACAATTCTTAGATTCAACTCATGTGCATCAGAATATCAAAGTTTTTGTGTTTTTTTAAAGGAAAATTATAAATATTAGAATTGCTGTGAGAAAACAGACACATTGATGCCCTCTTGGTAAGACTATAAATGAGTACCATTCTGAAAGGCAATTTGGAATTACATACACAGTTACTAAGCAGTGTGTGCCCAGCTATACACTGCTAGGCCTATACCTAAAAGAAACCAAAAAAAGAAGAAAAGGCCCTTTCTATACAAAAATATTGATAGCAGCACTTTTTGTAGTGCCAGAAATGGAGACTAAGGATTTTCAACAGCTAAAGAATGGCTAATTAAGTTGTGGTATATGAATATAATGGAGTATTCCTTTGCTGTAAGAAATGAAAAAATAGATGATTTCAAAAAGACATTGAAAAACATATAAACTTACATAGAGTAAAGTGAGCAGAACCAGAAGAACAACTTATACTCTGACATCATATTATAAAAGTGAACAATTCTGAAGATTTTTATAAACTAACAAAGACTGAAATGGGAAGAACATTTATATAACAAAACTATACAAACAACTTTGAAAGCTGTAAGAACTAGGATAAATACAATGACCCTTCATTACTCCAAAGGATCAATATTGAAACATGCTACCCATTACAGAGAGGCGATGAATTTATGTAACAATAATACTGCTTGCCACTACTGTGGCTGTGTAGGGCCAATAACAACAGCACACAGAAAGGCTGCTAGCACGGGATCTTTGATCTGTTTTTCTAAGGAAAGCAACTTTAAGGGGTTAACAATCTCACTTTAATCAAATATACATATACCATGTACTTAGTTCAGGTGAAAAGCCAGCAGTGCTTTCAGAGCACAAGACAAGTGTGTGAAGAATTCCCATTATCCTGAGAACACAGGACTGTCTGTATTCTGTAATGTTAGCCTCCTTCACAGCACAGGTGACACTGAGCCTGAACTTTGGTCCATTGTTTACAACTGGACATATCAATTTTGTGAATAATTCCCAGTTGCCTATCCCACTAAAGTCAGTTTTTAAACAGGACCATTCCCATAGGTTAGACAAGGTATTAGAATCTTCTAAAACTCTGTGACTGGAACCAGAAAGGTCATCACTTTCATTTTGCCAAAGATATGGCTATCAAGGGCTAAAGCTATAGGTTTACTTAAGCTACTGAAAAAAGACCTACCTTTCTGTTCTATCCAAAGAAGCCTTCTCAATCTTCTGAGATCTTTCTTGACAATTGCTAAAATACATATATGCTTTCTCTATATTTACTATGATTGTTCAAAGTTGGTCAAAGTTTGAATACCACTCCAACAGGTCTCCCATCCAACCTTGTTACATTATTGACATTAGTGGTCTTGTAAGTCTAGTAGATGTAACAACTACAGATATCAATGCTGAAATCATAAGGCTGCATGTCTAGATTCTGATTGGGAACTAAGCTTGAAAACTACAATAAGGCCCTTGTTACCATCTTCCTATTTATTTCAGATAATGTTTTATCATGAGTCAACCCAATAAAACCATTTGTCTAAAGTGGGGTGGGTGTCAAAATCAAGGGCTTTGACATTCCATAGGTTGTAGATAGATCTATTTAATTGTGTTGGGGCTCTAGTGTCCATTAGTCATTATGTGGTTAACAGCATTCTTTTTGATTAAAGTACAGGAAAGTGGTAGGAGTACTGCAAGTCCTATTGTCCGTATTCAGTGGTCTGAACATCCACAAACAAAATCACCAACTGGCATAGCCAAGCAGAGATAGAATCAGTGTCCACTGCTGGAAGCACTCTCATTCTATCCTGCTGCTGAGAGAAGTAGAAGACTAGGATATCCAGCACATGATCCAAATTAACTTGAATTATTCAGGATTTTGATCCTAAAAGCAATAGGGAGTCATTAGAGTTTATTGAGTAAAGGGATGACATAGACGTGCACTTTAGGTAAATCACTTTAGCAGCTATGGAGAACATGGATTAGCGTGGAATGTTATTTAAGGTAGAGAGACCAAATATGGAGCTGTTTTAGTAATCCAAGCAATAGTTGCTGATGTGGCTTTGAGCACCGGTTGGGGTTTTTTTTGTTTATTTGTTTGGGGGTAGAGGAGTTGGTATACTCAATGCTGTCAGCTAGCATCTACCCAGGGGATATAATGCTGATAATGAATCATGCCAAAAGGATGAGGTAAATTGTTTGCTAAAAGTTCATGGTTCTTGCCTAGTATGTTACTCTATTAAGCTGGTATCCAGGTCTTTCCAATAGAAGATTATTCTAACACAATCAATAGTTATACCATTTGTTCATCCCATAATTGGAACCAATTCACTTTCACCCATAGAAACTGTCTACGTTGGGCTTTTCACCTCACTCAGTCCAAAGAGCACCTACCTCTCAGGGTTGTTATCAGGATCAAATGAAATCATATTTGTAAAGTCCTTAGTAAAGCCCTTCTAATGTCATTGGTCCTCTTCAAGAACAAAGGACAAACAACAGCAATGTTCTCTGTCCTCTATTCACATTTATGCTTCTGCCTATCAGGCCGGGAAACATGGTCTTCCAGCAAAATGAGTTGTAAAATATTTTTGAGCAGATTTGTCTTCTAGAAATACTCATTTTCCACCACTATATGCCTTCCTGACCTCAATCTTATCTCTTTTGGCATATACCCCATATATTTTGTCTTCATTATAATCCAGAGCTAAACAGTTTGGCCAGTCAAGAGATGTATCTGCCATCACTAGTCAGTCAGATTCATCCAAAGCTGCTCACTCTATTCTAGGGATTTCTTCCCAATCTAGCCAATACTTATGTTCAACATGGGGATCCAGAACTATAGCTCAGACTTCTTTAAGTCCTCTGAAATCGCCAGAGGAATAGAAACCAACAGAGAGAAACTTAATGGCTGACATGGTCTTATCTAAGAGTATGAGTGTCTGTATGTGTATGCATGTATCTGTGTGTGTATGTTCAACAAACCTTTTTCACTGCAGTTAAGAATGAGGTTCATATGTGGTCTCCCTTCCCTACCCCTTTCTCTGTACTTACATCTTCTTCTCACACACCCTAGTTATAAGAGCAAGTCCCACACCTTTCTTCCTTTTTTCTATACTAGTACATCCGTTTTGCCCTCTATTTTCTTTTCTGCCTTAAAATCCTCAGTACAGAATCAGTCCACCTCCAGGTCTTCTGTTTTCTTTTTTTACTTTCTCAGTATTATTTTAAAGCATTAAGGTTCTTAAGAGATATTTGTTTCTCCCAATTAGAATGATAGGATTATGTTATCAACAGTCACTTTCAATTATTCAAATGAATTTACCTTTCTAGATTTCTCTTAACATAAAATGTTTATATTTTGTAAAATATGTGTTTATATTTCAGAATTTAGTCAACTCTGCTCTTATCATCAGAAATGCTTGTAGATTCTCTATTCTATTAAAAGACTATTTTCTTCCCCCAGGCCCCCTGGCCAATTCTCCTGCAGAATTATACTCAGCTTTGCAGAGTAAGCTACTCTTGGTTGTAAGTCCATATCTTTTATCTCTTAGAATATTGTATTCCAAGATCTCCTCATATTTAAAGTAGAACTTGTGTGATCCTGAGTCTAATTTCTAATACTTGAATTCATTTTTTCTAGGTACTTAAAGTATTTTTTTCTTTGATGTGAAGCTCTGGATTGTATCTGTGATTATTCTGGGACTTTTCCTTTTGGGGTTTCTTTCAGGAGTGTATTGCTCAATATTATCTTTACTTAGCTCTCTAGTTCGGATTGATCTGGGCCATTTTAATTTATGGTTTCTTGAAACATGTTGACCTGTTGTTCTGTTGGAGTCCTAATAGCACTGTCCCTACCTCCAACTCTCCAACTTCATTATAGGCTCACTGTACCTAACTAGATTGCAGCTCCCCACCGCCCCCCCCCCACCCACCAATGTCCTAACTTCTTCATATATACCTCACTGCTCACTAGAATAACAGGTGTGCTCCTGAATTCTTAGTTCCCACAGAAACAGCAGGCATGTCCATGTGATGAGATCACAGCCACTGCCCCGAGACCCATTCCCACAGAAACAAGTGTGTTCTTGTATTCAACCACAATAACATCATCCACTTAGCCCAAGACAGAACCACAATATCTGACTATCCATCTTCACCAGACAGGACCACAATAGCTAGCCAATCAGAAGACAGCATCACCAGGATGTAGAACAGGATGCTTGACCACCTAACCATAGAAGGGGCCCACCCTACAATAGCGCCTTTGCAGTAATAGTAAAGAACTGACCTAGAGTGAACTTATTACTTAGAGAGGTTTATTATAATACCATTATCATATATACATACCCTTCTAACTATATGCATTATGGGTAACCACATGCACAGTTCTACTGAGGCTGGGACTCCTCCTCCATTACCTAATCTCTTAACAAACTCCTCCTGCCTTTTTGATATTAATCATATTCCTATATTTTATGTAACTTTTGATTGTGTAATCAGCATCATATTCTCTATAAAACTGTATGTCTTGCCTTAGTGAAGTTGCTAATTTCTCTAAGGGACTTAGTCACTCACCAGAGCGTGAAACCTCAAAACTATAATAAATTTATCCAACTGGCTTGGAGTCCACCTGAGTCTTTGAAATTCTTTAGAGTCATCCCACCTCAACTCTACCCAAACCTCATCAGTTCTTTTTTAATCATGTTTCTCAAGTAGTCGAGTAATTCCTAAATTATATCTTTTTGACATGTTTTCCAAGTCCTTTTTTTAATATCAGATATCTCACAGTTGTTCGTTGTTCCATCTTTTTATTTTATTCTAATATTTCTTGCTGTATCATGTGGTCATTGATTTATGTTTAATCCATTCAAATTTACAGAGTATGTTACTTGGGTAAAGCTTGCCACTTTCTGTTGTAATCTATTTATTCTTTTTCCAATTCTTTCTTCCAGGGCTTTTATTTCATTTTTTATGTCTTGCTTCATTTCTTCTAGGTATTAATGTAGTTCTTGTGTAAAATAGTTTTCCCCCTCCTTTTAAGGTTCTATTGGCAGTTGCTTTGCAGTTACTCCTTCCTTCTAGGTTAGATTTTTGGCAACTCTATCTACAGTAATTCTTTTTTTTTTCAATTTTTTTTATTTAATATATTTAGTTTTCAGCATTGATTTTCACAAGAGTTTGAATTACAAATTTTCTCCCCATTTCTACCCTCCCCCACTCCAAGATGGCATATATTCTGGTTGCCCTGTTCCCCAGTCAGCCCTCCCTTCT
>CM053625.1:195536903-195564216 GCA_028646595.1 Phalanger gymnotis
TTTTGGTCTTCTTTGTCACCAAAGAAAGATTCCAAAGTCTGAGAATGAATCTGGGTGCGTTTTCGCTGCCTGGCCATGTTCCCAGCCAACTTACTTGACCCTTGAGTTTTTCAGCGGGGTATGACTGCTTGTAAAGAGTTCTATGTTCCAAGCTTGAGGGGATGCACCAGCTCTGCCACACCAGCAGTCCTTCCCCAAGAAACCCCGACCACGACTGGACTTAGATCTTCAGCAGGCTCTTCACTCCTGCTCTGATCTGCCACTTAATTCCTCCCACCAGGTGGGCCTGAGGCCAGAAGCAACTGCAGCTGTAGTTCTGTAGCTGCTCCACCTCTGCTGCCCCCAGGGTGGTTGCCAAACTGCAAACTCTATCCGCCTGTCCCCAGCAGCTTTTCCCACTAACCTTCTCTGTTGTCTTTGGTGTTTGTGGGTTGAGAAATCTGGTAACTGCTGCAGCTCACTGATTCAGGGTGCTAAGGCATGCTCCACCCGGCTCCTGATCTGGTTGGTCCGTGCCACCCACGCTGGGCTCTGCTCCACTCTGCTCCGCTCCCAGCTCTGTGTGTGAAAGACCTCACCCAGAAACCATCCAGGCTGTCCTGGGCTGGAGCCCTGTTTCCCTCTGGTATTTTGTGGGTTCTGCAGTTCTAGAATTGGTTCAGAGCCATTTTTTATATGTTTTTGGAGGGACTTGGCGGGGAGCTCATGCTGGTCCCTGCTTTCTAGCCACCATCTTGGCTCCGCCCCCTACGGTAATTCTTTATGGCAGTTAGTGTCTTCTTCCATTTACTCATCTCTCCAACTTTAATTCCTGATCCTGAGGGTTTATGCTAGGACCATGCCCTATTCCTGCTGTGTTTTTCAGTGGGGTAGTCCAGTTTACTTAGTCTTAATATTTAATATTTGAGTTCCTGGGTTGACCTCCACCTCCTGGGGTTAAGCCCCCTAAGATCTTTGGAGTTCATGATTCTTGCTCTTCATGGTGGAATCTCAAAAAAGAATTCCCAAGACCTCAGAGGTCTAGGGTGTTTCAGTCTGAGTATTATCCCAATCAAACTGGTTATTGCTATTCCCAGTTGTTTCCAAGATCTATACTGTGGACTTTTCACTCTTCTAGGTCTTTCTTGGTAGAGCCCTCTGGTGTAACTAACTGTGGATACAGAGCCTTGAAAGCTATACATTTCTTGAGCCCATCTCTAGTCTCATTAAGAGGCGTCTGGCTCATTTGTGCTGGGGCTAGTTCTACTGGTGGCCACTTCACCTGTCCCCTGTGGGTTTCTGGGTAACATTTCATATAGTTATGGAGCAGAAGAACTCACTGACTATGATTTCTCTTTGGATTTCTTGGTTGTCATTTGATCCAGTGCAATTTTCAGGTCTTTGCTAGAGTATGTATGGCAGATCTTGGCTCTCCGCCTTCTTTCAGCCAACCATCTTGGCTAGAAGTTTAGAACCTTTCCAGTAAATGTTTTCAGTAGAAATGACTATGACCCCACTGCTAGTGCCATCCCTCTGAGATTACATTTCTTTTATATGTGTGTGTGTGTGAGTGTGTATACATGTTCACACACACACACATATACATACACATATGTGCTCACTTGTTTTGCATATTGTCTTCCTCATTAGAACATGAGCTACTCAGGGACTATTTTTGCCTTTCTTTGTATCCCAAGAGCTAAGCACAGTACCTAACATACAGCAAACACTTAATAATGCTTGCTGATTGACTGACAGACTATAGTAGAAAGTGGTCAAAGATAGAGCCAAAAGCCCATTTCCCACCATGAATTTCCATAGGAAAAATGTCCATTGAGAAAAATGGTGAAAATCCTTTTACTTTAGACTAAGTGTGAAAGCTTCAGAATATCATACTTGGTTTTGGTCTTTTGACTACAAGTCCATGCCATCCTTCCAGGATATTCTTAAGAAGAGCTGTCCAAAGAGCAATTGGATTCAGAGTTGTTTGAAGTATTTTGTTTGTTTGTTTGGTTTTGGGTTTTGGGTTGGTGTTTTTTTACAACTTGAGGGCCTCTTCACTCTTGACCTCCTGTGCACTGATTACTGGAAGAAGTCAAGAGTAAGAAAAGGAGAAAGATCCTTTAGGCAATAGTTTAAAAAAAAAACTTGAAATCTTTATACATATGGCAAACCAATAAAAACCCTAACTCACCTTCACAAATACCTACACACATGCCAGCATAAAGCATGACCATTATGTAGCTATATAAACTTATGTTTCCAAACTAATGAAGTACCAATAGATAATTCTGAAACACTGAGGACAAATTAGAGGAACTGTGACACCACATGGACAGTAATGTGGCAGATAACAATGAGGCCAAGCATTTTCTGCCTGAAAGAGACTTCAGAAGAAAATCACACACCAAGTAGAGCAAATTAAGAGAATTCTTAGTCTAGTCCAACACATTGCTGCTTGTCACTTACTGGACTATTGCCATCTGAACATCCAAATTTTCTTCTCATGAGGTCGTCTCCCTTCAGACCTTGTGATTATTGATTTTACCTTGATTTTGCATTAGATAATGTTTCCCATGTCTGGGCCTTTCAGATTTATGATTTATCTATCTTGTTCACAGTATGATTCTGACACCTGTCTAGGTAGGGGTAGGGACTTCTTAGCTGCCCTAGTCTCCAAACCAGAAAAGATTAAATCAGGACCATGGATCCAATCAGTCCCTGCTCTTGATGGGAGCCAACCCTGGTCCTGTGCCTTTAACAGCTATCTGACCCTAGACAACTTAACCTCTCTGAGCCTCAGTTCCTTCATTTTAAAATTGAGATGGAAGATCCCTTCCAGTGTTCAAAATCTGTGATTCTGTGACTTGATTTTTAATAAAGGTCCCTTTCATCTCTAAATCTGTGATTCTATGATCTATCAAAGACTATAGAGAGAACAGGAAAAGCCAGTGATAACACAGGCATTTACTAATGCACCATGTTTCAAAAGTTTGTCTGTTTATATGTTGGTTGTTTGGAATGGGGAATGCATTTTCTCATGGGAACATGGTAGTTAGGTCCCTAGCTAACCCACAATAACATCTTTAACCCATAATGTAGCTAAAATTAACTTTGTTTTTTTAGTCCCTCCTTTCCACATGACTCATCTACTCTGCATGATCTATGTGGTCTTCCTAACACCATTCCTCTACTTCTTATTTTTTCTCCCATTTTTCCTCCTATTGTTTTTTTCTTCCTGCTTTTAACCTTTTTCCTTCTCTTTCATTCACTCAAAAAACATTTATTAAGCTCCTACTGGGTACAAATCATTTTTTCTTCTTTCTTTTGTGTTACTCCTTTTCTTTCTGTACTCCCTCTTTCTTTTCCTCATTCTCTTTTTATTCTCTTCCCACGATGTTTGGTTTAATTACAAGTTAAATTATATTTTTTTCACTAGTATAGGCATATAAATACTTTATATAATGTTGTTTCTATTGGAAAATATTTTTGTTCTATTGTGACATAGATTAAGTTGAGTGTTCCTAAGTTGATGGGTTTGCTGCCTTTATAACTAATTTTAGCATTCAGCAGGTAGTATTGGCCATATTCACATGCAAAGAGA
Organism: Phalanger gymnotis; assembly: GCA_028646595.1. Classification (NCBI taxonomy): domain Eukaryota; kingdom Metazoa; phylum Chordata; class Mammalia; order Diprotodontia; family Phalangeridae; genus Phalanger; species Phalanger gymnotis. The sequence goes on from CM053625.1 coordinate 195,540,487, forward strand.
AAGTGAGTATTTACCTGCAAAGACTGTTATCCTCCCAGCCAAATTCAGTGAAGGAGGCCAAGGGATGGCCCAAAAAAGGCAATTAGCTAGTAAATGCTGGCTTTCTAATTCAATGTTTTCTTCTTATAGTTGTCTTTTCAAACTTTGATGGCACTAACAGATACTATAGATTCCTCACTATTTCAGCACAATCTGTAAAACAGTATAAAGTATATTTTTTCTATGCTTTTAGTAGTTCTCCTCTCTTGTGGACTCTTGGAGTTTTCTGATTCATAAAACTAGGAGTACTCTTTCTGACTTAACTAGCTGTTTTTCCAAATAATCTAAAAACTGAGGTTTAAGTTTGGGGGCAGATTGTATTTTGACTCTGTGGTTTTTTTGCCTTGCAAAATCATCACAAGAAAGATCACATTTTCATTCATGTTAGCCTTCTTTCAACCTGTGTTTTTGAAAGATCCTAACTGGTATTTCAATTGCTCTGTCTTGTCCCTTCTCAGTTATCCTTAGGCATAAGATTTTACAATAGTCACCTGACAAAATAGCTACTGGTTAGGCAAAATAGATATTGTTTGTTCCTCTCCTCACATGGAAATCTGAGAAAAATTATACATACAACAAAGTCTTGGAGCAGTTTCAAGCTTTAATAGCTTTAACTGCACTAAGACCTTTGGAACCTTCTCTACAATAAAATATAATTTATCAAAAGAAGAAAGGAAAACAAAACTAGAAATTTAAAACTTTACAACTGTAAGAAACAGGACTAAAGAAATGACAGCAACAACAACCAACCAACCAAAATTGATATAGTATTTTACAGTTTATTACTCTGCACATGGTCAGGCTGCCTGCCATACTGAGATAGGCATACTGAGAGCAGATAAGATGCTCTTCATCATGTTTGGATGAGATACATCTGACTTTTTGCAGATGGGATAGGCATATTTCTGCACCGGATCAAAACTGCACTGTAACCAAAACATCACATGTTTTTATGTGGGGGAAGGGAGAAATACTGAGAAAAGACTTGTGATGAGGAACAAAAAAGATGATCATTTCTTCTTTGAAGGGCTTGTATTTAGAGAGGAATTAGACTTATTCTGGCCTAGAAGGCAGAACTAGAAGCAATGGGTTGGAGTTGCAGAAAGGAAGATCAAGGTTTCATGAAAGTAAAAACTTACTAATAATTAGAGTTATCCAAAAATGGAATAAGAGATCCCTGGAAGTAATGGTTGCCCTCCCCCACTAGAAATCTTTCAAGCTTAAATAAACATGTGTTGGATATGTCATAAAGGAAATGTTTTTTTCAGGTATTGATTGGATTAGCTGGCTTCTTTTTTTCTTTTATTAGTGTTTTTAAAAGTTTTGTTGATGTGTCCTATTATTATATTACAAACATTTGCAAATTACTCTTGTTTCATGACAGCTCTCTTGTGATAAAGTAAAATAATTAAGTAAAATTAATAATCTAATGACTTCATCTAAAAGTTTATAATTGCACTTCTGTATCTTCTACTTTAAAAAAAATAACAGAAATCTATTTTCTCTCCCTCCCCAACTTTTAAAAAAATAAAAAATAAAAACAAAAACCTTGTAATAAATATGCATAGTCAAGCAAAACAAATTCCCTCAGTGACTGTATACATACATACATACATACATACATATAAGTATATGCATGTGCATCTTATTCTGCACCCTATAATGGATAGCATGTTTAATCATCAATCCTCCAGAATTATGAAAGATAATTGTATTGATTACGGTTTTTACAGCTTTCAAAATTGTTTGATTTTACAATGTTGTTACTGTAAAATTGTTCTCCTGGCTCTGCTTATTTCATTTCCCAGCAATTTACAAAAGTCCTCAAAATTATTTATTTTTTTAAGATTGATGTTATAAATCATTCTCTCAATTCTTACTTCCCTCTGCATTAGTTCACATGTCTTTCCATGTCTTTGTGAAATCCTCTATTTTTTCACTTCTTACGGCAGAAGTCCTCCATCACACTCATCTACCACAGCTTATTTAGTAATGCCTCAGTTGTTAGCTTCTTCATTTCCAGTTTTTCTGCCACCACAGAAAAGGTGTCTAAAGTCCTTTCTAATGTTGAGGTTCTAAAATTCTTGTTATTTTATGACATAATACAGAATAATTTCCTTAATTCTTGTTTGCCTTCATCACCTAATTTCTCATAGCATCACAGGATTTAGAGCTGGAAAGCACGTTGGGGACCATTTAATCTAATAACTTTACAAATTAGGAGACTGAGGCCCAGAAAGGGAACTGACAATCAAAGACATACAGGTGATAAGTATTTCAAGCCAAAATTCAAGCCCCAAACTTCTGATGTCAAATTCAATTCCCTCTCTACCACACCATCTGCTTTTTACCTCTTTGTAATCCTTCTTTCATAGTAATAATGTGGGGAAGGACATCTTTAAAATGTATGGTAATGTGTCAGAAAAACATGGCAAGACATATATGAACTGATGCAAAGTGAAGTGAAAAGAACCAGGAGATTGTTGTGCACAGTAACAACAATGTGAAAGACTTGGCTACTCTGATCAAAACAACAACCCAAGACAATTCCAAAGGACTTATGATGAAAAACTGCTATCCACCCCCAGTAACAGAACTGATGAATTCTGAGTGCTGATTAAGATATAATTTTCTCACTCTATTTTTCTTGCTTTCTTGAAATGACATGTAGAAATATGTTTTGTGTGTTCTCACATATATATACATACATATACAATTAATATTACATTGCTTGCATTCTCCATGGCTGAGGGAGGGGATAGATGGACCAGAGAGAATTTAGAACTCAAAATTTATAAAGAAAAGAATGTTAAAAATAAGTAATAAAATTTCTTAAGTGTTCATGATAACAAAAGAGGTAAGGTCCCTTTTAAGTCACTATATAAGAATCTATGGATCTATGATCTTTAACTGACAAGCTCTTTGTCAATAAAACTGATGTGCATTCTCCATCCTGGGGTCAAACTGGCCCAAACTGTTTTCCCCACCATAACTTTCTGTCTCCTGCCTCTGTTCCTTTGTACAGTTGGTACAAATCCATAACACCCTCCTTCATCAACTTTGCCTTCTAAAAGCCCTCTCAACAACTCAAAACTCAAAGTTATATAACTGTTGCCAACAATTGTTGCCTCTAAAATCCCCCTCAAAGTACAACCCAGATGCTACTTTCTACATGAAACCTTTCCTGATTATTGTTGTTCTGTCATTCAGTTGCATCAAACTCTTCTTGATCGCATGGACTACACAATGCTAACCTTTTCTATCCACCAGTGTCTCCCAAAATCTGTTCACACTCATGTTCATTGCATCCACGACACTATCTATCAATATCATCCCCTACCATTCTCTTTTCTTTTCGCCTTCAATCTTTCCCAACATGAGGGTCTTTTCCAATGAGTTTTATCTTTTCATTATGTGGCCACGTATTTAAGCTCCAGCTTCAGTATTTGACCTTCCAGTGAACAACCTATTAATTTCTTTAAGTATTGACTGCTTTGATCTCCTTGCTATAAAAGGGCTCTCAAAAGTCTTCTCCAACACCACAATTCAAGAAGGTCAATTCTGTGGCTCTCAGCTTTCCTTATAGTTCAACTCTCATGGCCATACATTATGACCGTAAAAACCACATCTTTGATTATATGAACTTTTATCAGCAAAGGCAATGTCTCTGCTTTTTAGTATGCTGTACAGATTTGTCATAGTTTTCCTTCCAAGGAGCATCTTTTAATTCCATGGTTATTATCATCATCAGCAGTGCTCTTTGAGCCCAAGAATATAAAATCTGGCACTGCTTCCATTTCTTTTCCCTCTATTTACCAGGAAGCAATGGGTCCAGTTGCCAAGGTCTTGGATTTTTTTTTATGTTAAGCTGCAAGCTAGCCTTTACACTCTTTTTCATCTTCACAAAGAGACTTCTTAATTCTTCTTAACTTTCTGAGATCAGACTGGTACTATCTGCATGTCTCATGTTAATATTTCTCCTGGGAACCTTAATTCCGACTTTTAATTCATCCAGCCTGGCATTTCACATGATGTACTCTGCACATAAGTTAAATAAATAACAACATATAGCTTTGCCATATTCCTTTTTCAATCTTAAGTCAATCAGGTATTCCATGTTTAGTTCTAACTGTTGCTTCTTGGCTGCATACAGGTTTCTCTAAATAAAAGTAAGATGATCTGGTGCTCCCATGTCTTTGAGGACTTGCCACATTTTATTGTGATCCACACAGTCAAAGGAGCTAATGTAGTTAATGAATCAGAAGGAGATGTTTTTCTTTCCCCATAATACAATGAATGTTGGCAACTTGGTCCCTAGCTCCCCTGCCTCTTCAAAAACCAGCTTTGCTCTTCTGGTAATTCTCATTTCACATATTACTGAAGACTAACTTGTGGAATCTTAAGCATGTGAAATGAGCACAATTGTTCAATAATTTAAACATTCTTTGGTATTGCCCTTATTATATTTCCCAATCCAGTGGCCACTACTGAGTTATCCATATTTGCAGGCATATTGAGTGTAGCGTGTTAATAGCATCATTTTTAGGATTTTAAATAGCTCAGCTGGTATTCCACCAGCTCCCCTAGACTTACTGCTAGCAGTGCTTCCTTGACTTCATTTTCCAGGATGTCTGGCTCTAGAGCAGTAACTACATTATCAGTTATTGGTGATGTTAAAATCTTTCTTGTGTAGTTCTTCTGTGTATTCTTGCCACTTCTTAATCTCTTCTACTTCTGTTAAGTCCCTACTGTTTTTGTCTTTTATCATGCTCATTTTAACATAAAACATTCCCTTGTTATCTCTAATTTTCTTGAAGAGATTTCATTTTTTCCATCTATTGTTTTCTTCTATTTCTTTGCAATGAATATTTAAGAAAATCTTTTCTCTCCTTGCTATCCTCTGGAATTCTATATTGGATATATTGGTTGGATATATTTTTCATTTTCTCTTACTTTTTGCTTTCCTTCTTTCCTCAGCTATTTGCAAAGCCTCATCAGTTAGCCATTTTGTTTTCTTACTCTTCTTTTTCTTTGGGATGTTTTTTGTTGCTGCCTCCTGTACAATATTGCAAATCTCTGTCCACAGCTCTTCAGGCACTCTGTCTACCAGATCTAATCCCATAAATCTATTTATCACTTCCACTTCATAGTCATAAGGGATGTTATTTAGGCCATACCTATCAAACTTTCATCATCAGACACATCTGTAGCTGAGCTTCCTTTCAGCTTTGACCCAACCCCTTTATTATTAGTAGAGATACTTATACTTGTCCTCTGTTCTTCCTCAGTAGCCTGTTGGACACCTTCCAACCTAAGGGGCTCATCTTCTGGTATCATTTCTTTTATCAGTTTAATATGGTCCATGGGGTTTTCTTGGCAAAGATAATGGAATGGTTTGCCATTTCCTTCTCCAGTGAATCACCTTTTGGCAGAACTCTCTATTATGATGTCTGTCTCATGGAACCCTGTATGGCATAGCTCATAGTTTCACTGAGCTACACAAGCCCCTCTACCATGACAAGGCAGTGATCCAAGAGGATATCTTTCCTGATACTCTTCAGCTATTAGTGTTATCTTTTTCTTGAAATTTTTTTTTACTTCATATATACTTTGTATTTGCTTATCTATTGGTACATGAGAATCAGTGAGACATCGTGGATGGAGGACTGGCTTTGGAGTAAGGAAAACCAAAGTTCAAGTCCTACCTCTGACATACACTAGTTATGTCACCCTTAACATGTCACTGAACTTCTCAGGACACCCAAGAAACTCTGTAAAACTCAAAGTTATATAACTGTTGCCAATCTGCACTTGTAGAAGGAATTTATTCACTAGAAATTCCTTGAATTAATGAAACCCCAGGTTCAGATTCACTTCCACAACACCACAAAAAGAAGTGTAAATGTTGTATTGCCCAATAGAATGTAAGCTCCTTGACAAGGGCAAGCGACTCTTACTTTTGATGTTGTATCTAGAGTGCCTCACATAGTACTCTGCACATAGTAGGTACTTAATAAATAGTTGTTGAATTATTGAATAGATCAGGATGTCGAATATAATAAAACTCTTTGAATTAAATATAATCCATACATAAATGAGATCCCTTCAAGGGATCAGGGTTTTACATTCAATGTTAAGTAAAAAAATAACGATTGATGTCCTTTGGTTAACACCTGAGTGACGAATGTAATGTCATTCCTCCTCTATACCCTAAATCCCTACTGAGTATGACTACAATGAAACTGTACTTCAAGTGCTTAGTTTGGAAAAGATTCATTTTTTAAGAAGATTTTTTTTTTGCCTTTGGATCCACTGGACTTTTCTTCATTTCAACCCATTAACTCTAACTATTGCCCTGTACGAATTTAAAATAATGATCTCCATCATTGGGGTATCACCCCCTTCAGATAGCCAATGATATTATCATATCCTTTCAGTAGTTACTTAGCTAAGCTGTGCTCAATTAGCTTCTCTAATCTTTTGTCATAAATCAGTTTGCTCAAGATTTCATCCCACTCCCATTTTCACAGTGATTTGCAAGTCTTTTGATCTGTCTATAGAAGTTCAATACCCTGGTCAATTTAGGTATATGTGCAGTTCCCAGCTTTGATATTTTTGCTCTCTCCTCTACCAACGTGAAGTTCTAGGAGGAAAAACTCTTAGCTATTAATCAAAAGAAGTGTTTAACCAATAAGGAATATTATTTTCTAGCTGTTGTTATGTCATAATTGTTAGCATATCCTGGTATCTTCAGGATGGGAAATATGAAGCAGGAGGATCAGCAGAGTCAGAACATTTGGGTTTGAATCCAAACTCGGTCACTTACTAACTTTGACCTTGAGCACATTCATTTCTTCCTCCCTGGATATAATCCAGCAAAAGTTAAATGAGCACTTTGCAGATATATTGTGAAGATAATTCTTGTTCAAGTACAGGCTGGATAAGAATGGCCTCTGAATACTTTACAACTCTGAAATTCTATGATTCTGTGACTCTATGACTTAACCTCCCTATGCCTCAGTTTTCCTCATATTTAAAATGGGATGATAATGTGCTGCGTACCTCATAAGAGATGGTATTATATAGTAGATAGAATGCCTCCTTGAAGTCAGAAAGACATGTTTCAAGTTCCACCTTGGATACATACTAGCTATGTAACCATGGGCAAGTCACTTAATAGTGACTCAGTGCCCCAAGGCATCTAAGACTATGAGTCATAGAACATTTGCTGCTCTGTCTTGATGAAAGGTGTTTCCAAAATGGAAGTTCTACATATTGATAGTCAGAATACTTCTTCCTCAAGGAAAGTGCACTACTATGTGGCCATGAGGATCAAATTAAATCATTTATGTAAAAGGGTTTCATAAACCCTCAGTAATTCTGCATTGCTGACTCATATCCAAACATCTATGATGGCCTATTTGTTTCATGAAATTGAAGAAGTAATGGTCCCAAGAACCATTTTCCCATGTTACTCTTTTCATTTCTTCAAGAAGTTTATATTTATCTCCTCCTGGAAGCCTTCTCTGATTTCCTTGTTCAGTGATGACCTCCTTTACTGCCCCTCAGAAAACCTTAGATAGCACTTCATTTCTTATTTATCATACTATACCACAGTTATTTATTTTTCTGTCTTATTCTCCTAGTCCCTATGGGACCAGGACTTAAATAAGCTTTTCATCCAACTCCCCTTCTACCCCATTCCCACTCCACTACCAGCACAAAGCACAGTGAAGAATGCACAGGAGATATATTATGGATAGATGGTGAATGCATGAAAATAATATTGGAATTTTTTATAGTTGAATTGTATATATATCATCTTAGTAAGTGATCTCATTAGTTTTTTTTTTAAAACTTATTGTGTTCTTTCCTCTCCTAGAGGGTTTCAGGGACCTCTGGTCATCATCTCACATACAAAGATATTCTATTTCTAATCTATAGGACATTCAAAAGGAAGCCTAAAGTCAACCTGAAGAATCAAACAGAAATTCCATACATTGCTATTGATATTCAGCCCATGTGTCAGATTTCATTCTTTTATTGTTGATAACATAGCCATAATTAATTTTCTAAAATCATGAAAGGCATTGCCATACCATAATGATTTACTAAAAATCCAGAAACATTCTAATTACTGACTTCCTATTGACTACAAATTTTCTAATTAAATCAAAAAGGGAATAAACATCTATTGGCATGACTAGTTTGAAATAATCCATACTGTTTAGTACTCTCTATTCAGTTGTCCTCCATTTTTATCAGTTCTATGATTGTCACTTTTTGTCATTTGTATAGGAATTAGAATTAGGGGATTAAATAATGTACAAGCAAGATCCTCCCTACCCTCCATGTCTTTTTGCACAATATTCTCCTCCACATGCTCTGAAATCTGGCTATATTGACTTACTCACTGTTCCACAAGCAAGGGCTCCATCTCTCATATATACCCCTGAGCTCTGGCTGAGCCATATGATTAAAATGCACCCCCTCCTCATGTCTCCATCTTGGAATCCCTGGTTTTCTTCAAAACTCAGCTCAGTCTCTACCTTCTATATGAAGCTTTTCTTGATCTTTTTCTGCTACTTGTGAACTCTCTCCCCAAACAAACTTGTATTCATTTTGTATGTCTAAGGGTAGGAGTTTCTACCTCTACCCCAATTAATGTAACACAGGGCCATTATAGATCCATTAAAACAATTGAAAAGGTAAAGTAGGTACAAATAAGGCTTTAATCAATTTTGAAAGAAATAATATGCTTTTGCCATTATATAAAGATAGATGATGCCACACAGAAAATATCTTGGAATTGGCTGGGAAAAAAAAAAGGAAATCAGGTACACCTTTTAGGCATGTTTCCTCCTCATTATTACATGTCTCTTAAGGAAAGGGACTTTTTCATTTGACCTTTGTATTCCCAACACATATAGCACAGTGCCTGGCACATAGTGTGTATACACATAGTATGTGTATCATTTGCCCTGATTAACCATGCCGCCAGATAACAAATCGATCTTAAATGAATCATTTACTATTCTCAAGGATCTAACTCTAATCTTAAGCCTCCTAATACCCCTCCTGACCTCAGAGTTCATACCCATTTCCAAACCATCCAGATAGTATTCTCATTAACCCCTTACTTAGGCCTCTGAAAAAGACAAAGGTGGCGGGGGGGGGGGGGGGGGGGAAGCAGAAAGGTAAATTCTGCATCCATTGAAGATTAAGGAGAGTTGCAAAACAGCCATGAACTTGAAAGTGAAATTATTCTATGCCCAAAAGACTATAAAACTATGCATACCCTTTGACCCAGGAATAGCACTACTAGGTCAATAAAAAATGGAAAAGATAAAGGATCTATATCTACAAAATATTTATGTCAGCTCTTTTTGTGATAGCAAAGAATTGGAAATTGAGGGGGCACCCATCAATTGGGGAACTGCTGAACAAGTTATGGCATATGATTGTGATGGAATACTACTGTGCTACAAGAAATGATAGGCAGGATGCTTTCTGAAAAACCTGGAAAGACTGATATGAACTGATACAAAGTGAAGTGAGCAGAACCAAGAGAACACAGTACACAGTAACAGCAACTTTCTATGATGATCAACTGTGAATGAATACAATGACCTGAGACAATGCTATCCACATGCAGAGAAAGAACTGATGGAGTCTGAGTACAGATTGAAGCATACTATTTTTTTTTTACTTATTTTGCCTTTTTTTTGTCTGCACTTCCTTTCACAACATGACTAATATGGAAATATGTTTTGCAAGACTACACAAATAGAATGAACCTGTATCAAATTGTTTGCCTTCTCTATGAAGGAGGGGGGAGGAGAGAGAGAGAGACACACACACACACACACACACACAGAGAGAGAGAGAGAGAGAGAGAGAGAGAGAGAGAGAGAGAGAGAGAGAGAGAGAGAAATTTGGAACTCAAAAGTTTGAAAAAAACAAATGTTAAAACCTTTTTACATGTAATTGGAAAAATATTTTCTAAAAAGTAAAATTACTATAACCATTTATGTTGCATGTTTGAAAGCTGCTATGTAAACATGAAACATAGAGGAAATAAAGAAGAGGGAAGTCTGAATGTGCAATGAGCTGCCTTAGCAGGTTCTGTGTTCTCCCTCATTAGAGGTCTTTAACCAAAGGCTGGATCTGAACATGGTGTAGAGCAATAGTGAAAATTCAAACAGAAACGGGAGCTACTAAACTATACAGAAGAATCCCTGCCAGGCTTATTAACTTAGAATGCCATATATTAATATTATCTGTGTTTTATTGTATTTTTATTTATTTTGTTTTAAATGTCCCAATTAGATTTTCATCTGGCCCTGCCATCTTAAGTGTTCTCAACTTGCAGCATGTTTGACACCTCTGGTGTTGAGGGTTTTCTGTTTCAGATATCGGTTGGACTAGCTGGCCTCTGGTTCACTTCCAACTATTAGATGCTGTGATTCTATGAATGAAAAAAGACCAAACCTTTCTTTAACATGGAGAAGTCATATCATTTAAAAAGAGATGTGATGTTATAGCTATTTATAATTTCTTTTCAATAGTCCCCACTCTTTCACTTAGAAAATGGAAAAGCCCATTTTAAGCCCAGAGTCAGAAATGCTAGCCAGAGACTCAGGATAGGTAGAAAAACAATTTGAAAGCTACTCAATTCATAGATATTCAAGGCTAAATTAATCTATTCCTCTTATTTAGTGAGCATGGATTAAAGACCTACTCTGTTCAAAGCACTGCGCTAGGTACTTGGAAAAGATACAAAGTATAGATAAAACAGAGTTCTTGCCCTAATGGCTCATAGCCTGGCAGAACAAGACATAAACACAGATAATTATGCTCTGGTTTTTTAATAGGCTTTTCTTATTTTGGTACGTCTGCTTTCCTCACTCCCTTAGGAATTTTAGTCTTTTACCTCCTCTGTTATCCTTGCTCCCTTTTCCTTCTTCAATGCCGGACTTCCTGACAGGTCTCTGAGTAGGGACCTCCGTGGTGTGGGGTCTGATTTCTGAGCTTTTCAGCCCCATCAGGTTTCCTCTTTCCACTTCCTCTCTTCTCATCTGAGTTTTTGCTCTGCTGTAGGATTATAGGAGTTTTGCCCTGTACCTCTTACCTCAAATGATCTACCTCTCACATCCTGCAGAGCAGCATGGGCTCCACGATCAAGAACCGGGCTGGAGAAAAACTGGACCTAGTTTTAAAGCTGCCCAAATGAAGTCTGGTTGGAAACAGAGACTGGGGCCCCCTCTCCCCACCTACCAAATAGAAAGAATAACAGATTTCAAAGTCTCCTGAGGGGAACAGTCCCAATACTTTCTTGCCTCAAAAATTCTCTCTTCATGTGGTTTTTTTGTCTTTAGATGACAAAGCTTGATTTGTAAATATGCTCTTAGTATGTAATACAAGACCACATGATAAATGCTGGAGAGATGCATAGTGTTATGTGAGTATAAGCTATTAATCGCATTGGAGATCATGAAAAGTTTCATGAAATAAGCGATATTTGAGCTGTTTTAAAAATGGGGTAAGAACTGAATAGCCACGGTGAGCAAAGATACAGAAGTAAGAGAAAATAGGGTGTTTTCAGAGAGCAAAGTGTTGTCATTACATAGTGTGTGGAACAAAGGGATATGAGAGAAGGCCAGCAAAGCAGGATGGCATTAAGCCATGGAGGGCCTTAGATGCAAGGCAAAGGAGTCTGAACAGGAGGCTAAATTAGCCTGGTGGACAAGCTAATCAGTATTTGGGTTTAAATTAAGAAATCCACACACAGTGAATATGTGAGAGACTTAGAGTTCCAAAGCAAGATTTGTCGCAGGCATAAACAGATGTCTCACAGCAGCCCCATCAACAGTGATTACAATTCACTTCAGGCTCTACACTGGGAGCCCAAACAGCAGTGGGTCACCCCAGACTCCCAACTCCCAACTGCTGAGAGGACTAGAGGCCCCAGTGACAAAAGAACTAACTGGAAAAGTATTGTGGCAGGGAACCACTACCACCCACTGAGTGATTCAAAACTCTTTTTCAGAGGATGTATTTTTTTACCTAGGGGAAAAGAGGGAATAAATGGAAAAGTACTGACACACCTTTGTCATTGAGGTCTCACGATGGCTAGATCTCACAAAATAGAAGAATACAGCAGAGTTGGAAATGAATAGGTAACAAAGAGATAGCCTGGGTGCTGTACCAATAACCACACAACGTTAATAGATCAAGAAGGTTCTAGTTTATACAAAATTTATGTGAGCATATGTTATACAGCATAAAAAGGTTTAGATGGGTTGCAGTCAGACTACATAGTAAGTGTAGACACAACAATGTCTGTGTGATCCCACAGTGCCTTGCACACATTAGGTGCTTAGTTAATTCTTATTACTTTCCCTTTCCCTTCCCCTGTTGCAGAGAGTTATCCGTGATGAGATCATGAATCCCTTGAAGGCTAAGGGAAGAAAAATTATATTGTCACATGAGAAGTTGCTTCCATGTTGTATTATTATGAAGTATCGGATAATGCTAACAACTCACATTTACACAGTGTTTTGGAAGTTTGCACAATACTTTCATCACTGACCCCACTTTGAAGCAATTACTGCAAGTATTATTATGTTATGCCCATTTTAGAGATAGGAAAATAAAGAGAGGTTGACCAACTTGCCCCCATGGTAGAGCAGTTGGTGTCAAAGACTTACAATTACCACCCAAGTCTCATGCATACATATGAGAGAGACAATACAGTGTAATGAAAAGAAGAATGGACTTGGAATCTGAAGAGACGTGTTTAGACCTTGGCTCTCACACTAGTTGTGTGACCATGGGCAAATTGCCAAACCTGAGACTCAGTTTTTTCATCCATAAAAGGAAATAATATCTGTAGTTAATATTTCACAGGGTTATTGAGATAACTAATATAAAGCAATTTACAAACCTCAAGATCCTATATAAATGTCAGCTGCAATGATGATGTCATATTTGTACAAGTTTGTGGCAGGAATCAGGTTTTAAACTTTTTGTTATCAGCCACAGTGCCTGACATAGTGTTTATGCTTAAAGTAGATATTTAATAAATATTTATTAGTTTGGTAAAATTGAACCCCTCCTTTCCACAAGCCCTATCTCAAACCCGTAACTGGTTCAGACCCCTGGTAGTAGAGTGAACAGGGTACTCTGCTGCTCTTTAATCCCAGATAACAATTTTAAGACTAACCCACCATCCTTCAAACCAGTTGGAATATGTCCAGCCTCCTGAAGTCACTTCAGATATGACAGTAATGTTGGGGCATAGTATTGATAATTGTCTCCCTGGCAACACTTGGTGGTTGGGTTTCCATGGTGATGCTCTCACAGCCTAAACAGTAAACAAATATGTCATAGAACGAGCCGAAAAACACTGAATCCAACTGCATTCCTTTTGTAGATGAGGAATGTGAGGCTCAGAAAGGGGATGGAACTTACCCAAGGTCACACAGCTAGTGTGGCAAGGCTGGGATCAAGACCCAAGTCATCTGACTCCCAGTCCAAGATCTGTTCCACTGTATTTCATTTCAATGAATATTCTAGTAAGCTGAGCATAACTTCAATATCCTTCACAAATGCCTGCCAAAAACTGATTTTGTGCCATATTTCCTATCTTTTTACCAAGACTTTTTGACTTTAGTTCTGCAGCTTCTCTTAAATCTATCACTTCCTCTCATTCCCATGGCGATCACCCTAGTGAAGGCTCTTGTTACTTTCTACCTAGATTACTAAAATAATTTTCTAATTAATTTTCCCACCTCCCAAGTCTGTCTCCTCCAATCCTTCACATGTCACTCCCCCTCGACTCTCTCCACACCTTTATCATGCACAAATTGGATCAGATCACTTATATTATTGAATCACCTTGACAGCTCCAAATCCTGGATTAACTCTATTTAATTTCTAGGTGATAGTCACATACTGCATGTCTAAAGCATGGCTTTTCTGTTTAAGTTTGTTTCTCAGGAATCAGCTTTCCCTAGCTCCTGGCTTTCCCACCAGAGATAGGGAAGGCATATATTACCTGGCCTGAAATACTGACTCCTCCTTAACTGTACTTTGTACAAGGCCAGCTCGGGAGGATTACATATTGAAATAGTGATAAACCCCCACGACTTCTGGTCACAGTCTTTACTTTATTCCTCTACTCTCTGAGAACTAGGCAGGGAGGAGGTGGGGGGAAGAGGGGGGATTAATAACAATAAAGTTGTGTCAGTACTCTTCCACTTATTCCCTCATCTCCCCCAAGTAAAAAAATCCATCCCTTGAAGAAGGGCCTTTGAATCACTCAGTAGGTGATAGGATCCCTGCCACAACACATTCCCAGTTGGTTCTTTGTGAGTTGGGGCCATAGTACAAGCAATTGGGAGTCAGGAGCCTGGGGTGACCCACTTCTGTTTGGACTCCCCTTATTATAGGGCCTATGATGAGCTACTCGGACTGCTGATGGGGCTGCCATTAGATCCTTGCTACCTCTTGCTATTGCTACATGACCTGCTCACCTCTTTTACTAATCATATATTTTCTTGATATCTTTCCTACTACTTCTTTTACATAAGCCATCACTGTTAATATATGATATTCCACTTACACCCACATAGATCTTCCATTGTCCTCTGAGTCACTTGCAAATTTGATTCTAGGGATATTGCAATGTTCTTTGATGCACAGCAATACGGTGTCACCTGGGGAATGATGTTGTTGAAAAGATAAGTTTTTGTTTCAGGCAGCAGCTTAAGTGCAGTGAAATTTCTCAGAGTCCAGCTGTCTCTCTTCTCCTACTCAGTTCTAGGCCCCAGTGCATTGTTCTATCTGTAATGCCTGCCCAAGAAAGAGGTGCTAATGGCGCTGAACTTATTAAACAAAACAAAAAAAAATTCACAAAGTAATGTCCTGTTGAAGTAGGGGTTAAGGTTAAACAACCAACCTGCCACTACAGCCTGACACCAGTGTCCCTATCAGAGGTAGTCAGGTAGTCCAGAAACAGAGGTCAAAAGCTAGGGTGGCAAAGCCATCAGTCAATCACCAAGCATTTGGTAAGCATTTATTATGTTCCAGGCACTGTGCTAGGTGCTGTAGTTACCAACAGTCCCTGTCCTCAAGGAGCTCTCAGATAAGTGTGCATGCACGTGGAGAGAGAGAGGGACGGGAGTGGTGGGGGTGGTGGTGGAATAAAGACAGAGAGAGGAGAGAGGAAAGAGAGAGAGGAGACGGAGGGAAGGAGGGAGGGAGGGAGGGAGAGAGAGAGAGAGAGAATTAGGAGGTGGGAAGGGAAAGGCTTTAGCAGCAGGGAGGATCAGCAAAGGCTTTATGTAGAAGGTGGTATTTGAGTTGATCTTTGAAGTAAAGAAGGGATTCTAAAGGTTAGAAATAAAGGATAACATTTCATGGATGTAAACAGAAACATATCTGGTATTCAGAGCTGAAAAGAACCTTAGTTTGACCCATTCATTTTATAGCAGAAGTCTAGAAAAGAGAAAGGACTTCCCCACTTCAACACAGGCAGTAATCAGGAGAGCTGGGATTTGAATACGTTTTCTCACACTATTATCTTGAGTGTTTCCAATACTATGCTGTCTAGGGAAAGGAGATTTCTACACAGTGGCATATGATTCTTCAGTTTCCTTTTAAAGGCAAATATGCCTGCCAAGCTCTTGTAAAGCGAATAAGGACTATCTCATACAATATAAAATGCTAATCTGGGCCATTAAGAACCATTTTGAATATAAACTAGACTTCAGTGTTACCAAATAAATAAAAATCATTAAAATTTTGAACTAATTTGATTTCTAGTTAAATCCTGCAATTTTAATGTTCCCTTAGACCTATCCCTGCTTATGTCATTTATCTTCATGATTTTGCTTATTTAATCTCTTTCATTGCTCTTCTGATTTTCTATTCTTTAAGCACTACTGAGTAGTTTTGATGATTAGGGCATTATAATATAGTTAGAGATCTGGAAGAGGTAGTCTTCCTTCATTCCTATTTTTTCCATTATTTCTTTTGAGATGCTTGACCTTTTGTTCCTCCAAATGAATTTTATTATTTTGTATAGTTCTATAAAGTAACCCTTAGTAGTTTGATTGCTATAGCACAATCTTTGTAAATTTATTTAGATAGTATCAGAACTTTGTTATATTAATTTTGACCAGCCGTGAGCAATGAATATTTTTCCACCTATTTAATTTTTATTCTTGTAAAGTGTTTTGCAATTGTGTTTACACGAGTTTTGATTGTATCTTGGTAAAAAAAAAAATAGATCTTCCTCGAAACCAGGTATTCATGATCTGGAGTCTATGAACTTGGATTATGAAGCTGTGTGTGTGTGTGTGTGTGTGTGTGTGTGTGTGTGTGTGTTATGTTGAGAACCACGTTATAGTATAATTCCTTTTCTTTGTAATCCTATGCATTTCATTTTATGCATTTAAAAGTATTATTCTGAAAGGGTCCATAGGCTTCACTAATCTGCCAAAGGTGTCCCTAATGCAATAAAGTTAAGCTCTACATTGTAGGTTCCCAAAGTGTGCCATACCGCCCCCTGAGAGGCACTGGAACTGGGAGGGAGCAGTAGTAGCCTTGGGTGCAATTGTGGGGCATTGAATAAAAATAAGGGAGGTGGTGGTGGAAGTGATGGGGTGCTGGGGTACTTGTGCTTGGACCCTAATTCTAACAGCTTCTGATAAGGTGCCTGTGCCTGGACCTCAGTTCTAAAATCACATCTCTCCCTAGCTTCGAAGCATTGACCCTAGCAGTCCCTCTCCAGTTCAAGGGCAGCATGCCTTAGCAAAATACTTATCTCTCCTCCTAATAGTGTGGCCAGATGCACCTATAGAATTTATTAGTTTGGACTCCCTGTGTACGTGCTAATTGGCTGTGCACTGGGACATAACAATATTTACTACTTACTGACCTTCTTGATACGTATCCTAGACATAGTCAAATGTATACTCCCTTACATTCATCTTGTCTGACAAGACATTTGATGGAAGCAACCTGGACATCTTCAGCCAGCCCTGACCGATGGTTGACTTAGTGACATTTCATAGTCAAAACCACACCTCCAGGTAGCCCCCACCTTGGGCTATTTCCCAGTGAACTCTGGGTAAGATACCTACACAGTAGATACAAAAAGTGCATGTTCCTTTAAGAACTGACCACCCCTTAACCACTCCCTAATCCTACCCCAAAACACCAAATGGACAGGTTTCACCCCTAAATGTCTTATAAAAACTTTCCTGCACCTGTGTAAGGTTGCAGGTTCCCTAAGAACTCTTGCCCTCTGTAAAGTGTAATAAATCTTTGCCACCTTGACTTAAAGAATGTTTGAGGTTCCTTTCCTGGCTTGTGACCAGTAGGCAGCCATGAGCAGCAAAGTCTCTTGGGACACGCTCTGTGAGGCCATGCGGGAGGTCCTGCATGGAACCCAGCGCAAACGGAGAAAGTTTTTGGAAACCGTGGAGCTGCAGATCAGTCTGAAGAACTACGACCCCCAAAAGGACAAGTGTTTCTCCGGCACCGGCAGGCTCAAATCCACCCCCCAACCCAAGTTTTCTGTGTGTGTGCTGGGGGACCAGCAGCACTGCAATGAAGCCAAGGCTGTAGAGATCCCCCACATGGACATCGAGGCCCTGAAGAAGTTAAATAAGAACAAGAAATTGGTCAAGAAGCTGGCTCAGAAGTACGATGCCTTTTTGGCCTCCGAATCCTCAATCAAGCAAATCCCTCGAATCCTGGGCCCCGGTCTGAACAAAGCCGGCAAGTTTCCCTCTCTGCTCACTCACAATGAGAATATGGTGGCAAAGGTTGATGAGGTTAAATCCACCATCAAGTTCCAGATGAAGAAGGTGCTGTGTCTGGCGGTAGCTGTCGGCCACGTGAAGATGACGGACGAGGAACTCGTCTACAACATCCATTTGGCCGTCAATTTCCTGGTTTCTCTGCTGAAGAAAAACTGGCAAAATGTGAGGGTTTTGTACATCAAGAGCACCATGGGCAAGCCCCAGCGGCTCTATTAAGTCGGCATGCTGTCAATAAATGGCGGAAGCTGCTAGCGGAAAAAAAAAAAAAGAATGTTTGAGATTGTGAATTCATTCCAGATGGCCCCAACCCTCTTCAGTACTCAGGAGACCTTAAGCAGTTAGAGTCTGTAAAGGTGCTCCACCCTCAGGATCCCTTCCTAAGTGGTTAGAGTCCCTAAGGATGGGTAAAACCAATTTGATTCCTGAATCCCTGGGTTTTTCCCCCTTAACAGAATCATAAAGAGAAGAAATTTTTGAAAAAAAACATTCATACATGTTTTGTAACAGAGTTAAAGTCATAGTGATTTTTTTCCAAATAAAAATGCAAAATGAAAGTTATAACCAATCAGTGGTCAAGTGTGCCCACAGGTCTTAACAAGCAAGTGTTAGCAAGTTGGTGTGTCAAACATTGTTGAGAAGTCCAGCATGCATTGGCAGGAATATGTGCTTATAATAACTTGTTTACAACATAATACTATATGGTTACATGATGCAATATTGTGTCACCAAAATTTCAATGCAGGAAAAAACTGACAAATTTACGATAAATTATTAAATTTAGGATGCATTGTTTTTTAAAATTTTTTTATTTTTTTTAAATGATACAAATAAAAAAATATTAAAGGGTTAAAGAAAGTAGATTTTTAGGCGGCACTGAGTATTTTTTTAAAAAGGGGGTGGTAGGCCAAATAAGTTTGGGAACTTCTGCTCTAAATGTTGTTTTGCCCTTGAATCAGCTTATCCAGACTTAGATGGCCTATCTCTCTGCACACGAGGCTAACCACAGGAGGGACAATGGTCAGTATCCTAATAGAATGAGCAGCATCCCTCCAGTTTCTGCATCTGAAAGAACAGGCTGTTGGTTCAATGCTACTTTTGAGCAAATATTTGATGTAAAACCCCACTCTGTTTTCCTGTTTCTGTCAGATGCTCAAGTTACTTCTGATTAGAAATACCACAACATATGCAACGGTAGAAAGTGATAAAGATGACCAGCTCACTGACTTCCTTTTTCTATCATTAGCAAGATTTTTGTGAGGCATTTCACTTTTTGTGTTAACTGTCTTGGGTTTTGTTTGTCTTTGACTTCATGGGATCACTGTTGCAATCCACTCTAATAAAGTACACTTTGTCAGTGAATCACAGAGTGCCATAGTTGAAAGGGATCTCAGATGGCAGAATCTAGTTTGACCTATTCCTAAAAAAGAATTTTCTTCAGAGCAGTGATGTCAAACTCAAATAGCTGTGAATGAAATAATCAAAGTTACATTCCCCTAGAATTGGTCCACCTCTCACTGTAATATCCATTCTCTCTCATTAATTGTTACTAATCAGAGTTGATTGTTTACCCTCAGGAACACCCATTCTTCCAAGGGGATATAAAATGTGTGCCCACCACCTTGATTGGTCTTTGGCATTCCAGAATGTCACTAACCCATTTCGTTGTTAATATGTTAGCGTTATTAATAAAATGATCAATTACCCAGATGTCCCTAAAATATTTTAAATGTCACAGCTAAAAAGAGAAGCTCTCTCCCCTCTCCAACTCTGTTCAGTCCTGCCCCTCGGGGCATTCATTTCCACCAATAAGGAGAGTGTCCTGTACCAAGGGGCTTCAAAACAGGAGTTACATTCATATAAAAGCAAAGATAGAAAAAAAAAACCAAACCCCACCCATGGTCTTCTGTTGTTACCCTCAAATATATTTCCTACATGTATCCCATCAGGAACTGGTCTGCTCTGCCAGGATTTCACACAGCTATTTTGTCTTTTATATTCCAGAGGATTTTTTCTTCTTCAAACAAGACTATTCAAGGGTGGTATTGTTATTATTGATATTGGGGTTTTTTAGAAGTATACTGATCCAAGGGAATGAATTCTCATTAATCTATACAAAAATTGAGATTAAGACAAATGAGAATGAATACTCAGGTTGTTATAACGTCTTTTGTTTAGTGGTTATAGGTATAAATTCATCGGTTACTCTGGTTATTTCTGCCAATGTCTTCCCACCCCAATCTTCCACTGAGAAAAGGTCTTAATGGGACCCAGTCTATTTTGCCAGAGGCAGAGGGATGAATCACCTCAGTCTGGTACCTATGCCTCTCAAAACATAGCCTACAGTACTTTTGATTTTTAGGGGCAATGATATCACTCTCTTGGCAGATAAAAGCAGAGGGAGGACAAGTAGCATTGAATATTAAGAAAATATATTTATGTGAGAAAAATCTGAGAGCCAAAAGAGGAAGCATGATGTCCAGCTTTTGGACAAATAACAGAGGGAGAAACAAAAGTGATGGTTTCATGGTAATAATTTATAAACCACCTGGACAGAAAGAAGAAACCTAGAATGGAAGGATGATAATAGTGATAGGTGAGTACAATCATCTAGAAATCTGCTGGGGGTCAGTCTTTGCCAAAAGAATATTCTTGTCTTAATGCTGATTTCATCCTTCAAAAAGTGAGGAAACCAATGAAAGCAGCTTCTTTTTAAGACCTGATTCTGAAATAGTTTTAATGATTAGTGCTTTGTAATACTGCTTAAAGACTGGTAATGCTCCCTTCAGTCCTAGTTTTTCCCATTATTTCTTTCTAGACCTTTTGTTCCTTCAAATGAATTTTGTTATCATTTTGTCTATTTCTATAGAGTATCTGCTTAGAAATTTGATTGGCATTGTACTCTATCTGTAAATTAATTTAGGTAGTATCATTTTTATTATATTGACTCAGCCCAATCATAAGCTCCAATTCATAAGCTCTCTATTCATCTCCATTTATATCTATAAAAAGTGTTTTATAGTACTATGTATAAAATCTCCTATTGTGTCTTGGTCAGTTAATTCAGATATTTTATTTCATATAATTTTGTAGTTATTTTGAATCAAATGTCTTTTACTGTTATTTCTTCCTGGCTTTTGGTAGTACTGTTTAGAAAAGCTGATAGTTTTTTGTGTATTTATTTTGTATTCTGCTGGTTTTTTTTCTATCAGGTTATAAATCATAAATGACAAGCACCATGCCATGTGCTGGGGATACAAAGGCAAAAGTAAAATAACCCCTGTCCTCAAGGAGTTTATATTCTAATCAGGAGACAAGTACCTATGTAGTCAAACCATCTGTGATTTTCATTGATATGGGAGTTCCCTCCAACCACAGTGATCAGAAATCATCATCCAGAGGTTCCCTTTTCAAAAGAAAAAATTACTCAGTGCCCCCCTAGGATTAGGTTAAATTAACCCTTATTTTTATTCAATGCCCCCAATTGCACCCAAGGCTACTACTACAAAGCTGCTCTTCTTTCTGTTCTACTATGTACCTGACTCACTGTTCATTTGTACTGTCTTCACAGCTATATATACTGATTGACAAGTTCTAGCAGTTGTCTATCCAAGTACATGTTACACTTTGGGTAACAGGGTTTTTGAAGGATAAATACTAAGTATTCATTTTTAGGAACAGGAATTTATTCAATATGCCATTTATAGCCTAGTACCATAACCGGCCTTCACCTGAGGGGTCTTTTGAGTCACATATACTGTTTAAATATAGGTAGGATTTGAAAGTAGACAGTGAAATAATACTAACTGGTAATTAGACATTCATATTCTGAAACACATGCGTTGGTTGGTTCATGGTTCATTTTTAGCATGGGTTTTATCTATATTTCCTAACATCTCATCTGTTGTTATAAACATTCTAAGTGTAAACAGTATGGTATATTCTGAAAGTTGCTTTTTTCACACCAAAAAAAATAAGAATACACAAAAAATAATTGTTAGTTCTCTTCTTTGTAGAGGTGGAGGACATAGTCCTCAACAAAGTTGGGTTTATATTATAAAAATTACTTTTGCGTTTTCTTTTAAAAGCAAAGCTGTATTGTAAACACTTCCAGAGTCTGATGTTCACTATACTCTAAGGACTCTGCCATACTTTTGTATTCAGCTGCTTTTACCTGCTCATACTTCCATCATCAATACAGTTTTAAAATCTAAGTTGCGGGGCAGCTAGGTGGTGCAGTGAGTAGAGCACTAGCCCAGGAGTCAGGAGGACCTGAGTTCAAATCCAGCCTCAGACACTTGACACATTAGTGTGACCTTGGGCAAGTCACTTAACCCCAATTGCCCTGCCCAAAAAAACAAAAACAAATAAAATCTAAGTTGATTGATAAGTTGCTTGTGTATCCATAGATTTCTTCTGATAACTCTCCCTTTTGTTCTTTGTCATAATTTTTTATCTTTGTGTTTTCAAAATTTCACTCAATTTCTCATCTATAAACACCACACACACACACACACACACACACACACACACACACACACCAGCCCCTTACTGCTTGGGATGACAGGTCCTCTATGGATTTTAGTCCATGGGAATGGAAGCGAATAAACATTTATATAGTGCCTATTATGTGACAGACACTATGCTAATCACTTTTACAAACATTATCTCATTTGATCCTCACAACAGCCCTAAGACTTAGGTGCTGTTATTATCCCCATTTTACAGTTGAGGAAACCGAGGCAAATAGAAGTCATACAGCTAATACATCTGAGGCTAGATTTGAACTCAAGTCATCTTGACTCCAGGCCTAGTGCTCTATCCATTGCACCGCCTAGCTGCCATGGACTGCTATTGATCTGTTCTTCCTCTGAACCCTATGAAATACGTTTCCCTAAGATCTTGGTTTCACGCTAGGCTATGTCCAGTTTTTGTCTCCTCTTTCATAAAGTTTAATAGGGAGTGTTCACTTCCCCATCGTACTTCCCATGATTCCCCACCCACCCACTCAGCAAACAGTTCCTCCTTGCTAGTGTGAATTAGATCCAACAGAGAAGTTCCTTTCATTACCCTACCCTTTGAAGCTTGAAATACATTTAGGCCAAAATAAGGAATTATCAGCTACTCTGCTTTGAGGAGAAGGGGGTGGGGGGGCATAATGGAAAAGAAAGGGACAGAAGGCAAGAAGAAAAGGGAGAGAAGGAAGGAATGAAGGAGAGAAAGAGACAGGGGGGAGCTCTAGCTCCCTGACTCTAGTCTATGAAGATAACTGACATTTCTTATGACTACTCTGTCATGCCCCCATACTAGCCTTTCCCAAAGTACTAATTTATGTCTTCTTTCTGACTATATGCTCTGTAGTATATTCTGTTAACAAGATCACTTCTGTTTCTAAATCTATCAGTCTTTACCCACGTACTTTCCACTATGCTACTATGCCACACACACACACACACACACACACACACACACACACACACTCACACACTCACACCTTTTTTTTCCCCTGGGCCATGACAAAATTTTTATTTCATTTTTTGTAATTTTTTTTCCTTTTTAATATTTAATTTATTTAATATATTTAGTTTTCAGCATTGATTTTCACAAGAGTTTGAATTACAAATTTTCTCCCCATTTCTACCCTCCCCCCCACTCCAAGATGGCATATATTCTGGTTGCCCTGTTTCCCAGTCAGCCCTCCCTTCTGTCACCCCACTCCCCTCCCATCCCCTTTTCCCTTCCTTTCTTGTAGGGCAAGATAAATTTCTATGCCCCATTGCCTGTGTATCTTATTTTCTAGTTGTATGCAAAAACTTTTTTGTTTTTGTTTTTGAACATCTGTTTTTAAAACTTTGAGTTC